>JAOXJK010000005.1:30554699-30565302 GCA_025774025.1 Xenus cinereus | reverse complement strand
TGGTGGGAGGTGTCCCTGCCCAGGGCAGGGGGGTTGGAACTTGATGATCTTTAAGGTCCCTTCCAACCCAAACCATTGTGTGATTTATGATGTACATACTTCAATGGAGAGTTAAAGTAAATCCAAGGTCTTCCTGAAATCTCCTGACAGGGACTAGTCAGGCAGACTAACTTTTCTTGGGCTCACTTATCTGACCAACCATCAGCCTACAGAGACCTTACTACACTGGTGATGAAATGGAAAAGTGCAGCTTCCAGACCACAGAGGTGGTATCTCTGTGTCGCCAGGAGCGAGCAGTCTGCGCCAATGTGCCAAGCTGCTGGCCTGGATCAGGATTTCCCAGAATGCTGTCTTTATTCATAAAACAGAGCAGGAGAAGGGACCTGGACCGCTGTGCTCACAGCCCTTTGTTCTGAAAATGCCAGGATCTGGCTCCGCTACACGATATCCTGATTGCAAACAAATCGATGCTAACGCTGGGAGATCTCAGCACGCACAGAGGTTGCATCCTGGAAGCTGGTGCTTCCAGGTCCGCACCAGCACGATCACTGGTACCAGAGCAGTGATTTTTCCAGCAGAGGAGCCACCGGCTCGTGACGTGGCAGTAATTGCACGGATCAGGAGCTGCCAAGAGCCCGCTCGTACAGAGTCTCTCAGTTTAAGCCTGTGGGAGTAAACAGTTTATCTGTCGTTTAACAGCTTGAAGCTAAGTGTGGCCGCACAGCCATGCATCTTCCCTGCTCCCCTGGCTAGAGGAGTCTGAAACCATTTCAGGTGACTGGTTTGTCTACAGGGCCAGCAGCCCCAGCCAAGTCTGGGACAGAAGACAGGCTTTTGCAGTGTCCCTGGGGAGGGCACTGCCAACAGCACACCAGACTTGGGGTCCCTCTTCAAGCTCGGTGCACCATTCCCTCTCCTTTCTCTCCAGTGTGCTCACCACTCCAGCCACCATCATTAAGCTAGATGGAAGGACAGGAGGTAAAACCTCACAGAGGATATATTTTAAGGCAGAGGACACCCCCACCTGGCCTTCAGGAAAATGTCCTTGTCAGACACAAGACAACAAACAAGCATCTTCTGCAGGTAGGATAATTGCTCTGCTACGCAGACAAACAGGCTGACATTCTTCTCACAGCTTTCTTGAAGACTATAGAGAAACAAAACAACTCCCTGAAGTTTTCCCTTCGGCTCAGTCTGAGGGATGGGAAAGGCTGGAAGAGGAGATTTCACCCCCTGGTCCCCCTGCGCTGGGATGGTCCAAGCGAGAAGGAGAAAGCTTGGGAGCGAGAAACCGGCAAACTGAGGATTTCTAAAGCAGAAGAGGAAATGGGGAAAAAAAAAAAAAAATCTCAGTGTTCACACCAGCATTTTCCCCAAAAAACCTAAAGGCAATAGAGAACCTGGGAATAAACCACAGGCAACTCCAGCAGCTCAGTGTGGCTTGGGAGGTCCTACCAGCTCAGTGGTGACTCCCTGCAGCTGGTGCTCAGCAGTAAAGTCCCCATGCAAGGCTTTGCATGACTCCTTGCACTGGGTTCTGCCAAAAAGGCAGCCTCAGGGACTCACCAGACCACAGCGAGTAGCCAGAAAGCTCTGGTCACTTGCCTTCTGCTGTCGGGCTCCCTGCCTGGGCAAGCAGCAATCGAGGACCCCAGGGAGCTGGCTCTGCTGGCGATGGGAGCCAGCGATGACTCCACAGAAAGACACGCACACGTACAGGCTCCACCGGCAATCTGTTTGCCAGAGTCCCCTGGGAGGGCTCAGGATGGATGCCTAGTGTCAAACACAGACTTATTAAACAGGCTGATCAAAGCACTGGAAAATTACACAGACCCACAGTTCTGCAGGCTATCGATCTGGGTCTGACAACAAGCTTTCTGGCACCCTGGC
The DNA here is from genome assembly GCA_025774025.1 of Xenus cinereus. Lineage (NCBI taxonomy): Eukaryota > Metazoa > Chordata > Aves > Charadriiformes > Scolopacidae > Xenus > Xenus cinereus. Next base: position 30,563,412 of record JAOXJK010000005.1, on the reverse strand, counting down.
ACCCCTCCTTCCCCAGGAACCCGGCGCTGCAGAGCCTCCCCTGCAGCCGCCGATTCGCCTCTCGCTTGGAAAGGCATTTTTTTCCTACAGCTGAACAACTCTATGGAGACATTAAAACAGGTATTTCATGCAGATCCATCAACAGCAGCTCCCAGGGCTGAGAGATGCTCTCATTATCTCTGCCCTGCTTAGTGCCATGCCCGAGTTCACCGCCGAGCAGGCAGGGCAGGCATGCGGCATCTGAGGGGCTGCGAGACACGTCCTACACTAAAAAAGGCAGAAAAGTAACGCATTTGGGCCAGCCACGTCCTGCTCACCCAAAACCAGCCATTCAGAGCCGCTGGATGGGTACCTAGTTTTTAATCAAAGCCCTGCACAAACCCTCCCGAAGCCCAGAGATGCTACAAATAGCACGGATGGGTCTTCCTACCTGTCCCAATTTGCAGCTGCAAAGTAAGACCAAACTGCTTCATGGCTTTGGGACCAAATGCAAGACGACCCACCTTTCCTTCACACACACTGAAATCACCCCACGTCCCTTCAGTCGTTTGTTCAGGGCTCCAAGGCTGAAATCCAAGCGACAGACACAAACAACCCCACGTGGCTGAGACTGAACCCAGTCATGCCCATTGTAGAGTACCCAACCACAGAGCAGGCATCTCCCAAAAGCTCAGGCAGATCTCTTCTGCTAACCTCCCGTGGTGGAACAGCAGTCATCAACCCCAGACAAGTGAGTTCAGGAGCCAGCTGGAAGTGGAATTGCAAGCAGAAAAGCCACAGATTTGTTTCGGAGATGTAAGGTTATGCTGACGTACAGCAAATCACAGCAGCACTTTCAAAACCTGGGGTGGTTTCCCCTCTCCGCTGAGACTGAACCAAGGGTGAGGTCTCTGTGGTGCCACACTGCCAACCTCAGCTCTCTACGGATGGAGTTGGGCTTCAGCCCCGGTGCCTCCTGCCAGCACTGGGCAGGGTACCATCACACCCTCCTCCAATTTGTATTTTTGGGGATTTTCCTGTTCTCGAGGAGCCATCTCCAGCTCTTCAGAGGTGACCTCTGCAGCGAGCACCAGCCTGGATGGGCTCCGACGCTCACCCAGTGCAGCTGGGCACCAGAGCTGCCGGACACGGTGCAATGTGCCACCAGTTCCACTCTGAATTTCCAGCAGACAAGCAAGAGCACTCACGCTCACGCAGGAGAGTGGCAAACTGCTTTGTTCGCCTTATGGCCAGTCCATGACACCTCCCTGCCAGCTGGGGAGCAGAGGAGGGTAAAAAAAGCCTTCCAGCATGCTCCAGCAAGATGGAGCGATCATCAGCCTCTGTCCTCAATGCCATAGCCCAAACCCCTCCAAAAGACTACTCCTGCTGGCAAAACTACATGCAAATGTGGAGTCTCCATAGGAAAATCTCTCCCAAGGGCTCAGAGGTTTGAGCACATAAACTAAGAGCACCCTGTCCACGCTAAATGCAGGTATAACGGTAAGTTTTTTTTAACCTTATGAATGTTGAGCCCAGTTCATAACTTACTGTCATCACTGCAAACAGACACTGTGAAGAGATTCTCCCCTATTCTTAAGGATATAACCTATGGCAGAGACACACAGAGCAGGGGCTCTGGGCAGCTGCACCCAGGAAAGGAGGGAGTTTTGATTCTTGGCAAAAGACTGAAGATCTGGAGGGTGGCCTGGCAGGATTCAAACCACTCAGGGGCTGAGCATAAAGGCAGCCTTAGCACTGATGTGGACAGCAAACCCCTCGGCTGAGGCAGACCCCCAGCCCTGCTGCCGGCTCTCCATCAGCCTCCCAGGGCAGCGTGAACGTGACAGATGCCAACTCGTGTTTGTCCGCTTCAAACCCTTCCCTTGCAGGCAAAACAGGGCGGTTGCCCTTTCCTGCCAGACCACTGGTCTCATCAGAAGGGGTTTGCGGTACGCTGGCTGCGCAGAGGATGAGGAGGGGCTCGGCGAGGAAGGCAGCTCTCCCCAGAGAAAAGGGCAGCTCTGCCTACCCAGAGCCAGCTGCTCAGCACGCTCTGCTCGTCAGGGAAAAGAAGTTATTTATAAGCTCACCCGGCTCATGGAGAGCCACAACACCAAGGAAGGTACACACACCGTTCCAACGAGAGAGCAACAGCAGAAGGTGTAGACACCACAAGCCAGTGAAAGCGCAGCAACATCATTAAGAAGCCAGAAGGAACCACCGAGCCCTTCGTGCCTGGATGCCTCAGCTCCGTGTGGCAGGAGGCTATAAATAATTCCCGGCTGCGAAGCCTCGTGCTGCACAGAAAAGCAGAGAATGAGTCACACCTTGAAGTCTGTTCTGCTCTTTCGATGCCACTCGGTGGAGAACACACAAAGGCACACAGGCCTGAAACAAGCATCTGCATCTATTTCACACAAGGGCCCAGGAGTAAAGGGAGAAGGCAGCCCATTTGCTCTCCAAAGCAGAAAAAAAAAAAAAACCTCACAGCTCCCTCCTCTTTCTTTTTTGTGCCTGTCTGTGGATGCTGCAGCCTTACTCAGTGGCGACAGTGCTGCACGAGCCTCCTCGGAGCAACTTCTTCAAAAGCTGCTTGTCATCACTTCTGTCATTTTCTTCTCAGCCTCCAAATTAGCAAGCTGCCCTTCAGCTATTTGCAAACGGAGGAGGGCTGCTTCCCCTCCGCAGCGTTCGCTCAGCAGCAGCCACGTGGCCCCGGTCTGGGCCTGCTGGAAGCGCAGACGGCTGTAACCGAGCAAAAATCTCTGCCGAGAGCCACGGGCAGGGCGAGCAGATCGGGCTCCAAACAGGCATGGGTTGCCCACCCCCTTACCTGGAAGCCAGGACTCGTGGTATCATAGCAGAGAGGTTCCCTGGCACCTTCAGGGCTGAGCCACAGGGTGACGGAGGAGTTTCTTCCTTTGCCCTTTAAACTTGCTTGTCCAAGGACCCTGTGAGGTCCAGATCTTCATCTCAAACACCCAGTGCCAAGCAGACACCCCGTGCTTGCCCAGGCTCCTCAGCTCACAGGAGCAATGACTCCCCTTGCAGCCATGGTGGGCTTCCAGCAGGGACCACAGGGCTGGCTGGCTCTCACCTGGGGAGGAGAGGTGGCAGCAAACAGCAAGCCACGGGTAAAACCGGCACATAGCTCTCCTGGCACCTGGTAGCAATCTCTCCTGAGGCCCTTCCAGCCGTATTATTTGCAGGGGACAATCAGGCCCCCTCCCTTAATGCTCCTTCTTAACCTTAGGGAAGGTTTGTCAGCAGCTCTGCGCCCAGCAGAAAGGAACAGAGTCTTCTCCAGCCCCCAGGAGCCTTCTCCAGCACAGAGCAGCTGCCGAGAGGAGCCCAGGCTCACCAGCCACACCGTGCGTTACCCCACGGCAGCCACAGTTTGGGCTGCCACAAACGGTGCTGCTCCACGTGCTGCTCCACATGCTCCTCCCGGGGATGTCCTGAGCTCTGCGCCGGGCAGGGTGCTGAGACCCGGCCTCAAACTCATGACACGTGCCACCAGGAACAAGGCTGCTCTCTCCTGCTCCACACTACCCTTTGGGATACAAAAACTCCTCTCTCCTGCCCTGCAGTCCTTGCCCAGAGTGCCCCCAGCACGTATCACAGACAGAAACCAAACAGCTCTTCAGGGAGGTTTTTAAAAAACACTTCGCTGAGATTTTGATGAATGCATTCTGAAACACTTCCACATTTACAAAACTGTCACACCAGCAGAAAAAAAAAAAAAAAAAAAAACAGGTGAAAAAAGCAGGTTCAGTGAAGAGCACAGCTGCCAGAAAACAAGCCCAAACCCTGCACAATATCAGAGCAGATCTTCCACAAACTCCATTTAAAATTCTTTAGCAGCCTCCAGTCTCTCTGTCCCTGCACTCATGCAGACTGAAGATTCCTTTCCATAAATTCCTATTCCATAATAGCAAAGAAGTCTTTGGACTTAGCAGACTTTCTATTGAATCAATTCTCAAGGGAATTGAAAAAAATATATATATTATTTCTAGTATTTCTTAAGTGACCGAACACACTGCCAACATCCTTCTCTCTTTTGACACATCTCAATATATTTTAAGCACAGAGCAAAGGCCCCAGGGACTCAGAGCGCTGCCAGAACAACTCATCCTCTGGCACTAATCACCTTCCGAGCTTCAGCACAAGGCCCTGGAGCTGGAATGTGTCCCCAGGAACCACGTGTACCACAACCCCACTGCCAGGCAGGAAAACTGGGTGCTCCAGCCCCCCAGTTCCCATCAACATCCAGAGACTCACCGCAGAAGGAGACGATGTGGCTGCTGTCCTCATGCACAAACTTCCTCGTCACCGCCTCCTCCATGATCTGCTTCACCTGTTGAACAGAGGAGGGAAAATGTTGAATTTCAGCCATAGACCAGAGTGAGGAGACCTGCAGTGGTCCGAGCACCAGATGCTCTGCTTGCTCCACGTCTGTAAGGAAACCTCCTCTGCTCTCTGACTTCTCTCATCGCCCCTAATGGCACACAAGGTCTCACGGAGCATCACCAGCTATTTCAAAAAGCCAGGTAATAAAGAAAAGGATGTTTTGGTTTTGAGAAACTTCAAAGTAGGAAAACTACGGGCAGAGAATTAACTGGAGGAATCAAGCATCATTTAGATAAAAGGCACCTTAACAATACAGTATCGTCATGTGCTTTCATTTTATGGGGATTTGACAAATTCCATGTGACATAGCTGTCCCAAATGACTGTAACTATCCATTAGTGCCAAGTTAACGATCACCTGGCACCAAATGTGACCAGAAATGCTATTTGCATAGCAATGCAATCAGTGCTGCCCTCTGACTGATTGAGTCTGTACTGCTCGTGACACATTACTGGCACTCATTTCAGTGCAATTAATCCAAAGGAAGCTGTCGTGTAGGTTGCACATCAGGGTTGCAATGACAGGACGAAAACAAATAGGAAGCCACGTAGATTAGCAGCATAATTGTTTTGCAGACAAGACAGGAAGGGAGACCTGCAGGTAAGCAGGCTGCACAGGACAGACTGGCCTCGGAGAAGCCCCCAGAACTGCCTGGAAGTAGCTCAGAGGAGCCCAAGGAGTCAAGGATTATCGGAGCAAGAAATCCAAGTACTCCTAGCACTGCTGCTCTTCCTCTAGTACCTGTCCCCCCCAGCAGTGACACTGCCTAGCTCTTCCCCTCCCACTGAGAGCATCCTCTTTGTAGAATACAGACCCCTCAGACCTCTGTTGGGGACACGGCAAGGTCACCCCGCAGGTGCTAACGAACTCGTGGAGCATTAAAGCTGTCTGTAACACATCCCCTCGGAGCCAGCAGGTACAACGCGCTGCCGTGGGACTGGCTCCTCGTGGCTCAGCTTTAGCAGCTCCAACAGAAGAGGATCATCCTGTAGGGCTCACCCTTCCCACACGGAGTGCTTCCCACGGAGCCAGCAGCCTCCACAGCCCTACCTGAGCCGGGTCACAGCTCTCCAGCCCACGCTTCCCACGCAGCCTCTGGTGTTTTCTTGGTATTTTGGAGCTAGAAAACTGGACTGGACCAAGCTTTGTTCCAACCCTACACAGCAGCTGCAGGTTACAAAGTTGAGTCACTATCAAAGAGGATTTTTTTTTTAAAGTGCCTTGATTTCCTATTTCTGATGATCAGCTTCTGACGCACGCTGCCAGCAGAGTGTCCCCTTCCTTGCTTAATGTCTCCTGTTGGAAGCATGTTGTCCTCCCTCTATAGCTCCTGGAAGCTCCCCTGCTGATGTGCTGAACTCAGATATTCTCTACAAGGAGGGCATTGATGAGAACATCAAAACATACACGCTGCTGTGTAATGGTTCTGGGCACCTCATCCAACCTCGCACTCCCAACAGAAATGGCTTCTCCCAGTGCCCACAGACTGGGGGAACGCTGCTGGGGATGCTCTGATTTTCAGGGTGGGATTCCACCTGAAATGTCCATAGAGCTGGATGATGTGGAGGAATACGGTCCTGTGATCAGGGCCAAAGCACTGCCAGGGGAAATCACAGCAGCCCCATGAACCGCCCTAAGCTCTGCCATCCAAATTGCTTCCTCAACACCGTACCCACCACAGCCTTGCCAGCTCATACCAGACTACCACAGGGTCTGCCATCCCTCCGTCTGTCCCCCCATCACGCCACAGCCCTGGTGCAATCACCTTCCCCGGCAGACCCCAGCTGTCCTGCTCCCGAAATGCCCTGCCTTGTACAGCAGGTGGCGGTGACTTCCATCCCCAGATGTCACCCCCCCAAATCCTGCTGAAAATCAGCAAAAATCCAGCTGAATATTTGGTCCTGAAATGTTCCGTTCCTGACCGTTTTGCCTTCTAAAGACAAAGCTGCCAGCCTGCCCAGATCTCATCTTCTAGCGCCTGTATAACATCTTGCTTTTCACTCTTTGGTTTCAGAAAATGCCAGGGAAAGGGTTCATGGTGCAGAGACGTGGGCATGAGGCTCTGCTTATCAAGATGTTCCCTCTGAAGGCACAGGGAAGAGGAAAGAAACAGGAGGTCAAGACTTGGTTTGCAAGCAAACCTTGCATGTAGGAGAGACCTTTAATGGCATCATTTGGGGAATTAAACTCCTTTGCAAGACATAATCAAGGTCAGTTATGCAGAGCTGATGGCTCAATAAAAGGAAATCCTTTTACGAATATGGATTAAGCAAAAAGTTGTACCAAAAGCATCTCTCTGGATGTCACAGCCATCGGGTCAGCTCCCTGTGCCGCGCTGCTCCAGGTGCTGGGTGACTAACAGAGCCCGTTCCTGACCCCGGGGGGGAGCAGGGCTGGCACACTGATTTCGATGAGCTGACAGTGAGTCAGGAAATTACAGCAGAGAATGTCACTGCAATGAGGACCTGGGGACTGGAGGTGGCTCAGAGCACTGGGAAGTTCCTCTGGGCACAGCATGACAGAGCTCCTGCAACTCCTGCTCAGAGCAGTGATACCAGCTGCAGGAACACCCCGGGAATGGAGGTCTCTGCTTCCAGAGACCCCCACAAAAGCGTCCTCCATCTCAGGGCTTTATTGTGACAAGTGGCCAAAAACTGCAGCTGTCCCTTATCAGGGCAGGTGAGTTTAGCAAACACGTGTTCATTACATCCACCATACAGTTTTGCTTGTGGTACCAGTGCCGCATCCTGAGCGCCGCGGAAGGGGAAAGCTGCAATCCTCACTCTGGTTCCTCAGCTCCAGCACTGTTTTATTTTAAACTTCCACAACAGAAGGAACGCTGTGAAACAGAAATGGGGACAGAGCAAGTGCCAGCCACAGGGAAGGAGTCCCTCTCTGATGCACTATAGAGAGACATGTCCCTTGACCTCGGCTGCGGTGGTGAATTAGAGATGGGAAGCAGCACCTCTCCTCCACGTGCAACCAGGTGCACACCAGAACAGAGTTCCTCCTTCTCCTCCTCCTGACGTTACAAGTGTCCAACACAGACATGCCAACCCCTCCTTTAGAAACCTTGTTGGATCCAACAACCAACACTGATCACCCCTTCATCGCCTTGGGGCCCTCAGGGATTCCCCAAAAATTAGGCTCTCCCTGCAGGTGGAGCTGCTTTGGCCCAGACAGCTCATGGTCCTCACCTGGCCGGGCTGAGCTTCCTCAGGCAGCAGGTCATGGGCACTTCTTCCTCACATATCCACCTAATCTTCTAGAAAACATGAGCACACATATAAAATGTACCCTCACAGTGACAGTGATCTGCTCCTGGTCCCAGGGGCTTGTTCCTGCTTCCCTGCTCCTCCCGCAGCTGCAAGGATATGAATGCTCCTGGGTCCGTGCTGCTAACCATGGCAGATATCACTTTAAGAAAAATATTTGGGGATTTTAAAACTCCAATCAGGTCATCAGTTCTCAGGATCTGAAATTTCTTCTGCAACATTGTTATGAGGAACCACCAGGGAACTCAGTCTCTCCATGAATCACCCAAAAGCGTAAACCGAGAATCCGTATTTTAAACCCCTAAACCACACTTGGGAATTAATACACACAGTTTGTTACCAGCTTCTGATTCAAATGAGGAGCATATTCAAATTAAAGTGGTATTTATTCAAATATTTGTCAGCCACCTTCAGCGCAAGCCGCTGTCTTGTTGCTGTGATGGTGACACCTCCGGCAGGACTGCCATCCGTGGGGCAGGGACCATCTGGTCACCCAGTGCCCGTGGAGCCACCAGCACAGCGGGATCCGGCTCCGACCCGGTGTCTTGGTGCCAACACAGCACAACCAACCTGCACTCTCAAGGCACACAACAAAAAAACCTTTCAAGGGACGCAGTTCAGTGGAAAATTACTCATTAAAAGAAAAAAAAATAATAAATATTCTGTATTGACTGAGGTTATCGCACTAAACAAAATAAAGCAAAGATATCTAAAGGAACAGAAGTGGAAAGGGCACTGCAACAAAGGCACTCACCTGACATGAAGGGCTAGAGGAGATCAGGAGCAGCTTTACAATAAATAGAAAGCCCCAACAGGTAGATACAGTCTCCTAACAGAAAATAAGCATTATACCAAGAAGGTTTTCACAGAATCATATGGGGTTGGAAGGGACCTCTGGAGATCATCTAGTCCAAGCCCCTGCCAAAGCAGGTCCACCCAGAGCAGGTTGCACAGGAACGCATCCAGGCAGGTTTGAATGTCTCCAGAGAAGGAGACCCCACCACCTCCCTGGGCAGCCTCTTCCAGGGCTCTGCCACCCTCAAAGT
>JAOXJK010000005.1:30531726-30545081 GCA_025774025.1 Xenus cinereus | reverse complement strand
GCCCGACGCCGGGGGGACGGGCCAGCGGCAGCCCCCGGCAACCGGCGGGCCTCGGGGGGCGACCCCGCACGGGCCCCGGTCACCAATGGAGGGCCTGAGCCCGGCGCGGACCCCTCGGTGGGGGGACCTCAACCAGGCCCCGGCCATTAAGGGGGGACCCCAACCGTGCAGGGACCCTCAGGGGGGCACCTCAACCAGGCCCCGGCCATAGAGGGAGGACCCCAACTGAGCACAGACCCTCGGGGAGGAGTCTCCAACCAGACCCCGGCCATTAAGGGGCGGCTTGAACCATGCACAGACCCTCAGGGGGCCACCCCAACCAGGCCCCGGCCATCAAGGGGCGCCTCAGCCGGGCATGGGCCCTCGGGGTGGCCTCAACCAGGCCCCAACCCTCAAGGGGGGTCCTCACCTGGGTCCTGGCCATCGGGGGGGGACCCCAACTGAGCACAGACCCTCGGGGAGGAGACTCCAACCAGGCCCCTGCCATTAAAGCGGTCTCAACCAGGCCTCAGGACCCCAACTGGGCATGGACCCTCAGAGGGGAACCCCATTTCGGGCCCCAGCCATCAAGGTGGGCTGAACAGGGCCTGGTCCCCTCAGTGGGGGGACCCCAACCAGGCTCAGCCCCCCAGTGGGGACCACAGCCAGGACCCCAGCTCACGGGGGCTCCCCACCACCAGGCACCCCCAACCGAGACACACATCCCCCTGCCCCAGCCAGGCCTCAGCACCCCCAGACCTGGGGCTGAGATGCCCTGCAGTCCCCAGGATGGCAACCCACCGGGCTGGGTGTCACGGGGACAGGGCAGTCCTCATTGTGTCCCTGCATGTGGGGCCACTTTGGGGCAGGCACGGCATCTAGTGTCATTTCAGGGTTTGGGAGTTCTGGGAGGTGCAAAGTGACAACGTCCATGATGCCACACGCCATCCAGTGTGTGGTACGCTCCTGTGGGCTCCTCCATGCCAGAAAGGTGACAATGAGCTGAGAAGATATTACCGACAGGAGAGGTTTCCTATCGAAATCACAGCCCCTTCAGAGAAAGCCCTGCCTGGCAGCTCCCATTAACATGCCTTCTGTTTTTCTCTTCCCTCGTTTGCTGCTCCAGGACATTTCCATAGAAACAGGATCCCAGCTCCTTCGCAGTCCAGTTTCCAATAACTACAAACCGCATTAGCGTGAGGGCAGCGGCACCCGGCCACGCTACACGCCGGCACGTGGCTGCCGGCCACCGGCACGGCCACGGCTACTCCTCACTGCCGTTGCTTGGGAAGAGACACAGTCCTGACACAGAGAGCAGGGAAGGTCCTGTCATCTTACAAGTTTCCAGTCCCACCAGCATCCCCCCTCCCCAACTCCGGTGCCGCACCAGGAGCTGGGCTGTGTCCTCTACCCCCCGAGCTCCATGCTGGTGCTGGGTGGCCCTGAAGATGGCAGGAACCATCCATCCCAATGGCTCCCCTCTGCCACCCATGCTGGGCATTCATCTGCTGGGAGAAAAGGAGGGAGCTCTGGACTCAGGATTATTCCGAATTTGGCCCCTTCCGTACTTTACTGCTGGCAGAGGGGGCAGAGAATACCTGTGCCATATCCACTGTGGAGAAAACCTATTTCCTTGTACTCTGTTTGCTTTTCGCTGTTTATTTGCTTGCTAAATACCCTGTTAACAGGGGTGGCGGCAGAGCAAATGTTACTGAACCGCAGCAACAGGGCCAGGTTGCTTGGGGGTTTGGGATTATTCTGATCCAGGTGGATCCCTGAAAGACTCTGGGATCTGTGGGAATCCAGCCTGGGCAGCTCTGGGTGCCACTGGTCGGGGGGGTCACAACTCCTGTCTGCAGTCGCTGAGTGTTGAGTCGACCCGATGCCAATCTCACCCCTGGGGAGTCACCCCTGGCCTCAGGTTGAGGCCCCCCTGCAAGTGACACAGGACTTGGTGTGCCACGTCGGGGCTCTGGCGCCTGGTTTGTCCCTACGGCTGCGGCTCTGCTCCCCACGGCTGTGGGGGAGCAGGGAGCCCAGCTGCCCGGTCTCACCAGGTGGCACCATTGCATCTCTTCTGGCCAGCAGCCTGTGCCAGAAGGGTCTGTCCATGGAGAGCCCTGTGAATGGGGTCCCCTTCCTCCAAAAGGGGTGCGGGAGGAGAAGGACCAAGAGTCAGGAGCCCAGGGCTTCTCAGGACTGATGTGAGACCCCTACAGCCGGCCGGGACTCAGCTCCTCCCGAGCTCTGCAACCCCACCTGCCATTTAGTGATGACCGCGAGTCCTACAGTCTTGAACAGGCAATTAAGACGGGCTAATAAACTTGCATAATGAAGGTGTCGCGGCCTCATAAAACACCACGTAGGAGCGCCATCAGATGTGAGCAGTGACTCAAACCACCCAGGGCAGAGACAGCCCAGGTGCTCCCCTGACCCAGAGCTGTCGCTGGGAGCACACAGAGCCATGGCTCTGCTCACACGGGGATGCTGAAAGGGAAAAGGTTCCAGGGCACAGCACGGACGTGTCACGCATGTCACCTGTAAAGCTTCTCCAGCCCAGTATGAGACTTGTCTGACTTAAACCAACAGCGGCCACCAGCCAGGAGAGCCCGGGCTGCCTGACAAAGCTTTGAGCTTGGCCTTGGACAGGCAGGAGGAGAGTTTTCTCCTGCCCACTTCTCACTTTCGCTGTTGTGAAAATGATGTTGGAGACATTGAGCTGCCTCTTGACTGGCAGGGGACATCAGGAATTGTTCAGTTTAGCACCTCCATCAGGGTCTGTCCAAGCTGAGTCAAAACAACTCCTTTAGGACTTTTCCCAACGAAGAAACAAACCCCTCTTATTTTAAGAGCCAAGAAGAGTAGTGCTTAGTGACATGGTTTAGTGATGGTTTGTTGTGGGTTTTTTTTATCAGTGTTAGGTTGATGGTTGGACTAGATGATCCTAAAGGTCCCTTCCAACCTAGACAATTCTATGGTTCTACGATTCTAAGAGCCCAAGCAGCTTTTACAGCACCTGGAACCCCCTTGGCAGATCCTCCATAGCCTTTGTGCTCTGACAAGCACTGCCTGGTCCCCTCCGCCCCGCGTTGTGCCGGCAGGATGCGGCCAAGGGGTGATGCCAAGGGGACCCCACACTCCTCCTGGAGCTCCGGGAAGCGATGACCAACCCTGGTGAGCTTGACTCAAATGCACAGCACCGGCAGAGGGAAGCCTGGAGGAGAAAGATCATTTTAAGTCCTGTTAATGAACCGTGCTGATTTTGTACAATCTTCAGTCCTGTCAATCTCTCTGCGAGACTCCGGGCTAACATGGGACGGGCAGCAGCCACGCACAGAATGAGCCCAGAGACCTTCAGGTGGCTGGTGGTGCCAGCAACACTTAGACCATTTGAGAGGGTCAGCAAGTGATTTGTTTGTCTCCTTTCTCCCCAGGAACAAGGGTGCTATACAGGGAGTGGGAGCTTTTACCGGTATGTTACCTTCCTTTGGGGAGAAATTAGCTTAAACAAGCACAGGGACAAGGTCTCCATAAGCCCTGCTGCTTCCTTTTCTTTGGAAAATTCTGCTTCTCCCTGGCTTAGAGATGGGTGGGAGATGATTGGGCCCTGTTTTCTGAAATCTGGAGAGCTTAAATGAGAGCACGTTGATCTATACTTAATGCGATTAAGTTACATCTCTGAGTATCATGCTAATTAAATTAAACTTCCCACTGCTGCCTCTACGGCTTAAACAGGATAGTTGTTTTAAGACCACAATTCACTCCTCTGCATTTCATTGCATGGATGAGCAGGTAGGATAAAAGCAATCTGCTAATCAAATTATCGTACTGTTTAAAAACAACTTCTAACTCGGTGGAAATTCAAATTTAATTCTGATTCGAGCTGGAGTTAAACTCTACATTGAAAATCTAAATTGATTTGAGCACCCCTGGCTTCAGCTGTGTATTATTTCAAGTGCCACGTGGTCTCTGTAGCCTCCTCTCTGGAATACTCCTATTGTAATGGCAGATGATGGACAAAAATATTTGGCTACAATTGGCAAAATAACAACATTTTACCCAGAAAACTGCCCCCATCCGGTGTGTCACTGATGAGCATGCTGAGCCCCACGCCAGGCTGGAGCAGCACACCCAGCTCCTCACACCGGGGCTGGGAAACTGTGACCAGAATAAACAAAACTCTGGGCAAAAATCTCTCCAGTGAGGCACAGAGCCAGGATCCCGCTGGGAGCTCGGTGCTCGCAGGACCCCAAAACACTGGAGCTGAGTCTGGGGGGCACAGCTCCCCGCAATGAAAACCATCTCCCAAAGACATCTTCTCCCTCCGCCTTCCTCCCCTCTCCAGCAGCCCTGAGAACCTGCAATGTTTTTTTCCAGCTTGCAGCTTCTAAAAAAAGACAATAAATGGAGATTTCAAAGCTCTCTCCTCATTGATTTGACAGCGGCAGCCTTGACCCGGTGCGGGAGAAGGGGCAGCCGCATCGGTGGGTCGTTGTGGAGAGGCAGCAGCACGGGTGGGCAATGGGGCACCCAAGGAGAAGGTGGGAGCTGAGGGTCCGTTTGCGGCTCATTCACCACTGAGGACCCTGGAGGGGGGATCTGTCAGGGATGGAGGATGCTGGAAGGGCAACAGCGGCATCGAACTGACGGCGCGGCACATCGGGGCGGCTGGAGCGGAGCAACCCTGGCGTGATGGGAAATGGAGACCGGTGGGTGCCTCGGCGCAGGGAGCTTTTAGGCAGGAACCTGCAGGTTGCACATCCCTGCGCTGCAAAACCCCTGCACGGCTCTGGCTTGGAGCTGTGGTGGGAATAGCTACAGCCGTGCCTGCCTGATGCCGCTCCTGCGTGCCCAGATCAGCCCAAGGTGCGACTACAAAGCCCACCTCGTATGATTTAAAAGATCAAAAAACGGAGGTTCTTCAGGAGAGCAAGTAACTTAGTTTTTAAAATATTCCAGTGTTTGAATGGCTGCTGCTTCCCACCCGGGAAGTGGCTTTGACCCAGTGTCCCACGCTGAGGGATGCTGTGGGAGGATCTTCTCCCCGTGGACCACCACAGACCATCTCTCACATCCCCCCCGTCGGGGCTGGGGGTGACTCTGAGCCCATCTGCTGAGGCTTCCCGAGCAGGACCTGGGTGCAGGAGGGTCTCCACGCTCGGCACACTGAGCCATTGCATATAAACTCCCTGGAGAAAAGGAGGGTCAGCTACAGAGAAAGAGCTATTATATTTTTACAGTTGCTATGGCACCGGCTGTCTCTGGTCTGTCATTTATGCACTTGAGATGGTCCTCGGTGGGGGGGGATTAAACCTTGCTCCCCCCCCAGCAGGCTCCTCAGACAGATCGCACCAGCTTTGGGGATTTCTCACCTTCATCCCTAAGAAGGGACAACCACAGCCCCTCTGCCAGCCCCCCCAGCCCCAGCAGTTAAATACAGCCTTCTCTTTAATTTCCGACGTGTTGTAATGACTGTGGCTGAAATCCACGGCTTTGCCAAGTCCCAGGAGTGACACAAATCCTGCCTAAACCCTCGGGAGATTAATTGTCCCTCACCTGCGTGCTGGATCTCGGCTCAGGGGAGATCCCCACCAGCAAAGCCGTGGGGCTCACGGAGGGGGGGCTCTGTCCGGCCGCGATGGGACCCCCCAGCCTCTGGTCACTCCGCGGGGACCAGCCTGACACCCTCCAACTAAACCCCTTGGCTCGGAGAAAAGAGCTGGTACCAGTCATTCCTTGAAAACTGCACAAGCAGAAAACTGTTGCGTTTTCAAATAAAAGAGGTGTTAAAAGGAACAATAATCTCACAAGCAGAGGGGGAGACGCCGCGCCGAGCACAGCTCAGGGGGACCGACAGAAGGAAGGGACCCACCAACCACCACTACCCCCTGGGAGGGGGCAGCTCAGGACTGGGCACCCCCAGTTCGGCCACCCGCTGCTGGGGTCCCCACTCCGGGTCAAGGAACACCTGGGGACACACGGGGAGGTGTTGGGGGCAGCCAAATGCAGGAGGGGTAGCCGGTTAGGACAAAAAAAATCCCGTTCCCAGGACAGTCGTGCTCACCCCGTGCAAGTGAGGAGCCGGTGGGGGGGATGTCCCCCAGCAGAGCTGTGTCCCTGCCCCGGGGTGACTGTGCCACCGCAGCTGGACTAAAGCCACCAGCCTGTCCTGCCCACCTCGCCACAGCCACCCAGAGCAGCGGGGTGGCCACCTGGGGACCATCACCAGCCCCCCCGAGCCGCTCTGGTCCGGCAGCGCCAGCAGCCAGCGCCAGACACACCAAAAAAATAAATAATAATATGTTTTTAACTGGATGTTTCTAACAGGTCTCCATGCGTGTGCCTGAAGGATTAACAGTGTCCAGAGGTTTCCCGTGCCGGGTAGACGCCGGGCGACTGGCGTCACGTCGTCACAGCAACCCGCTCGCCATGGCCCTAAGAGCCCCGGTTCCCGGTTTGATCTCTTCTGTAGTTTCTCGTAATAAGAGATGAGGCGCCTGGAAAAGCCGGTGCCGGAGCCCCCTGGAGCCCTGGGAGCACCGGGTGGCCCTGGGCAAGGGTTCGCTTGCCACCGGCCACCGTGTCGCGTCCCAGGATGAGACACGGGGACTTGAAATGAAATTTGTTGCTCAAGTGTCAAACTGAAGAGAGCGGATGGCTTTGGGTACGCTGCCTCCCCCTCCCTGGCTGCAGCTGAGATGGGAAAGTTATTCCGCTTCCAAAACCCAGAAGAGCCATGAGGACAAACGGGGCGATGCGGGGTGGCTCAAACAGGGCAGTGCTGCCGGCTCCCCGTCACACAGAGATGTCCCCAGCCCTCGGGGGTCTGGTGGACCCGTAGCGAGCACCAGTTGAGTACGTGCCCTTCACTTGCCTCCTGGCCGGGGGGCATTTCCAGGCCCCTCTTGCTCTGCAGAGTTTCCCTGCAAGAATGAGCCGTTGTCTCCTTTGGTGGGTTTGGTATCACCCTTCGCAGAGCGGTAATTGCAAAATACACCAAGGAGAAAGAAATGGGTATTTATCAGGAGGAAGTAGCACCACCTCTGTGTGCAAATACAGTTCCGTTTCACCCGCCCCAGCCCCAAAATGCACCCACCCGGGTGCAGACCCAGGGAGCAGAGGGGACAGAAACCCCCGCTGGTCCCCACGTCTCATCCCCTGCGCTCAGAAAACGGCTCTGCCCCCCTCCTGCCTTTGATCAGAGGAGAGGTTTCTCTGCTCTCGGGGGCCGTGGGTTTCCAGCGGGAGGTGGGGAAGCGCAGTCAGCCTGACCCTCCCCTCCTCGGATCTGTCATCAGCAACAGAAAAATCCTTCCCGGCCCCAAGTTACTCAGCCTGAATCCTGCAGGATTTGCCGGGGCGGCAGGATGGCAGAGCAGCCCTGCCTGGCGCCCGCCGCCAGCCCTCCCTGGCAGGGCACGGTCCCCCACCCGGGTCCCACGGCCAGCCCCACGCCCCCGGGACCCCAGACCCACCCCAGGGACAAGTGGAGCAAAAAAATGGATTTCCTCCTCTCGGTCATCGGATTCGCTGTGGATCTGGGCAACGTCTGGCGGTTCCCTTACATCTGCTACCAAAACGGAGGGGGTAAGGACACCACCAGGGGTATTTATATGTTCTTTTGGAGAAAAGAAATCTGTTTTTCATCTTTCCAAGGCTGAAAAACTCGCTGTTTTTTTCCTTTCTTTGTCTCTGCCCGCTCCTCTCCGGACAGAGCAGTTTAGAGACCAACCCAACTTCTCCTGACATCTGTCTCTTCTCTGTTTTTTGTCTTTCTTCATTCAAAATCCTCTTCCATTCACTCCTTCCCCGGCGTCATTCACCCCTTCCCCGGCGCGGTAGCCGCTCTAGGGTCACAAAGAGGAAAGTAGCGTGGCCCAAACTGCATAAAAAGGATTAAGAATCGGCAAATTCGGGGTGGGAGGTTTGTACCCTTGGTGATCTCGTGACTTTGTGAACGCAACCCTTCCCGGTGGCTCCTCTTTTAAAATAATCCCCCCAAGCATCCCAGCCGCCTGCCGCGCGTCCCGGCCGTGCTGGACCCCGCGGAGCAGCCCCAGTCCCCAGGACCGTGCGTTCCCCGCACCGCACGGGGCTCGGGAGGTTCCCTCCTGCGAGGGATAGCAGAAAGTTAAGATACAAAGGCTTTGTGAAGAAAAGAAAAAAAAAAAAACAACAAAAAAAACCCCACTTGAGTAAATGACATTGAATTAAATTGCTTTAAATAGAGCAGAGTAGAAAAACCCCTGGCGTGGAAATTAAAAACGAGGAATGAAAATTTTGTGCTGTTTGCAAAAGCACAATTTAATTGCAAAAAACGGCAGTCGGGTAACGTCCTCTACTGCTTGGGAAAATTAGAAAGAGGTAATTAGTACCATACTCAAGGCTAAAATGTGGATCCCAGGTGCCCACACAGAAGCACAGTTATTTGTGATTTACTCCTGCGGGACCGGGGGCAAACTTTACCCACTCTTCATTGATGTGGTTCAGGCAGATGCTTTTCCTCACCCGCTCCACGCACGCAGGAGGGTGAGAAGTTCAAACAGCAGCTCCTGGAAAGGACAACCATGGTCCACCCAGAGCAGGAGCGCTGATCCAGGCGGGTGGTGGCCTCATCCATCAGCCGGAGATGTTCCTGGAAGAGAAGCCCTTGAGGGTGGAGAGCTCTCCAAGAGAGGAGCCGTGGGGGTTAAATTAACTAATCCCAACAGGGCTATTCTGACGAGCGCTGAGAACAGCCCCAGTCCCAAACCCTCCACGGGGTACGAGCGTAGCCCCGGTAAAGAAGACATTGTTATGAATAATGCAGGTTCAAGCCTTAATTACTTGTGTCTCGTGGTGACTGTGCCTATCGAGGGGGATTTACTCCAAAACTCCTCTAGACTTGAGAGATGCTCGGTGTCCCATCCCCTGCGCCCTGATGGCTTCTTTGTACTGTCCTGGCCAAACGGCCGGGACACCAGTGAGGACGGCAGCCCAGGAAGGTGGGCCACCGAGCAAGGTCTTCACATCTCTGAACCCCACTGAACAGATAATTTGTAAAGCATCTGACAAACATGCACCCAAACCCCTCATCCACGCTTCTCCGTGACACGTCCCTGCAGCGCTGGGGGGGATGGCAGTGGCAGCCCTCCATCCCCAGCCTGCCGGTGCCCACCAGCCGGTGCGGGGCCACAGTGGTCACCACCGCTCTGCTCCTCGCCCTGCAGGAGCCTTTCTCATCCCCTACACGCTGATGGCTGTTTTCGGAGGGGTGCCCCTCTTCTACATGGAGCTGGCCCTGGGGCAGTTCCACAGGACGGGCGCCATCCCCATCTGGAAGCGCATCTGCCCCATCTTTAAAGGTAGGAGCTCCCCCTCCCCAGCCCCATGTAATGTTGGTGAGTGGGGCTGTTCGGGTCCCCACAGCCACGTCCCTTGGGGACAGGGAGAGGGCTGGACGAGGGTGGGCTGCTGAGTCTGCCCCCCGTCTGTCCCCAGGCATCGGCTTTGCTATTTGCATCATCGGGCTGTACGTCTCCTTCTACTACAACACCATCATCGCCTGGGCTCTCTATTACTTCTACTCCTCCTTCTCGGGCACCTTGCCCTGGGCGAGCTGCGACAACCCCTGGAACACCCCCGACTGCACCAACTACTTCGGGAGGAGCAACGTCACCTGGACCAAGTTCTCCAGGTCCCCCGCCGAGGAGTTTTATACGTAAGTGCACGTATATGGATGATGTATTTAAGCTGGGGCACGTCCCCGTGGAGGCACTGGGGTCTGCTGCGTGGGTAGCAGGATCGGGGCGCCTGGCAGCACGTACGCTACTGCCCATGGCCATCACGTGGGGATGCTTTTGGGGACCTCAAGGCCACCGTGCCCCGTGCTCCAGGGGAGAGGTGAGCATGGAACTGCTTGCCCAGGGCTGAGCCTGCTCCCCGGCTGCCTGCAAGGGCAGGGGCTGGCAGCACCACGCTGGCCTGAGACCCCCTCCCCTGCCCGCAGGAGGAAGGTCCTGGAGATCCAGAAGTCCAGGGGTTTGTACGACATCGGGGGGATCCACTGGCAGCTGCTCCTCTGCCTCTTCCTCATCTTCGCCATCGTCTACTTCAGCCTGTGGAAAGGGGTGAAAACCTCCGGGAAGGTAAGAAAGAGGGTTCCAGCGCCAGCCCTGCCTGGGCACAGACATGATGGAGCCCTGGGCACGCAGCATCCCCTCCTTGGCCAGGGCCAGGCAGGAGGGACCAAGCCCTGGTGGGGTCTTGCAGCTCTTCTGGCTGCTTAAACACGGGATATTGCCTCCTCCCCGTGCCCCTGGGCCACCCTGGGCAGCCACCAGCGAGCCGGCCGTGCCTGACGTGGGTGGTTTGGGTGCTCGGTGAAGCAGCTCTGATGGTGCTGGGGTCTGACGGTGCCTCTCTCCAGGTGGTGTGGGTGACGGCCACGCTGCCCTACGTCGTCCTCCTCATTCTGCTGGTCCGGGGGGCCACCCTGCCCGGCGCCTGGAGAGGGGTTGTCTTCTACCTACGCCCAGACTGGGGCAAGCTCCTGAGCACCGCGGTGAGTGTGTGGTGGGACATTCCACCCCAGCTCTGGCTGCACCCAGACCTCCTCCCCAGGATGGACACCCACCCCTGCCCACGGGTCCAGCCCCACCGCAGGAGCTGCAGGGCGATGGGGCCCTTGTTCCTACAGAAACAAGGTGCCCTGGAGAGGCTCTTGGAAATGTAAATCTATAATTGAATCACCCATCTCATCCCCGCTGGGTTTTGTTTGCACCGTGTTCTCCCCCCTGGCCTGACAATAGGCTTCCTGTGGGTAATTAGCAGGCAGCACTTGAGAATTCTCATTAAAGGTAATCAGGGCCTCGCTGCTGAACCTGCCTGGGCAGGAGTGAGCATGGGGGTCTCTGAGCTCCCTTCGACTTCGTCCCCGCTCTGGGCACAGGGGAGAGCAGGTGCCATTGTTTAATTCTGCTGCTGCGGGACCCCAGGGTAGAAACAAGCTCCCCGTGTCCCACAGCATGTCCCCTGCTTTGGGGACATCTCACGGGTGGACAGGGCAGGCAAGAGAGGAGGTTTGGCAGCAGGTACCAACAAGGACCCCATCCCTGTGCCGTGGGGTGGGCACACCATGGGGTGGGCACCTCCTAACCCCGTCCCAGCCCCAGGGACCCCCTGCCTATTCTCCAGCCTGCCTGTTGCTTCTCCTGCCAGGTTTGGGTTGACGCTGCTGCACAGATTTTCTTCTCCTTGGGCCCCGGATTCGGTGTCCTCCTCGCTCTGGCCAGTTACAACCATTTCCACAACAACTGCTACCGGTGAGCTCCCGCAGCCGTGGGTCCCCGTGGGCACGGGGGCTGCGCCGGGCACGGCTGCCGTGGGGCCACATCCCTGTGCCCCGTGGCCTCAGCCTGAGCATCTTTCCCCACTTTCCTGATGGTTTTGGTGTGTGGGGAGCAGGAGAGGGAACTGGTGGGGGTGCAGGCGACCAGAGTAGGTGAATCGGGGTGAGAGCTGAGCTGGGGGGGGATGGTTCTGCCACAGGACACATCTCCCTGTTCTCTGCCTTCCAGGGACGCGCTCGTCACCAGCACGGTGAACTGCCTCACCAGCTTCCTCTCGGGCTTCGTCATCTTCACCGTGCTGGGCTACATGGCCGAGATGAGGGACGTGGAGGTGGAGGATGTCGCCAGAGATAAAGGTTTGCCTCCCTCCAGCGTCACTTCCTCATCCTGGCCCCAGGGCTCCGTGTCCCTGTCGTGGGTGGTGGCCATCCCAGTATCTCAGCCGGGACCAGAGATGGCCACTCTGGCTGTGGGGCATTCCTGCCATCACCCAGGGCTGCGCCGGAGGAGCCAGGGAACAGCAAACCAAACCGGTGTCCCCTCTTAGGGCCGAGCCTCCTTTTTATCACCTACCCTGAAGCCATCGCCAACATGGTGGGCTCCACCTTCTTTGCCATCATATTCTTCCTGATGATGATAACGCTGGGGCTGGACAGCACGGTAGGTGCCTCCGTGGAGCACGACAGCTCAGCCGTGCAGCCTGGGGACGTGTCCCCGGAGGGGACTGGGGATGGACATGCCCCATGGCTAATAGTGGGGTGACAAAGGGGAGCTATGGCCTCGGGAAGGGGGGCTCCAAGCATGGGGATGGAGGCCTCCAAGCCCAAGTCCTCCAAGCGTGAGGACAGAGGGAACACCACACCATCATTATGGCCTCAAGTTACGCCAGGGGAGGTTCAGGCTGGATATTAGGAAAAATTTTTTCACTGAAAGGGTTATCAGACATTGGAAGAGGCTGCCTAGGGAGGTGGTTGCAGCACCATCCCTGGAGGTGTTCAAAAGACAGGTTAACGTGGTGCTGGGAGGCATGGTTTAGTGATGGTGTTGCATTTTGTTTGTTGTGTGGGTGTTTATTTTTATCAGAGTTAGGTTGACGGTTGGACAAGATGATCTTGAAGGTCCCTTCCAACCTAGAAGACTCTATGATTCTATGTTTCTCCTCCCTGGCTGAGGATGGTTGTATTGAGGAACCAAGAGGATACAGCACCTTGGCCATGCACGGCTGACATTGCCTTGTATTTTAAGTATAAATTCATTCCTGTTGCAGAAAGGGCTTCTGTAGCACAAGGAAATGCAGGATTTTATATATATATATTATATATATACTGGGCTGTGCTCAGTGCAGGTACCTACAGACGCAGAATATGCCCAAAAAGTTATGGTAAAGAATTTCATCGCGTCATTAAATACATATTATTTTTAATGAAAAACGGAAGAGTTTATAATAAAGGAGGCCACCGGGAGTTGTGCAGCTGGGCGGACGAGCTCTTCCCATTGCGGGCAAGCTGCTGGCCCACACCGCAGCCTCCTGGTCCATCTCTCAGCCACCCCAAATAATTTCATCCTGGGCTTCTGCCAGACTTTGCTTTGTTTCCTTGCTGGTCTAATTTGGCCATTTCTTTGCTTTTTTTTTTTTATAGTCCTTTCCTCGTGGAGGTCTGTTAGTATTCCTGTATTTGGATTATCTTCTTATTCCAAGTTAAAAGATACTCTGTGCACTCTGCTAATCGAGCGTGACAGCAAATGTATCTTAATTTAAAATCATCGATACAGTTATTATTCTGGGTCAGACTGTACAAGGAAGCAGAATAACACTTTGGGGAACAGTCAGCATGTTTCTGCTGCGGAGAAACATCACATCCAGGTGTTTTTTTTATTTAAAGGCATGTAGTTTAGCCTTAAAATATATGCAGGAATCCACTCCTTAGGTATGTGTGTGTTTGGGCTCAGATAACAGAACAATAGAATCATAGAATCATAGAATGGTTTGGGTTGGAAGGGACCTTAAAGCCCATCCAGTGCCACCCCCTGCCCTGGGCAGGGACA
>JAOXJK010000005.1:30506880-30525182 GCA_025774025.1 Xenus cinereus | reverse complement strand
GGGGGGGCCGAAGCGCTGCCGGTCCCTCCCGGCCACCCGGCGGCGGGGGATGCTCCCGTGTCGTGTGCCTGGCTCCATCGCGACGTCGCATTTAAAGGACATTATGGCTGGGTGCTGGAAATCACACGCCGGGGGGGCGGGAGGGGGGGGGGCTCGCTTGAACTGATTCCCGGGAGCCGCCGCCGCAGCGAACCCCGGGGGGGGGTACGAGCAGGGTCGGCAGCAACGCACCTTCCTCCCAAAACCCGGTGTTTCGGTGATGCTGACCTGACGCCGTGTGCTGGAGAGCATCCCTGGTGGCCCCCGAGCATCCCTGGTGGCCCACGAGCATCCCCGGTGGCCGTGGACCACAACCAGCCATGACACCCTTCCCCGTCGGTGCCGGGAGCCATCCTGGGCCGGCAGGAGAACGCGGCCAGACTAACACCATCACCATCGATTACACCACCTCTAATTTTGTTTTCTGATTAATTCACTCCCTCGCTTGAAGACGCTGAGCGTCGAGGGGTTTGTAGGGCAGCCTTCACAAGTCGCCTGGAGGTGAAAGCAGAGCCACGGGGGGGTCTGGTACGTGCAGAAATACCCGAAGGGTGAGCAGACCCCGGTGTAGCCGTGACAGGCTCGTCGCTCCTGAGGTTATTTGCTTTAATTCTTTAGCTAAACAGCCACAAGCGGCCTCGCACCCAAACGGCCACGCTGAACCCGTGATGAACCGGGGCGCGGACGAGGGTCTCCAGCTTGTGCTGAACTCTCATCTCCTCCCAGGTGGATCTGTGCCTCCGAGCAGGTCAGTGTCCGATGGAACAGGAGCCTCCCAAAGTCTGGAAGCCGGGCAGATGTTTGGAACTGCTGGGCTCGGGCTCTCTGGAAGCGTTTTGGGTCCAGACAGACCCGTTCTGTGCATCTTCAGCAACAAATTCAAGCGTTTACACTGAAATCACACTTGCGTAATGAATGCTGCTATTCCCTTTTGCACTGCTATGAATAGTAACTGGATTTTTTTTTTGCTTATTAAGTATTACTTTGGTATTTAACATAGGGGTGTTTTGGGCTAGTAATTTATTTAGTATTGTTAAAACCTAACTTGCAGAAGAACTGTGGTGATGGGTTCTCTGGAGCTTTGTGCTGCCTCGGAAATGTTTTCTGTTGGGTTCGTTTCCAAGGACGCCGACCGCTCTCGCTGGAGCAGGGGATTCTCTTTGCTGCTGCTCTGGTAGTAAAATGTCATTAGATTGGCCTAGAACAGCTCTAGTTACTAATCTAAGCGAAACGTAAGCGAGGTAACACTGTTCTGTTGCTTTCTGAGCCTTTTCCTTTTTTTGATCACTGATTTTTCTTGGCGCTTCATCGGGTCTGTGCGGTTTGTAGAGAGGTGGAAGGTGCAGCTCGGGGTTCCTGCGAGCAGCGTTCCCGTTTGCCTTCATCCTTCACTCCCTGCTCTGTCCCTTTGTACGAATAAAAAGCTACGTAAATAATCCGGGACTCTTGTTTATTCATGGATGTTCTGTTTGTTATTAACCGGGCTGTGGCTGTAGGGAGGGATGAGGCAGTTCCCTTTCCCACCTCTCCTAATCCTGCTGTTCTTTCCCCCTTTTCCGTGGCGAGGGACAGGAGAGCAGCGGCCCCTTTCTCATGGATGTTTGTTAGCGAGGAACTGTCAACAGGAAGCTGGAAAGGAAAACTCCTCCTGCACACACAGGGCAGACACCAGCAGGTCAAGTTCGGTTATGAAGATTATCTCTTTTGGATGAAAAAAAAAGGGTTTCCAAATAAAGCACATCCTGGATTATTGTTGTACATTAAAAAAAAAAAAAAATCAGTCCAAAAGCACAAGGAAGGAGATACTTAGTCTCACTTTCAGGAACAAAACAGCCTTGTGGAAATAGCATCGATTTAAAGAACTATAAAAGCCACTTTTAGAACAAACTACAAGTATTTAGAGCTTCTGCTTTCCTACATAAACCTCAAGGTTCCTCGGAAAGAGAAGTTGGACTCAGCTTCTATTCAGCAGCCTCAGCATTAATATTAAACATACTGTGCCACCCTCTGCTCATCTTCTGTTACCCACAAAAAGGCAGAAACAGAAACTGATCTGGGGGGCCGAGTCCTGCCACCACCTGCCTGTTCCTTGCCTTCCAACGGGCTGGTTCCTAAAGGATCCTTTTTACCCATGTAGTGCAAGATGTTTAAGAAAAGCAGCACCTGTTCGAGGGAAGCAGGGTCTTCTTGTTTAGATGGAATGATGCAAATGTCACAGAAAGGAAAAAAAAAATAAAACCCAAACCACACCAGTTTTTTTAGTCCCAGACTTGGACTGAAACTGCTAAATATTCTTTAGTTACAATATAAAAATCAAAAAAAAAAATAAACAGGAAAAGTCAGCTTGAAGAAAGAAATTCCCGCCCTTTTAACTTTTGAAAAGCTTAATAGAAAAAAAGCCCAGTGTCAGATGTTTTATAAAGGCAACAGCACTCTTTATTTCTGCTGGAGGAAGAAAACCCACAGTTTCATCTCCTACCTCACAACTTTGTCAAGAGCTCAATGCAAAGCTTATTCCCTTTTTTTTTTCCAACTGTGAAAGTCACAGTAATCCCCTTTTCAAAGGAAGATGCAATTCCGCCACCGACCACTGCCACTGTGCAAGAAAGTCCACGTTCCTGCCAACACCAAACAAGCTATTTTTAGGGATGCAAGCTGTATTGTTAAACAGAAACGGTGCAGATCTACCAGTTCTAGTGTACACGGAAGGAATTTTAATCGTTTGCTATGTAAAACAATGGATTATTGGTTTAAAATAGGGTTCCAAGTTACCAACCATCTCACTAGTTATGACCAAGTCCATTTTATCGCGATTTTAGACTGGTTAATAGTTGGTTAACGCAGAACCACCCTGTTTTGCCCAAGGAACAAGTGCAGGATTAGGTAGCAAGGTCAGAGGGGTCTGTACCATAGATTCATCACGCTCCTGCCAGCCAGAGCCAAGGAATATTGCTCACATTTAGCTGCTGTAAGGCTTTCCCGGGGATGTACACCGTGTACTTGTGGAGTGCACTCAAGAGTCACAGTGTGAATACTGTAAACACCGACAGAAGTGCAGGTAGAACAGCTACAAATATCTCGTATGACGAAAGACCTGAGGAAAGCTGGTTAAAACATACTTGTGAATTGTTAATACCTTTTTTTTTTATGAGTATAGTGATATTGGCTTGGTTTAAAATCAATAAAAATATTCTGATAAAAAAATATATGCATTCACATGAAGGATGAGCACTTGAATTTTAAAAAGCAACACGCGTTTCCCTTTCAGATGACAAAATTAAAACTTATCTTCCAATAAGTATACATTAAAATTTCACCTGAATTCTTTTCCATTTGAATTTAGCACCCACACGCAGGCACGCACTCATGCACACACACCAAGTGATTGCAAAGAAGCACCTGTATCTACTGCTTATTTTCTTGCTGCCCTCGGACTAGGGGAACTAGCTGGTTTTGAATCACTGCAGAAACTGCTACTTTACTGGACAGGTGGTCCCATTTCAGGATCTAAAAGTTTACTGGCTACTTGTTTTGTCCTTTTTTTTTTTTTTTTTCCAAAAAGCACTAGTTTAATCTTGAGCTTGGATTAGCTGTTCAAGTATAAAATTATCCCTCTTAAGCAGGAGCACATGATAAAGTCTCAGTAACTAGAGAAGAGATAATTGCATATAAACAAAACTAAAAGAAAACATCTGTCAGCGTGGTACACTGTCAGCATGAAGAACTACCCTAACTGTGTATATGCATATAGATACTCTTCCAATAACACCTGGAAGAAGCAGACAATGGCTTTGAATTATTCAGAAATAACTAAGCAGATGAGTATCTCTTTGGTAAGTTAATGACGTTTCCCTCCTGAACTCCCCCATAAATCAGGGTTTCAAGCTTTAACTGCAATCCTATATCCTGATGCTAAGCAAAATTTCCATCCGCTCTTCAATAAATACGTTTAGATAAAAAATTTTCCTTCAAAGCTAAGAATGCATGATTGGGGAGCCAAATGCAGAGTCCCATGATCCGAAACTCCCTCAAAGATAAATCAGCTTTTTTTTCTTTGTAGCTGATGATGTCGACTGAGAAGGCAGGTGAAATGTTTACTTAAGCAGTCCAGGAGTGGTCTTCAGACTGACAGCTCTGAAAGCCTTCGGTTTTATGCAGATTTGGTCATCCTCATTTTCAGGAGATGGCTAAGGAGTTATTTTTCCACCAGAGAAAGCTGTAAAACTTGCTGGAGCTCTGCATCTTCCTCTTCACGGCGTTGCTTCTCCCTTTCCTCCTGCTCTCGGACAGACAACTCCATGGCAAGCTGTAAGTCTTTCTCAAAACTGGAAGGCTCACTAGGTGTGCCGCAGTGTGAGTTACCCACGCTTGTTAGATAGCTCTCCTGCAGGGCCCTGAAAGGAGAAAGAGAACCTCAAGAAGCGAAAGAGACAGAGCCTATTTCACATTTTTCTGCAGTGATCCTTCCTGGCAACTGTTTTCTAACTGCAAACCTGAAAATCTCCCCATAAAGGGGGTAAAGCAGTTTTCAGGATGAAGGAACGGTTCTAACACCCATAAAATTCCCAGTGTAAAACCTGTTACCTCTTGTCCTGTCCCTGGGCACCACTGAAAAAAGACTGGCCCCATCCTTCTGACACCCACCCTTTAAGTATTTATAGGTGTTGATCAGATCCCCCCCTGTCTTCTCCACAACTAAAAAGACTCCTCAGAAGTCTCCTCAGAATCTTTTATACATACTAACAGTTAAATTTTCAACAGACTTCTAAAACCATTTTTACCTAGTTTAAAGGTAATGTAATTTCCACGTAGAAAACAGGAGGGTGCAGTTCTCTGCGCGCACAAAGGTTTCTTTGCACTTAACTGCAGGAAGACACCTCAGGAACCAGAGCATATTCCCAAGGGTCCCTTAGATACACGTTGCTAAATTTTTAAGGATTACATCATGATTTTGAAGAGAAAGAAGAGCTAACCTGAAGTGTGCAGCATCTCATAAACAAACATTCAACCCAGAGGGACCAAATTCACAGTTTAGGAGCAGAACAGAAGGACCATGTTTATTTGTTGGGTAAAGAATCGGTTATGTGAGCAGACTAGTCCCACAGCTGAGCTAAAAAGCTATACCATATAAGCCAGGGAGGCCCAATTTAGAGTCCTTGCTTCCTGGAAAAGTAAAAGTTAGAAGCAGCACAAGAAGAGAGACCTTTAGTTCTGTGCATCTGCTACCTACATACACAAAAAATTGCAAAAGCGCTTCACGCTGCTCTTGCAAGTATTTTTGCTCTGTCACTGCACGGCTTGACGTGAAAAAGATTTGTTACCTCTGATACTGTATATTGAAGTCCTGTGAATACGCAACCGCTCCATTGGAATGCACCCCTGCTTCCTAGAAACGGGGAAAGACAGACAATTCCACAGCCATTAACAGATCTGCAGTACAGCTCACTGAAAGGCAACTCTTAAATCATTCTCATTTCTTCCTTGAAATACATCACTGTATTTTTCTCTTCTGAGGTTCTTAGAAAAATAGGCCCTACAGGGGTTTTATTCACAGATGCAGCTATTGCTGCATAGTCCTTGTCAAAACTGCCAGATCTGCACTGCACAGATCACAGCACACTCACTTTATTTCCACCGGATTCCAACAAACTCTGCTGGATGGCAAACTGCATGATCTCGTTATCCTCATCCTGCACGTGTATGTTCCTGCCGTCATCTTGGACATGGTAAGATTTGGGGATCTCAAACACCGACTGGTCAACCTCAAAATTCGCACCTACAGAAGCCAAATATAGTTACAAACATGGCACAGTGTATTTTTACAAGTTGTGACTTAAAAAAATTCCGATGAATGCTTTTGCACGATAAAGTTAACTCCAAAGATTCAGATAAGCCACCTGGCTAAATATAAGAACAGGTTTTGAAAGGCTTCTGTGGTAAACAAGCACAGCAGTGAGACAGAAAGCAGGGTCTTTCTTTAGGATGCTGGAAAATTATACAAATAAAACCAGTTTGCAGCAGAGCTCTAGGGTGGCTGAACTCTGACAAAGCTAGACGGGGGAAAAAAAAGGTTGTGAAAGATAAATACCGCAGTGGCCCTTCTGAGGTTATTTCTAAAGAATGGGTCTGGAATAGCTCATAGGACAGGGTATCGCTGGATACACGCAGTCATGAGCATCCTACTCAAGCATAATCCATTCTTTTCTGAAAGAGCACACAGACTGAGCTGTCACAGCGATCCCGCTTCCCATAGCGGTAGCTTGCACCAGAATTCAGACCTCAAAATACTTGGGAAAGCTCAGTTTGACCAATTCAGCAGGCACAGAAGGGGCAGAAGGGGTCAGCATGATCACTATCCCACAGTCCAGATGAGCTGTAATGCATCGCAGCTCCCTCTCACCCGTGAACATTTCGTTATCTGCAGTTAACCCATCTCTCTCTCCTGTGCATTCCACTGCCAGAAACACAAGAAGATGTGCTCGCTGCATCTTCCGCTCCTTACCTGAATCACACTGTGCACCTCCAGCCATTTGTGACGGTGTCTTGTCAGCTGTCCTGCAGCCATTGACATTTTCAAATGTAATTCGGGCATTCAGCACGTGAAATAAGGGAATTTCTATAAGAAAGAATACAAGATTTCTATGACCCCAGATGTAGAAGACAACGTACATCTGGGTTGTCACTTTTAGACATCAGCAAGATGACTAGTAAAAAACTAACATGGGTTTCTGCAAATACATGCTGCAAAACCAATAGAAAGAACGGAAATGAAGAAGACGCTACAATAAAAATTGCTACACATTACCAATTTTGACAGGAAATCCTGGTGGAAACTCCAGAGTGATGAAATCCCTAAGTCTGGCAAAATGAGCACTAGTTCTGGCCATCAGATCAATGATTGGAGTGACTTGTTCCATAAGAGACAAGGGGAACTCTTCACTCATCCACAAGGTTGCTTTAAATCTTAAAGAGAAAATTGCGCAAAAACATCCTAAGTTTATATTTTAGGGGGCA
Source organism: Xenus cinereus (assembly GCA_025774025.1). NCBI lineage: Eukaryota > Metazoa > Chordata > Aves > Charadriiformes > Scolopacidae > Xenus > Xenus cinereus. The sequence continues at coordinate 30,518,129 of JAOXJK010000005.1, read as the reverse complement.
ATGCAAAGCAAAAATCCATAACATTGTCACCTGACATGCATTTCAGAGAGTCAGAACAGTTCCTGCTCTGAGAAACCAAACCACGTTCCCGGTCAGACTAAAGGCAAAGCACAGGAGGTTACTAACACGTTACAGCACTAGTGCAAAGGTTTTCTTTGACTTAATGGAAGAATTACACTATAGCTGAATAATTCAAGATCTCTCTTTTGAATTATTTTGAAAGCTGGGGGAAAACCACGCTGGATATTTGTTTAAAAATGGTTTCCAGAGAGTAGATGATTGGGAAGAGACAAGTTAGAAATAGTTAAAAGTTTTATTTCTCACTTCTGCGTTCGAATGGTGACTTCTTTCGGTCTTCCTATGTCTCTACCTTTCAAATCAAATTCTGGGTCAAAGTATTCCTCCAGAGTAATAGCGGTGGGATTATTACTTGTGGCATACTCTGTTGTCTTGGTCGTACTCTATAAGGAAAGATGGGGGAAAAAAAACCAAACACAAAGGTACAGCACAAATAGATGGTGGCTACTAGAAGAAGCTTTTAAGTTACCTCCTGTGAAGTAAGTCATTCTCTATTTTAGACACCAGTGACACATAGCTATAAATACAAGGGCACGTGTTTATAGACTGCTTTCTATTGAGGTGAAAAATCTCCAAGTGTTTTAGACACAGGAAAATCTACTAAAAGCTAGAAACCAACCAGTGATGCGAAGATAAGCTACAGCATTTCTAGGCTCCAAATCCTTTATTAAAGGCAAAACTTTGATGGGGCATTTTAAAGAGAAATCTCTAGATCCATGTAAGATCTGCAATGCCATCCTGATACAGAGCTAGCAGTTGGTGAATCTGTTACCTACTTTACATAAGTACGTACAGATGCAAAGCACTTGCTAAATCCTTATCAAAATCACTATCAACACATTTCAGAACAGCAGAGGATACGTGGCTTTTCCCTGAGTTGCTGAATAGCAGTTTGCTACCGTGTCACTTCGTCCTCTCATCATTCCTCTGCCTGATGATCACTGTCCCCAACCTGCAGCCCCTGTAGGGCTGTGGACGAGCCTTCCCACATCACTGGTGGGTTGCCCCCAAGATCTGCGCTTGCTCGGATTTATTGCCACAGCTCACAGCCCAGCTCCTCCTCTATTAACGGATCCTGCGTCTTTTTTATAAGTGTTCAGAAGGAGGTACCTGCTATTCATACACAGCATTTGAGGGCTTAAAACAAACAAAAACACCCTCAGGGAAAATTTAAACCTCATAATCAAAATTGCTGCCGAACTAAGGAGACAAGAGGCGATTCCACACACCTACAACTCCTGTCGGCACAGATCTCTGCGCTGCAGTGACCTGTTTCGACGTCAGAGACACTCACCTGAGCACCGTACTCATGCTCCACCGTACCCAGAAATGATTCCAGGGGGTTCCTGTCAGCTTCAGATAACAGGAGGGGAAAAAAGGCAAGAAACCAAATCTATCACTATTAATTACCAGTAAAATTTACATACACACCAGGCTATCAAGCAAGGTTCTAATCCACAGTGAAGTAAGTCATTATTTTGTGTAAGCTTTACCAGACAAGCCCAGTGCCTAAAGGTGATGGTATAAAACAGGCACAATGCACAGAACAGAGGCAAAGATTTTTAGTGGTTTCTATCATAAGCAAATGGCTGTATTATTCACCGTGCCTCCCCTCCTGGGCCCCAAGACAGGCCAATGAAGGGCAGTGTTCCCATACAAAGTTACTGGCTGGTCACCCTTTACTCTAGTTTAAATACTAGAAGAAATTAGTGGACCAAAACAAAACAGAAAGTCCAAGCAAACAAAGTCTACGTGAATCTTGCAATCATGGCCAAAGCAAAGAAAAGGCAGGAATACATTCCAGAGCAGGAAATAGCATGGAAACAAGCAGCTTTTTAAAACTTTCAATAATCTTTCAACAGTTTTGAAGGGCTCTTCTTTCCTCCAAGTACAGCCAGGATAAATACTGGTTCCTTTGCAGGCTAGAAGTCAAGTAATGAGCTACCTCAGACACACAACGCGTGAAAGTAAGCAGGACCAAGCCAGCAAGAAAAGCATTTCCCTTGTCCATCTGTCCTGTCCCTCTGCAGTCACACAGAGAAGGTGTCAGAGAGCCAAAAGATTCTACTGATTTCCAGTTATCCTAGGGGAAAACTACCTTTATATCTTTTCTTCTCCTCTTCTGTTAAATGTTCCGTTCGGATTTTTGTGACCACATTCACATTGTTTGCAATGTATACCTTTAAAAAAAAAAAAAAAAAGTCAAGTACAAAGCCCAAAAAGCATCACAGGTTAAAAAAAAAAAAAAAGAGAGCTTTCTCTAGTAAAACACCATGTACACAGATCTAAAGACAGAATAAAGTAGCATCTATCTGCCTCTCATTGCCAAAGACCTTAATCTCTAACATACTGGTGATCAACAGGAAATGCTGCACTTTGATATAATGGAAATCCGACCTAATAGATTCTTGCCAGACCTATAACAAGGCTGAAACCAGATGCCACCTGCTGGGCAAGCTGATAAAATAAGAAACCCTGCAAATCATACACCCGAGTATCCCCAGACAGCATGGATCTGGCCAGCATCCCGTGCCAAAAGAATAGCAAAGGAGTTTGGTCATCGACTTGGATGGCAACAGAAATCAGCTTCTCAACCGAGTTCCTGGAAAGCACATTTACACACTGTTAAATACGCTTTTGTAACTAACTAAACCAACCTCAAAAATTATACGGGCATTTCCAAGCTTGCTGGAATGAATTCCCACCTGGGCAGAGGTTTTAAGAGAACACGGGAAGGAAAGTCAGCTAACACTATTTCTAAACAGAGGTCACACGTAAAACCTTCCAAATTAAATTTAGTGATGGTTTAATTCTGCAGGAACACTAACGAATCCAATGTCTAACTGAATAGTCTTATGAGAAAAATGTTCATATAAACATAGAAAGCTATTCAGCATTTATTCTTCAGTTAAATGAAATCGTAAAACATGGTTTACTGCACAAATTCCAAAACCCAGAGTAAACACAGACTTACAAATCAGGGAAGCTAATTCTTGTGATTCTTAAATTCCTAAACCAGCAAGGCTGTAAAGCCATCTTCAAAAATATTGCACTGAAGTGAAATGGAAGACGAAACCAGTGTGACATAGAACAAATCTAAGCAACTGTATGACTCAGGAGCACGGCCAGGGTCTTTCATGTACCAGCAGCTTTTTGTTACTTGAATTCATGATGCAACTCCTGGCAGCAGGAGGCTGTTATTTCCTTGCAATACTGTTACAGGAGAGCGCTCAAGGCACTTCACCAGTGGGCTCCTTGTCTTTTAAGCACAAATTGGTTCAAGTCCAGTTTTTGGAAGGAATGGAGTTCTAGCAGTTATGCTGAAGCTTTTGCCCCTTCTCCTGAAATGCTCTGATCGTCCCTCTCCTAAAGCCCTTGCATGAGCTGGGCAGCCTCGAAGCTCCTCTCAACTGCCCAGTTCTGCTGGCAACACAATAAAGCTCTTGATGGGAAGCTTAGAGCCTGAAATATTCAGGGATATAAAGGCAAAACACAATCACACTTGAGTTAGCTATAACACCTCTTAATTATACAGAACAGGCTTTACCTTTGCTTCATAACCATTTACGCCTTCCGCTTTTTCTGTCCTCCACACCCAGAATCCAGACGTCGTTCTAACAAAAAACGAACACCACAAGCGTCTATACGGTGGCATTTCTATGCAATCCACAGCCCTTTTTTTTCTAAAACTGTTTTTAAAACTTCGATAGGTTGATTTTAACCCCAGACAAAAGCACTGGTCAAACTGTCCCCGCACACACGTATCACAAGAGGGCTGAGGAAATCACGCTGCTTCTGTTCTTACACAGTCCAAGGCGCAAGCCCAGAGGCTCAGACAGAGATTTTAGACTGAGATGAGGATACCTGAGCCACAGAGGAGGATAAGAGCCTAAAAACTTACCCAATTATTTTGTTTGGCAGCCTGGCCAGCTTTAAACACACAGTTTAATTTCAAAACGAACCTGTCACTGCAATTTGGGGAACTGGATGGTAGGAAATCTGAGTTTCTGGATGTATAGATGCTGCAGTTACTGAGGCTCAGCGAGTATCACTGGGCAGCTTTGAAAGGGTACAAAATATTCAGGACAAAGATGCTGGAATTATACATCTCACGTTGGAAAGACTTGTTTTGTACGATCACGGGAGATGTTTACAGCATCACAGAGCACTCCAAACGAAGCTTCATAAAAGGATTGACTAAGCTGGCAGATATCTGGATAAATACATGTAGTACACAAGGAAAACTTGTATCCGTAGAAAGACAGGCTATACACATATATTTAAGTATTAATGTGAGATTTGACTGACTTAGCTACAAGACACAAGTTCTTTCCCATTAATTTCGGCACTAAACACACAGATTTGGGCAAAACGCAGGCTTGTAATGCAACATGAACACACAATCTCACTAATATGATAAACTGGAAGCTTCTGCAAATCAGTTCTTTCGACTGGATTTTTTTTTGCCAAGCAATACCGGCAAGCTGACCCAAGCCAAATTTCTTTATCTAATGGTATGTGAAGTTTAAAGTAACTTCAGATCTAGCTTTAGAAGTTTTTATTAGCAGGGCTTTTGAGAGCTTGCCTTTAAAGCTTTATTGCAAGTGTGACCACGCATAATCTTGAAGTGCTTATTTGTTATGACAAATCTTGTATCTTACCTTTCAAAAGCAATATTTTTTGTATCAAGGCACGTGTTAATGATTGGAGATGTAAGGCGTCTTTCCACATCTTTTCTTTTGGGTGTCATAGACCCCAGTGTCAAACGCTTCATGTGTTGGGAAATCTCAAAACGCTCCGTTGTAACAAACTTATCATCGTGATTGATCTCAATTAGTTCTGCCCAGCCTCCGGTATCTGTTGGAAATGGTACACCTCAATCTAAAAAACTTAGCGACAGTATTCCAAAATGAAAAACCTATATTCAAATCAAATTTTAGTCCTATTACCAAATTTTGACCTCAGATTTACTCAAAGGAAAGAAATTAAGCCATTATGTTAAATCACAAAACAGTATCTCTCCAAGACGCCCACAGAATATATGTAAAAAACTTTTCTAAATTCAGTACTCATCCTCAAAAGGTCTTTTTGAGCAAAATTGGGGTTTCTCATTGTGGCTGACAGAGTACCTGGTGATCAATGGCGGAGACATGCTGAAATACTTACCTTCTCCCTTGAAAATTAAACTACGCCTTCCTCTCTCCCAGCTCATATTTTCAAAGCCCAGTAAAGTGATATCGACACGCAGCTTGGAACCACTCTTCCAGATGCGGCAGACATCGCTCGGACAAACTCTAGAAACCAGTGGGACTGTAAAAGAAAATGAGAAAAATGTAAATAGACAATATTCAGGAGATTAAGCACATGGGAAATCTGAATTTAAGCAGAAGCTAAATCCCTGATGCAGGACTGCTCAGTACTATGGTCATTATTCCAGAGGAGGTGAGATACTGATCCTCCTCAGCTTTAAGAACAATCAGTCTAGGGACAAAACCACCAACTTTAAATTAAAGATGAACATGAAAAGATACTAGTCCAGACTAAAAGACATGAAATGGCATAAACCCCATTTCCTAGCGCTCTTAATAGTTAGCTGTTTGGAATATTAAACCAACTGTAAGGCCTAGTGTTCATTCCTTTAAAAGAAAAGCAGGTATTTCCCAAGTAGTCTGTGCATTTATATACGAGATACATATCACTGTCTTAATCATCAATAGCCAAAGATAACTAAACAAAACCCTATGAAAAGTCTTCAGCAACGCTCGCAACAGCTAAAGTCTCCCTTTTAAAAAACAAAACAAAAAGCCCAACAAACTAACCAAATAAACAGGAAACAAAAATAACTGCAACGAAAATGTAAGAGGTTGCTCTGAGCAGTGAAAAGATAAGCATTCCGGGAGCAGATATTTCTCTGCATCTTTTGAGATGTTTGTACACAAGCAAGTCCCTTTGCCTAGAGCTTAGAAGAGGAAACGATGAGCAGGTCTCTTACCCCAGCTAGTGAACTCCCATTTCATTTCCACATAGAAGTCAGGAGTCTGGAAAAGGAGAATACTTTAGGAATTTTTTGTGAAATAGTTTTAATGTAAGATTCAGCACAGCTTTTCTCCTGAACATTTTAGATAAAGGAAAACAGAGGGAACAGAACTTGAGACATGATAAATGAACATTAAAAAAATTAAATTGAAACTAACAAACAAAAAACCACTGGCCCTGCCCTGCTGCTTTCTGATGAGCTATTTTTCCTTATTTTACTATAGGAGCAGTAACACCTTCAAGGTTCAGCCTCCAACGTTGTAGTTCAGGACTCCGGATTTCAAAGTAAAGCCAAGGAAGAAGTCTCCACCTCCCACAGCGCTTCGGAATACGCAAGTTGAAATGAAGAACACAATTGCCCATCTGATCTCAGTTTACTTAACTGAACTACTTAAAGGAGAACTAGAGTCTGGAGTAAGAGGTTTGAACTAAACAATTACCTCATTGATCTTTTGGAGTAATTCGGGAACGCCTCCAAGCGTCATAGAAGTCTGCTGGTAGTCCCGATGCTGCAGAATCATTTGTACCATCTCTGGATCTCCCGTACTGACAGCCTCGTGTAAAACTGAAAGAAACCAAGACACAAGACAGTTTTTGTTTGCTTTCTGAGCAAAATACACAGTGTAAGAGCAGCCAAAATATACCACCTGCAACGGAAAAGCATTAACGCACAACTTCTGGTTTCCAAGTTATCTTTACCTGTCCATCCCTGCGCGTTCTCTTTAGTTACGTCTGCCTTGTGTTGAAGGAGGACTTTGGCAGATTCTATATAACCCAAGGAAACAGCAAGGTGCAACAAGGTCCGGCCTCGTGGGTCACGTTGATCAACATCCTGTTGAGTATCCGAGAGAGAAATAATGCTGAAGCTGTCCTGTCAAACACAACTAATCTGTGCACACCCAGAAGAGTTTATATCAAGAAAGCTTGTCAGTAGTAATCCCGGAGTCAATATTGCCCAGCTATTCCTACGTATCAGTCTGTGGGGCACAGCCAACTCCATTTCCAACGCGACTGCACTGCCCTCCTGCCCTCTGTTCAGTGTGACCTTACTTCCCCACTGAAATAAAAAGAGAAGCAGAACAGGGCCAATAAAAGCAGCACGGTAAGAACTGGCATCACTGTAAGACAGGACTGAGTTCTCGCTGATGCTTCTCATTTCTTTTTCTGTAATTATTTCCCCTTCCATCTCCCTTCAGAAGGGGTTTCTTTCAGGAGAAGTTGGGAGTTCTACTCTGTATAAATTGCATTGTGGACAGTCAACGGCCTAAGAGACCAATAGATAGTTTAACGTTATACAAAATAATGAGAGGAGGAAAAAAAAAAAAAGAGTCACAGAGCATACAACACTAATTTTTTATAGCACTTTTTGAAAGTATAGAAGCAAATGGTATTTTACAAAGCATCCATTTGACTGACACACACAGCACAATGGAGAGCGAGCGCGTTTTGTACAAGTCACTAAAAAAAAAAAAAAAGAAAGAAAAAACTACACAGGCATAAATATCCAAAACATGCAAGCACAACATACTCATACCTTACATATTTTTCACTATTAGCTTAGAGATTTGAAACAGAAGAGCATCTATAACTAAAGGAAAAGGGGAAAGTCAATAGCAGAATAAGAAAGGAAAGTTATTATGCAAGTTAACATGGTTATCTGACAGCACTGAGTTGGAAAGCTCACGCACAGAGTAGGGGAAGCTTCATTTTAAAGCATTCTCTTTTAACTTCCGTGGTGGAATACTAATTGATTTGCTTCCCCACTTCCTACAGCTCCAATGCCCACTGCACTGACAGGTAAAGGACTCTAAAGCGTCCCCCCGCAATGGTTTTTGCTGCTGTTAACCGGTAATCACACACTGTACCCGGCGTTTGCCATACCAAGTGCAGCTGGCAAGTATCTTTTGATTCCCTCACGCAACCCTCCGACAGCAAGAAGCTTATCCCAAGGAAGCAGGAGGAAACATATCTTTGGAATACTTTAAAAAAAAAAAAGTAGTTATTTAAAAGCAGATAAAGGAAGTAAGAGACAGACATATTCCATCTTAACGCGCTGCTCATTTCCTTACAGAATAAAGCTTTTGAGGGAGGAAACAGCACTTCACGAGTGTGAATTGCAGTCTCCGACTTAACAAGAAGCAGAATGATCCTTATTTAATGGCAAACTTTCACAGGTGAGACTGACGCAGAAATAAATACTCCAAAGCAACGTGCCAGTAAGGTTAAAGATTTTGCTAAGGAATAAGATCACATGAATTAGATAAAAAATAACTGCATTCCAAAGATTTTCCTAAAACCAGGACAGGAGCATGCTCTAAGCAAGCATTAGTAAATCGTGGTGTACTGTTAGAATTGCAGATGATAGTCACTAGTCAGGAGGTGGCACAGCTGATCTTTGGCTCATATACTTGTGGTGTCAGGTATAATGTAATTAATATGCTCTGCTTCTGCAAAGTATCCTCCACGCTAGCGAATGTCAGAGCTTTTACAGCATCTCAGCAAAAAGGATGTTTGCTGCTCGAGCTCTGCTGCAGCTTTTCAGGCCATTTCCTTACGTCATTACCATTTCTCTCTTAGCCGTCCCAGAGAGGGAACAGCTTTGTATTTTTCTCTACTCTACAGCATAAAACAATTGATCTTTTTTTTTCCTTTCTTTTTTTTTTTCCTTTAGCAGAGACACTGAAAACGTTCCAGCCAGTATAAAAATGCTGCCGCCACAGTCCTGGACAGCAATAAAGCCAGAAGAACTGCTGGTCCTCAGCAAGCTGGAGGCTGGCTTAATCTTTGGCAGCAGCAGCCACCTTTGCTGCATGTTGACTTCCCATTAAGGTAAGCAGTATTTATTGCTTTTCTGGCCCGGAAAAAAAAAAATAACGTCCATCATATCTGCTCTTCCTGATCTGTTTCAATGACTTTCTAAAGAATACTTTCTGTAGAGCTATTCTGCAGCCTGCACTCGAATGCTCTGAGCACAGCTTTACAATAAAAAGTCGATGTTTAATGTCTTACATAACAAAAAGTATATTCCTACACCTTCTTACATCACTCCCGCAACCACAAATAAATCGGTAAAGAGAAAGAAGCGCAGCAATCCCACAAGCCCAGCAGACAGACCTGGCAGGACCATCAAGGTTACTTCTCCCTAGAAAGGCAGTAAGCGAGGGGGCACCAAGCCTTGCACCGTGGCACAAGCTTTTTTGGGGCCACCAGCCCCACAGCAGCCCCCCTATCGCCCAGGAGTCCTGGTTACCTTGTCCTGCAGCTCCTCATCCAGCCGCCTGTAGTCATTATTCCAGACCAGGACGTGCAGGGGAAACGCGCTGCTGGCCCTGCCAGGGGAACTCATCATGCCACACACCTGTAGGAGCGGGGGAAGCAGGGTGCCTACCCTCACCGTTCCCCCCCCGCTCTTTGTTTTGAAGACTCCAAATTACTCAAGCCCGCACCCCTTGAGCTTCTCCTCTCTCTTGGCACCCACCTGCCCAAGATGTGGGAGGGAGAACACCAGGCCACAACCCCCTACGAACCCTTCACCACGCTCCAAGGGGTGCCCCATGCAAAAATCACATTCCTGGGGGTCCCCTGCTCCTGGGCACAGCCCCCCTCTCCTTGGCCCCACACTCTTGGGGGTCTTCCTTGCTCCTGGGGGTTGCCCCTCCTCTTGAGGGCCACCCCACAACCACACACTGGAGGGGACCTGCCCTGCTCCTGGTGCCCCCCCCACAGTCTGGAAGTCCTCTGCTCCCAGGCACCTTCCCCCCGCCTCAGCCCCACACTCTCAAGGGATCTCCCCTGCTCCTGGGCACCCCTTGCAGCCCCCCCCTCCTGAGGGCTTCACCTGCTCCCGGTGCCCCCCACAACCCTCCACTCCCGAGGGATTCTCCTGCTCCTGGTGCCCCCCACAGCCCCACACTCCTAGGGGTCCCCTGCTACTGCGCACCTCCCCACAACCCCCCACTCCCGAGGGATTCTCCTGCTCCTGGTGCCCCCCACACTCCTAGGGTTCCCCTACTCCTGGGCGCCCCCTCAGAGCCCCCCACTCCCGAGGGCCTCCCGTGGCCCTGGTGCCCCCCACAGCCCCACACTCCCGGGGTTCTCTTTCTCTCAGGGCTCCCCACAGCCTGAAGGAAGCCCTATTCACGGACACCTCCCCACCGCCCCGAGGGCCTCCCCTGCTCCTGGGCTCCCCTCGCCCCCCGGCAGACCCCACCGCCTCACCCCCGCGTCCCTCCTTCCTGTCTCTCCAGGGCAGCGGCCGGGACGGACCACAGCGCGGCGGGTGCGGGGGGTGGGGACGGGACTCCCCCTCGGTTCCCCTCAGCCTACCGCCACCGGCGAGCCCACGGAAAGAGGAAGTTGCCGCTTCCCACCTACTCTACTCTATTCTACACCCCCCCCGCCGCGGGAGGGCAGATGGAGCGTCCTGCCCGTGAGCTGCCCCATCGCCCTCCGCGCCGGAGGGGGGGGCGGCTGTAGAGGGCCGTCGGACTGGACGCGGCGCTCAGCCCGGGCTCCCCCCTTCCCGTCCCGCGCGTTGGTTTCGCCCGCCCGGCCGCCATGTTGGGTGAGGGCAGGGCGGGATGGAGGGCAGCCTCTTCCGCCCGCTTGTGAAGTCCGGCTTCCGAAACCTCGCTTCGCCCAGCTTCCCCTCTGCTTTAGCCGGGAGGTGACAGCGAGCAGGGCCGGGAGGCAGTGGGCCTGGGCGAGGCGCGGTCGGCCGTGTTGGTCCCTGGCAAGCTGACTCTTTTTTGCCAGGAGCAAGCATGGCGGCGAGCGGTTGGGCTCCCCTGCCCTACGGCGCTGGCGTACGGCAGCTTGGTGAATAGCGGCGGAGCGGGTGGCGCTGCCTTGCGCCTGCGCGCTGCCGCCTCGGCCGGGCCGCCTGGCGGGGGCTGGCGGCGGGGACCCGTTAGCGCGGCAGGAAGCGCCCGCCGCCGCCGCCCCGCACCATGTCGAAGCGCCTGAGGAGCAGCGAGGTTTGCGCCGACTGCAGCGCCCAGGGTAGGCAGCGGCGGCCGCCAAGGCACCTCAGCGGGCCTGGCCAGCCCCATCCCCCGCTCCTCAGACCGGGCAGCGGCGCTTCCCCCCCTCCCGCTTCCCCTCAGGCGCTGGGGGTGGGGGGGGGGGGAGCGGGC
>JAOXJK010000005.1:30469104-30506859 GCA_025774025.1 Xenus cinereus | reverse complement strand
CGGGGGACACTGGCTGCTGCCTCCCACCTTTATGGTCTCCATGGGGCAGACCACCACCACAGCCTCGGCCACACCGGGAGAGCCCGGTGTCGCGTCCCGGAGGGGAAGGCGGTGCTCCCGGCGGTGTTCCGGGGGGTGTCACCGCCATGTAGCGGCCCTTCCTCGGCGGGGAAGCGGCTTTTGCCGGGTTTGAAGGCGTTTTCCAGCGGTTTTTGTCCGTATGGGGCCTTTTTTTTTTTTCTGGAAGGTGCCGTTCCCGTCCCGAGCGGCGGTGCCCTCAGCCCTCCCTTCAGTTTGCTGTCCTTGTTGTAGATTTTAAAGCCCCCTCTCAGGTCTGGGGCTGGGTCCGGACCGTCGGGGAAAGGCCCATGGACAAACCCTCTGGTCCTACCGAAATCCGGATTCCCTCAGCTTTTGGAAGGTTGGCTTAAAGAAGCGGTCTGGCCATGGACCCAAAAGGTGGGAGGAGGGTGTAGGTTGTGTCACCCCCGAAAGGGACAGTGGCCGTGTCCCTTGTGAAGATGACAATGGCTTTGGAGGCATCCCTTGTTCTCAGGGCTAAGGAAAAGTAAAATTTATACTTTTTAAGTGCATGGCTCGCCCCACGGCCAGAGCTGACTGTAGATATCCCAGGCTTTCCCAAGAAAAGGTGTTGTGAAGTGTCGGATGGGCTCGGGTTGGAATTGTCCATTGAGCAACAAACGTTGGGTGTCAACACGCACGCTGTCTCACGCTGCAGATAAATTTGAGATTTTATTGAAAGAAATGTTTTTAGAAGGTCAGTTACATCGCCTTTTCTCACCATCTCCGGTCTGGCTGTTTCTGTATTTTAAACTGGCCAATTTAGGTGGGTGGGTTGGTTTTTTTTAGCAACCCTTTATGTTTGTTGTCTTCTCAGAATATCTAGTTTTCGTTGTTTGTGTTCCGTGTTGGTTCTTCCAATATAATTACTTATGTACCTACTGAAATGAATTAAAACGCTGTGATAACAGTCAAATGGCCGGAAGGCAGGTTGTGGGAGAGGGGATAATAACTTTTGTAGAGCAGGACTTCTGTTTAAAAAAAAAAAAAAAGTAAAATAATAAAAATCCCACACTAACTCCCAGGGAGTTACTTTTTTATCTTCATAGAATTTTGTTTTCACAATAAATAGAGCTTGCATATCTTAGGTAGGCAGTTGTCCCTATCTCGTGCAAGGTGGCATATCTGTGCTTTTAAACATCGGTGGTGTTATGACTCTGAGATAAAGTTGTTTTACCGTGTTTGTATTCGTTAAGCTTGTCAGGAGTCTGCATTTTATCAGAATCACTATTAGGGTAATCTTATAAGCCGGCCTTCTATTTTGTTGTGTTGTGACATTATAGCATTGTCCTATATTTACTTGATCTCGGTGAAGAAATCTGCTGGCTTATCCATATATGTAAAGAAATCTTCACTTAATCCTTTCTCAAATTATATATATATCAAGCCCTTCTTTTACTTAAAACAGAGGGATTTTGTCAGAGGGGCGTTTGGGAGCTGCGATGTGTGGGGCTGTGTCCAGAGACTGGGGAGAAAATGCAGCCTTTTCACTCAAATCAGGTGTAGCAAGCACGGGATGCCAGACTGCTGGGGTAATTAGTACTTGCCCCTTGAGCTTCATCAATAGACACTCCATTTGTGTGGCAAAGCATAAATAGTTTTGTTTCATGTGAGGTGATTTTACGTGTGCTTTCCTGGCACACTTCCTATTCTCAGGCAGGAGTTCACCGTTCACACGGTTCAGGCTCGTCTTCAGCACACGCTTCCTGTTTTGCATCAGTCTGAAAACAGATTTGACCTATCTTTCTAGCTTCTCCCCTGTCGTATTTTGGTATCAGCTTAAGCATATTTTGGTTGTGTCCATAATTTGATTTTTTTTTTCTTTTTCTTTTATTGTCATCTTTTTTTGTAACACACCATCCACGTTTCCAATGGTGTCAGTTTTTGACAGATTCTACATAAAGATGCTTTCATCAATGTGATTTCTTTTAAGTAGAATGTACAAGCTGTAATTACAAGGAAGGCCTCAGCTTTTATCCTTCAGAAGAATTTTAAAGCTGTGTTTCTGCTATGAAATAACCAAATAAACAGCAGCTTCGTTTCTCGTGGCTAAACAGCTGTTGTTTGGGGGGGCTGGTTACGTTAAGTATTGAGATGGGGGTAAAGAAAAACAATCTCTTGATGACTGATAGTCGAAACATGAAGTTCACAAACAGCTGTAAGTAGTGATTGAAACAAGAAACGTAATGGCTTTCAGAAGAATCCTATTAGTTTATGAATGAGCGTGTGATAAGGTTGTCTGTAACGAGAAGGGACTCAACTCATTAATCTGGAAGGCTGCCTCCAGTCTTGCGTTGTTAGGTTAGCCCCAATGCATCTCATTTTACTGTTATTTTTTTCCTTCTTAGAAGTGAAAGTTGTTAAAATAATGGAATGATTTAATAAGGAGGTTGTGTGCTTGTTATTAATTTGTTTTTTACATTTGGTTAGGGTTTGGTTGTTTTTTTATCCAAAACATATGTTTAATTAGGCTCTGGGCTCTGATAGTTATCATCTGTGAATAGATGCTCCCATCCCTCATGGCCCGTGGTTCAAACAGGTTTGCCAACATTGCCTTCAGCACACACACAACATCAACTCTGCTTAAAAACCACAACTGTGATCAGATCTCATGTTTCAGGGATTCACTAAATTTATTGCATGGGTCAGAGAAGACTTTTTTTATAAGGCACAATTGCTTAGATGTATTCTGACAGGACACAGGAGATCTCTCATCCGATACCAGGCTTGTGTTGTACCCACTTATTTAGCCTCAAACTCACCTCTGGATTTGAAATTAAGAATTTTCCAAGATAGAAGAGATCTTGAATTCTTATTTCCTTTCATCTGGGATGTACTAGATCTGAAGATCTGTCCTGCTGCTCAGTTAATACAGGGTTCTTGGCATGTTGAGTCTCTTGTCGCTGACAGAAAACCAGAGTTTCTTCTGAAGACTGAGGGAAGAGCAGCAGAGGGATTTCAGTTTAATGTCCTGTTGTGCATATCTTCAGTTTCAATCTGATGTAACATTCCTACCTGCTTTTATACTTTTTGATGTTTGAAGCTACATAATAGCTATTATGTGTTATTCACTACTTCTGCCTTCCATCAGTTGTCTTTCTGGCTTGCTTATAAGGTAGCTTCAGTTTGGATCCGTTCAGAGCATTTGATTTTACTGAGCCTATAACTTGACACATATGTATCTTGCTCTTTTCTTTTTTACTGTGACACTTTTGAGTGTTTCTATTATTTTACATGGAAATTAAAAACATTGTAATAATATAGAACTGAAGACTGGGTAGTATGTGAAAAAGCATGACTGCTATTACCACTTGTTATGACTCCTACATCCCCAGCAAGTGCAAGGACTGTTATTTCCCCAGCATCCAGATTGTAACATTTACAAGCTCGTATATTGGCTAAGCAGTAAACTTAAGGTTAGAAGGCAAGGCTCTGTATTTTAGACTCTGTGTTTGAAATACAAAGTCACGTTGCCTTCTGTGTTTTAATTAATGTATTCTATTTCAGATCCTTGTTGGGCATCTATAAACAGGGGGATTCTGATCTGTGACGAGTGCTGTAGCGTTCATCGAAGTCTGGGGCGTCATATCTCTCAAGTGAGACATCTCAAGCATACGCCATGGCCTCCAACACTGCTGCAGGTAAAAAGTGAATCTGTGTCTTCCTTCATTAAAAATAGATATGTTATTTTAAAAATATTTTAAAATGGAATTTAAATCACTAAGCTTTTGTTTGAGAGGAGCTGGGCCTTTTAAACCTTCTTTTTCCAAGTTACTATCCTTTTATTTCTCCTGTTTTGTCATACCAGACCACTAAAATCAGACTTGTCTATGCCTTTTTAATTTGATACCTTTGTTTTGAGAGATCACCTTCAACTTTTCTTTCAGACTTTGCGATGCATCTGCTTCAACCTAAATTTTCAATACGTAGCAAGCCTCTGTTTTCAGTAGAGCTGCTGTTGGGAAGAGTAGAGAATTTTAAGGGGGTTCTTACTACATTTCACTCTGTAGCCTCCTAGGTGTGTGTCTGGTTCTGATATCCTGGTAGGTTATGGACGTTGCCCACACAGAATATGAATCTCTGTTGGTTTGCTCTCCGCTAGAAAATAATTATAGTTATTTGATTAGTCTGTGGAGTCACCAGCAACGTTTCTTTACTGCCTGTTTGTCTACGTTTTGTATTTCAGATGGTTGAAACACTGTATAACAATGGTGCTAACTCCATATGGGAACATTCCTTGCTGGATCCTGCCTCTGTTATGAGTGGAAGGCGCAAAGCGAGCCCACAGGATAAAGTCCAGTAAGTGGAAAATTACAGAATTTTTATTTTTGTAGAAGTCTGATTATTTTATTCAGCTGTGACAGAGGCAGCAAGGTATCCATGGGAACCAGTGTATATTTTGTTCCTGGAAGAGAACAGGAGTAAACTAGTTACTTGTTCACTTTTTCTTTTTAAACTCCCAATGCTTAATGTTTTTAAATTTATCACAAAAATGGAAATACATTGCTTGAATTCTCTGAACTACTGATTCTTGGCCTCTAGCTTTCAATAGCGACAATATTTACTAGTACTTGAATCAAAAACCTTTTAATTAGCATGCCACGTGCTTCAGTTAACTCAGCGCTGCCAATGAAATTGAGTTTGGTTGATGAATTTGAAAAAAAATTGAGATTTGTCATTGAATATGGTGCTTTGTTTTAAAATGTACATAACTGCACGTAGTAAGTATGGATCTTAAGTTGGCATCATTTTAAGTTCAATGTTTACTTCTAAGAAATACACAATCCATTCTACAGTCTGCAGATATTTTGAAGTTTGTAACAAAAGCATGCTTTGTATAGTTAGACAATCTGCACTGGGTTGGTTTTTTTAATGGAAATCTTTTTCCATGTCTAACTTGGCTACTGGTAGCAGCAAAGATCTAATGCGGTCTTCATTTGTGAATTTTTCTTTTTCTAGAGCTTCTGTATGATTGTGAAGGCAGTAATGCTTTTTTTCTTTCCCTTCTGTTGCTTGGATTTCTCTTTACAGTCCCAATAAAGCAGAATTCATTAGAGCTAAATATCAAATGTTAGCATTTGTTCACCGCTTGCCGTGCCGTGAGGATGACAGTGTTACTGCCAAAGATCTCAGTAAGGTGAGTACGTTTCTCCTGGCAGCCTGCAGGAGCTACAACTTCTGTGTAACAAAACAGTGAAATGTGACTGAATTAAATTAATTGCTTTTGGTTTGAGATAACCATTGCTGCTGTTCAGCGCTATTAAGTAAACAAATGCAGCTTGACTTCAACTTGAAGCCACTTTTTTTTGAGTAATGTATATGGATAGTGGATGGTTGAGAAGCATCAATTTAGGTTAACTTGGGGAAAAACGTTTACACAAACCAGCTGTAGCAAGTATTCTTGCATGTCCATTTCTAAAAGCATGGCTGAAAAAACAAATGCTGAATCGCAGTTATTGCTGCTGTATTAAGTACAATTCTGCTTCTTTTTCAGCAACTCCATTCCAGTGTAAGGACGGGGAATCTGGAGACGTGTTTGCGATTGCTCTCCTTAGGAGCTCAGGCCAACTTCTTTCATCCTGTACGAGCATTTTTTTTTTTCTTCATTTTGATGGACAACCAATTCTTACAGTTTGTAATAATTATCCTGATTTCAGCTGAGAACCATTATATCTCAATCTTCTGCTCAGACCTCTTGATTAAGTAGATATTTTTCTTAATAACTTGTAGGAGAAAGGAAACACCCCGCTCCATGTTGCTGCTAAGGCAGGACAGACTTTACAAGCCGAATTATTAGCGGTTTATGGTGCTGATCCTGGCACGCAAGATTCCAATGGAAAAACTCCGGTTGACTATGCAAGGTAGAAGGCTCTGAAATATGTGATGCTTTTAGATGTATTGCTCTTACCTATTAACTGATGTTCATAAATTGCATGATAAACCTGCTTAAATATGTTTCTGTCCTGAAAATAATTTGATTGTTAAATGCTAATAAGTACTTTTTCCAGAAAGAGCGAATGCATAAGGAGTATAAAGAAGCATATTCATCATTTCATAGCCTAACTTCTCCTGGATGCTTGAGACAATAGTTGTGATCCCAATGAAATCTAGTAGCTCACAGGAAAGTAATCTGAGGAGAAGAGTTTCTGCAAGTTCAGCAAGCTGAGTAGGCTCCAGGGGTGCCAATTAACTCAGGAATTGCTGTAGGAAAGGGCCGGACTGCACAGATGGGTCAGGGAGCAGGGGGTGGAACCAGGCTCTTTAGGGGCAGTGAACTGTTAGGTGCATCCAGTCGCAGAACTGCACCTCAGGAAAGGCTCTAGGCTTCCCAAGGGCAGCCAACATTCACGTCAAGAAAGATGAAATGTGAATGTCTCTGCTGATCAGTTGGGCAGTAATGAGGCACTGCAAGATCTGCAGCACAGCACTGAAGATTTTTTTGTGTTCATATGCACAATTGGACATTACTAATCAACCAGAAGCTGCACATTTGTGTAGATAAAACATCCTCGTTGCTCTGATTGCTTTGGAATTGAGGCCACATGTGGAGTCTGAAGACTGAATGAGTTCACTTGGCTTCAGAGCACAATATGCCAGAATATTTCTATTTCTCGGTGCTATTAGTCAAACGTGAAGTTGGGTGAGTTTGTTGCGTGAGCTCAGGAACTGTCTCAAAAATTGTAAATAGCACATTCAAAATAGGCTATATAATCTGGTTTTTTTCTACAGCAAATCAGTAAGCAAAGGCTTTCATAGTTTTCACTAACTCATTTTGGGAATTTCATAAAATTTTGTCTATAGTTTTTTTGCTCACTGGAACATACTGTTGGAAGTCCTGCTGTGAGTCTGTGCTGTGTTGATATGCTCAAATATGTGCAATATCGAACAGTGGCTTGTACCAAGTCTATTTCTCTGACTATTTTTTAATTTTCTGTATGTCTTAAAAGGAATGACTAATGTATCTTTTGTGTGTGTGTGTATGTAAACCAGACAAGGTGGGCATCATGAACTGGCAGAGCGCCTGGTGGAAATTCAGTATGAGCTCACGGACAGGTTGGCTTTCTATCTCTGTGGCAGGAAACCAGGTAAGTAGAAAAAAAACCCCTACACTCTGAGATCTTTTAGTGTTAATTATAGAACAATTAAACGACAGTATATAACATTTGTGTCAGTGTTACTACACATTTTATATGCATTTCAAATATTCTAACATTATATAAATTATACAGGAAGAACGAAAGAAAGTATAAGATGTAAGATTAGTGAATAATGCATTTAAAATTCAGATAAAACTGCAGGATTTTAAGTATACCTAAATTAAAAATTAAGTTCTTTCCTGTTTTACCACAAATACGTGTGCTATAAACAGAGTACCCCTGAAAGTGTAGAGAAATCTCCATAGAAGATCAGATGAGTACTGCTTAACATCAAGGAGTGAATTGCAGGGAAAATACACATTTTTTTGACTGTTGAATGGTCTGCAGGAGATAGTGTAGAAACTCTTCTAAGTAGTTTCTTCTCATTGAAATGCAAAAACAAGGGAGTATTCAATTAAGCAGGTACCTTTTGAACAGAAGCACACTTAAAAATTTGTAGCCATTAAGTGCCGAAAAGGCTCCTATGTTAGAACTTCTTTTTTAATGGAATTTTAATACAGCTGATAAGCCTTAATTAGAATCTTTGATAACACTGGGAAACTGTGGTAGGAACCTTCTTTTAAGACTTGCCGGCTTCCTGTAATTGCAAGTTGAGTAATTACATGCAAGATAAATTATTCTGTTTGCCTGTTGCATATCATCTTGGGTTTCTCATTACTGTGTCTTTTAGCAAAACTGAATACCAGCTGTATTATATCCTGACAGCATTAAAAATTATAGTCCAGTAAAACCTATTAAAGTGCAATTTGTTTTCAATTCTAGAGCATAAAAATGGACAGCACTTTGTTATACCTCAGATGGCAGACAGGTAAGTTGCTGATTCCATGGCACGTCTGAAAACATAAAAATAAAAGACCCTAATAATAATAATAATAGTTATTATGATAATAATAATAAAGTTTCTTTTCCTTTCTAAAACAACTTTTAAGCTTGTTATCATTTTAACTTTTCAATGTGTGCCTCTATCGATCATGGAAGCTTTTTTTTCCTAGAAAAAATATGGGCATTTAAACAAAATCAGAAAATTACAGAAATTTACTGTATTTGTTAAAATTCAGGGGAAAGGTGAAATAATGATATTAAGGGAACACACATGGGATACCTTGGAAACAGATTTTGTAAATAATGTGAGGACTAATTGATTTAGTTTCCTGCTACAGCATTTTGAAACTAATATTTACAAGAAAGCTGCATTTTTCTTTGAAAGTATTTATACTTTTGCTCTGAATGCTTTTAACTTTTGGTGATGATCAATGAAATCGTATTTGTATAAAACATCGAGTATTAATCATAAGTCCTTATTTTTCTTTTATTGCTATGCAATTGGAAATAAGACGGCTGTGAGTAAACTGCTGTTCAACTTTTTGTTTGTGGAATTTCTATGAAAAAGTGTAATAAAATAAAAATTACAGAGAGAAACTATGTAATGGTTGGTAAAATACGTAGTGTTAAGATCTGTAGTTTTCTTAGCTATGCTGTGTTTAGCTATTGGATAAAGTACTGTGTGTTTCCAGTGCAAAGTATTTTGCAGAGCAGAGTAAGTGTCATTTGCCTCGTTACACAGAGAAGAAAGTTGATGTACAGAGAAAAGAACTTGTTCAAAGATGCTGCTGAGATGGCAGAGCCTGCAGTACAACCTGAGTCCCTTACCTCTGCCTAGTATCCTCTGCTGGTCTTTTTTCTTTTCCTTTTTTCCCCCCCTTGTGTAGGTGATTGCCTACACAAACTCTGTGATGTCAGTTAATCGTACAGAGGTTTTATTTGAGCCTTTCCATCCTCGTAGGCTGGGGAGTCTTCCCCTTGGTGATAGAAATATGGACTCAAAATTTGTCAACTTCCTGATCTGTGGCTTTTATGATTAATTCTGTTGAACTGCACAATCTTCATCTTGTGCCTCATGTTCAAAGCAGGAAACTCGTAGAAGAGATTATTTATTAATTAGTACAAAATAATTTTAAACATGGCCCTATTGCTGGAGCTGTTTGCCAGCCTGGTGGTCACCTGCCTCCAGCAGAGTCCAGTGGAACAAATCCGGTGTGTTTTATATGAACTCTATTTTTGGTCAGAATGATTATAACATTCAGATTCCTTACAGAAAGCATTTTGTTGCACTACAGCTTGACTGCTTCTTGAGCTATGCAAATGCAGATATTGATATTCCAAAGGATTTTTAAGATTCTTTTGCTTTAAAATTAAGATTGTTCTTTAGAAAAGCTTAAAAATATATTAATTTGTATATTAGCAATATTAGTAAGATCAATGTGTTAAAAGCGGTATTAAAATAACTAAAAGATTAAGGAGTTTCAATAAATGTGTCATTTTAATCATTGAACTATTGAAACATAGAATTTGTGTTTAAACAAGCCATTAAATGCTGTAGATGTAATGATCACTTTCTGTCTTCATAGCAGTCTAGATTTATCAGAACTTGCAAAAGCAGCTAAGAAGAAGCTTCAGTCTGTAAGTAAAACCTGCGGTGTCCTGTGTGACATATCTTTGTCTGGATGTGGCAAACTCTGCATTTCATCTTTCACGATGGTTTCAGCTGCTATTAATTCCTGAATAAATATTCAGCTATTCAAGTAACTTTCAAGTAATTATTCTCTTCTACCCTTAGCTGAGCAACCACTTATTTGAAGAACTTGCCATGGATGTGTATGATGAAGTTGACCGAAGGGAAACAGATGCAGGTGAGTGAGGCTTTCTGGAATGTGTATAAAATAAATTTGAATTGTTACATTATGTACAAGATGCTAGTGCAAGCATATGCTCTGTTTAAAGTGCTTTTGTGTTCAGTAATTACTGAGAATGGTAGTTCCTTTGTCTTGCATTGTCTGAAGGTGACGTTTATTGTAAAAATTCTTATGTTTTTATGAAGTAGAGAACCCTCTGGGGAAAAAAGCTTTACTTTGAATTGGTTGTGTTTGTGTTTGAAATTGTGGTCTTTTATTCTTTGACAAGAAACAATGCTAAATAGTACAGGAAGATTATTCTCTCTTTTTTTTTTTTTTTTAATTGTTTTCCTCTTCCCTGAGCAGTTTGGCTTGCTACTCAGAATCACAGTACGCTTGTGACAGAGACTACAGTGGTCCCTTTTCTTCCCGTAAATCCTGAATATTCCTCAACCAGGAATCAGGTATGGAGCTGCCTTAATACTATAAAACTATTTTTATTTGATGGGCCTGATATTCGAAGTAATATTACTTTACTGTACTTTGTTACTGTAGAAGAGTTGCATCTACTTGTAAAGAGGTTAATATAGTTTCACATTTCCCCTGCCCTGGAGTGTGCAGCTGGATAATTTAAATCACACTTTTTGCAGTAAATGTAATTGAACAATCAACTCACTGTAGGTACTATAGCCTTAGTTTTACCTGGGAACTCTGCTGTTCGTCTAATACATGATGTACTTCTTTTTCTGCATTATTCTGTAATTCAGGGAAGACAAAAACTGGCTCGATTTAACGCCCATGAATTTGCTACGCTAGTTATAGATATTTTAAGTGACGCCAAAAGAAGACAACAGGGGAACCCTCTCGCTGGCTCAAAAGGTGAATATGATTCTGGTTGTTGGCACTCCTATGTGTAATTCTTCAGTAGTTTAATCAATACCATAGCCTCGTACAGGAGTACTACATGAATGAAGAAAGGGATTTATGCTCTTTTTATAAACGATAAGAACTAAATCACGTGGATAGCAGGCTATTGACAGCATGCATTCGGCCACCAAAATAATACCCAAGTTTAGCATTTTGGACAGTAATAATCTAAACCCATTAGGTGGACCTAAATTAACTTTTTTGAACTGGGCTACTCAAATGATACTTTATGATGGCATGGCATGTCTTGTCTCTCTGAGGATCTTTTCTGATTTTATTTGTTTTTGAAAATACTTTAAAGTATGCGCTTCCATTTTTTTCTCCAAATTTACTGGTACGTTTTTAAATGGTGTGTGTTGATCTACAGATAATGTGGAACTGATACTCAAATCAATCAGCAATCAACATAGTAGTGAAAGTCAGGATAATGACCAGCCTGATTATGACAGTGTTGCTTCAGATGAAGATACGGATCTCGAAACGAATGCAGCTAAATCAAACAGACAGAAGGTAGGTTTGAGATATTTATACGCACACCAAATTTTATTCATAAAGGTAATCTGCAGTGACTTTTTCCCCTTGTGAGGGGATTTAACATGCATAAATGAGCAGAAAATGAATATTTCAGTTCATTTTCAAATTGATTTCACAATCATGCCTCAGTTTATGAATTCCAACAAAATCAAAAGTTGTGACTTTAAGGAATTTTTATTGTAAATAAAATGTTCCTCTAGAAAAGTAATGTGCACCACTGCATGTCTGTAGTTCAGATATAGATCTAATGGCACAGATGAAATAACTGGATCTACCAAAAACACTCTTAACCAGTGATTCCATGGTATTTCCCCAACATTTACAGCTTCCTACTTAAGAAATATTTACTGCAGACCAATTGTGACTGAGTGTTTTAAACCATTCCTGAAAATAATGCAGAATGGTAAAAAAGCAGCTGTAAACCTAGTAGTTCTAGTTCAGTCTGCCCTGGTGACATGCTCACTGGATATTTAGTAATCTGTCTTTTAAGACTTTCTAGTTCTTTATTGCATATTTAAAAAAAAATCCCTACGGAGTATTGTGTCACAAAGGCTGAGACAAATGTTTTTATGCATAGAGAAGCTGAGTTGATTGACATCAAATTTCTTTTATACTGGACCAAAATTAATTTAATGAATGGATCTTATTAATTTGAACTTAATTTGAACCACGATTCCTTTAAAGTGAGTAAAATCTCATTGTCTTGTTTTCTTTTGGTAATCTGTTCCTCAGTGGCGTAAGTATTGATCTCTTACTATTTATAGAGCCTGGATTCAGACCTGTCAGATGGACCAGTGACAGCCCAAGAGTATATGCAAGTTAAAAATGCTTTGGTGGCTTCTGAGGTAAAGATTCAGCAGTTAATGAAAGTGAACATCAACCTGAGTGATGAGCTGAGAATCATGCAGAAAAAGGTAACAGGCGCAATAGTGCAGCCCCTTCATCTCTTGATGTATTTTAAGCTGACCAGAATAAAACTGCTGAAACTGAAGATGCAATAGCCCAATATTAGGATAGTGAGAAAATTTGTTTTAAAATGGAGCTGCTTTGGAATCAGATGGGAGGCTATAAATGTACCCATGCGGCACATGCTTTGAATGTTGGTTTTTTTGTGGAGGTGATGATCATCTGCGTAGTTTGCTTGGATCTAAGTTTCCCAAGTGACAGGACAGTTGTATAAGTCTTGTGAGATTTTGCTTTCTTGCTTCAAGATAAGCAGTTTCCAACAATAAGGAAGTAAGTGCTAGCACACATTTCACCTGTGTTAACACATCTATATAATGTACTTCCAACTTCTCAAAATCAAATATGTTGGTTTTTTTCCATTATTAAACCTATCTGGATTGAAGGGAAAGAAAAATCCTAATCCTGTTTGGCAGTAGAAAATAATCAGAAAAGTGGCAACACAGTATCACGTTCTTGTATACCAGGAGGGCAAGATATATTTGTTGGCTTGTGTTTGAAGCTGTGGGAAAAAGCACTTAAAGGTTATCGTGATAAATACAATTACTGCTTTAAACCTCCAGTGTGGGTTTTGCCTGGAGGAGGAGAAGGTAGAGGTATCACATTTGCAATATGAGTTACTATGTATAGTTAGTCTTATACAGGCAGAAAACTGAACACTTTTTGCTAAAATCCTGAATTTAAAGCTCCAAAAACCCAGTTTGGAAACCAGACATTTTAATCCTTATGTAAACAAATCAACGATCTGTTGAATGCTTTGCCAGTGTTCTGGTAAATAGAGAATTTTTGGGGGGTAAATGAGGGTTTCTATCGGTATTGAGTTCACTGTCCTGTCTGTCATGCTAGCCTGGAAAGGGCTGGCTGCTTCCTCAAACTAGTACCTTTATCTAGTGTTAAAAATCCTGCTTTCCAAATAATTACAATACCGCAAGACTTGGAGTGTGTGCTGCAGAAAGGTCTCTCCCTGTAGAGACACTTGTTGAAGCTCCTGCAGAGGTGAACCTGTGCCGAGAGCTTGTTTCCCCATTTTTTGGGGGCAAAGAGGCTGATGCCTTGGAGAGTGGTGGGAACTGTTGAGCTCTTCACATCCGAGGCCAAGCTTATTCTGCACATTCTAATATCTTTGTCTGTTGATTGCCATCCTTCTGTTACAATTGTGTTCAGCTTTTCAGACCTCTTGGAATGGTGAATACTGAGAGGAACCCGAGAGATCTCAAGGTGTTTCCTTGGTCTTTTAACAGCTTCTACTGGGTAGCATTTCTCTGCATCAGTTGAATTACCTTTTCGCTTATATTTTCTTTAAACAGATACTATTTAGGGTATAAAAATAATCTTTAGAGCCTATGAATGAATGAGACTTCAGTATATTTATGTGGTGTAGCAGAAGAGAGATCATTGCTGTGCTGCAGCTGAACCTGTTTTGAGAGATGGCATAGCCAGGGCTCGCTCACCATGAAGATGAGTTGCACTAATTTTACATCCTGGTGATGTATGTAGTTATGGGGCTTCTTTAATTTAGTGTTCAGTGGCTCTGGGTTGGCGAAGAATCGTTATAACCTTGCGTCATTGCAGAACGCAGGGTGGGAGGAAGGGTTAAGGGCTCTCTTCACTCCAAGCTACTGGGGACTTCAGTGCAATATGGGAATTCTCTGCTGGGTTATTTGTGGTAAGACACCACTGAATTCGTACTCCTTCAGCAGTTCTAATGCAATAGATGCCATTCGAGAGTCTCTCTTTTTTTTAATCTCTTTTTTTTGTTGTTGCTGTTATTTTCTAAGTAAGGCTTAGAAGGTCATAAACTGAAAAGCCCTGTCCACTTTATCACCTTATTAGCCAACTGTGTATCTAATCTTTTGCATGGCAATTACTAGGCAAAAGATGCTAATTAAAGAAGAGGTAATGGTAGGCTTGATGAATGACACTTTAGAGTAGATTCTTCCTAAACAAAAATGAAAATACTTCTTTTACTAGAATTAATGGCCATTCTAATGGAAAAGGACATTGTTTTTTAATGCCTATGGATTTTTTAGGTGCTTATAGGCGGTTAAAAGTTTGATCTGAGTTTACATTAGCTGTTGGCTAAAACTGCACCAAAAGCACTTTTATAAAATGTGGAAGAAGTTTGGAAGGAGGAGACTATAAAGTTGACCTATTTAATTACCCTTAATGTCAAACTTTAAATGGGTAGCTCGGCTCCTGGCTGATCCTCAGATCTTAAGACTTGATGGATCTTACTACAGAGCACACAGAAAGCGGGGAGAAAAAAGCACAAATTATCTTGATAGAAATCTGTGCATTCGATTTAGAGTTCTGGGAAGTGCTCTAGGCAAAATAGGGTTTTTTGGATAGAGATAATGTTCCTGAAGGTTCATATGATGCAAAGTAAATGCAAGTACTAAATATGCAATTTCCTGTTTAAAAGGCCATCAGCTGTTTGAAATATACTCAGTTATTGTTAGAGAATTGCTGATACTGACCTTTTTTTACATCTTTTCTTTATGATGTGTTAATATAGCAAACTTACTCCAAATAACTCCACAAAAAAATAGTAAAAATGCAACAATTCTAATTATCCATCAAATACGTAATAATAAAAAGCTTTGAAATTATTTCTTGTTGGCTTCTTAGAAAGCAGTACCTGATACTTGATTTTCATAAGCTAAACTCTCTTCTTGCTTTGCAGAGCAAGCTCTAGTTTTCTTTGCGCTGCCTCTGGTGTCTGTGCTGTAGTTGTGGCATATTCAGATTTCATAGGCCTTATGTTAAAATCCTCTTTTAAGCTCTTGTATTGACTGCTGAAATAGATCATTTTGCTTGAAAAACTGTAGTTGGCAGCCCTTCCCCTCACAACCTCGTTATCTTAATACAATTGGTGTGCCCGTACAGCCAGGCTGGAAGAAATGAATTGTGTGCTTAACTAAAACAGCCAATTTTAAGATCTAATTTAGCTTGCATCCCAGCAAAAAGTGCTGCAAATCAGCACAGAAATACTTCCAGATCTGGAATGTAGATGTTTCTATGCTTATATTAAGCAAGTCAAATAGATTTTGAAAAAGTATTTAAAGCCCAGCTACTAGTAACTGGATTTACTAGTAAAGCTGACAAGCCTGTATTGTGTAGTCAGTTTGCTTTTGACGCTTGCTGTTAGAAAAACAAAGTCCCACTGCTCGACGTTTCTTTCAGCTTCAAACGCTACAGAGTGAAAATACCAACCTCAGAAGACAGGCCACAACCAATATATATCAGGTCCAAACTGGTTCTGAGTACACAGACCCCACCAACAATTCTTCTTTAAAGCGGCGACCGTCTGCACGGGGTAGCAGGCCCATGTCCATGTATGAGACTGGATCAGGTCAGAAACCCTACCTCCCCCTGGGAGAGGTCCCATACCCAGAAGAAAGCATAACGCGACTGCAGCCTTTCCCTCCACATGTAAGTAAAACCGCTGATGCTTCTGCATTTCTTCTTACGTTCAGCTTTTCTCTTCTATTCCAACTCTGCTCATTTTACCAAAGCTGCTCGACTGTCTGCTCCAGAGTGAATTTGAACTGTAAGAATTGTTAATGTTTGCTGTATTAACATGTCTGCAGGAGCTTGGTGTTTTGAAAAGTAAAAGCTATAACAATTCTGGAATATGTAAACTGGAGCTTTTGGCTTCTGCTCAGCTGTTTCTTTTCACCACAATATATATGCCAAATACCAATGTGTGGCTGTTTGAAAACCAGGAGGGGGGGAAAAACTAGTATTCCAAGAAGGTAGGTAAAGTTCATGGATTTCTTTCTTGAGATGTATAGGCATGTGCCAATTTATGGAACTTAAGAACCACCTTTCAGAAATAAAATGGAAGCTAACTTTTTCATTAAGCCACCTATTTCTTATTCTGAGTTTTGAACTGCGGGCTGAAGATGGTTGAGATCTGTTAGTTGAACAAATTCTTCTGGTTTAGTATTTCCCCGTGTGACGCGCTAATAGTGGAGAGGGGATCCTGTGTTAGGCACAAGGATTCTCCACTGACATGTTCACACTTTAGACAAGTGACCCAACACACACTAGTGCTTATTAATTTTTTATTGCATCTTTTTAGATTGCCCTGTGTGGTGATATTTTATTTAGGCATGCGTTTAACATTTGTGGATTGGTTTAAATATGTTTCCAGGTTAGTAGCAGTATCTTGTATTTCCTTCCAGATAAACAGTTAAGCGCTTTAAAACGTATTTGGAGGTTAATGGGGTTTTTGCCTGGTGTGAGGGAGGGCAAATGTTCCATGCACATTCCAAAGAAGACAGTTGAGTTCACCAGGGAGTCAGTGCAGAAATTCATATGCTGGGGTTTTCTCTGCCTTCAGTTAAATTAACAAGAACTTTAAGCTGTGAAATCTGGATCATTTTAAATGATATTGGCATGTTGATATAAAGGCAGTTCTGGCAGCAAGAAATGTCAGAATTCTTCTGCATGTGGCAATGTTTGCAAAACATGACAATGCTTTCTGTAAGTATTTTGGAT
Source organism: Xenus cinereus (assembly GCA_025774025.1). Classification (NCBI taxonomy): domain Eukaryota; kingdom Metazoa; phylum Chordata; class Aves; order Charadriiformes; family Scolopacidae; genus Xenus; species Xenus cinereus. The sequence goes on along the minus strand of JAOXJK010000005.1, from coordinate 30,490,022 downwards.
TGAAATTTGAATAGAAGTAGCGGTTCTGAAGCACTGATTTGTTTTGTGGAGTTAGCTAATTTCCTGTTTTGGTGAATGTGTTTTATTCTCTGTGGAATTTAGGACCTCTGGAATATCAATATTAGAATTAACAAGAAGTCAATTGTATTGAAAGAATTAAGTCTCACTCAGGCTTAGCCAAATTCTCCAAATCATTCTTGCTTTATGTCATCTCCATGGTTTTAAGAATGTTCCTTTATTTTCAGTTAAGAATTTATTTGTGTTTTGTTTTTGGTTTTTCCCGAGTGTTTTTCTTTTTCCCATTTTTAGATCGGGAGGAGTGCGTTTGTGACCTCCTCTTCATCTCTACCTTCCTTCCCCTCCACGCTTTCCTGGTCAAGGGATGAAAGCACACGAAGGGTTAAGTACCTTCCTGATTGGTCTTTTACCTGGAGGAGATGGCGATCTCCCTAGAAGCCATCATGCCTCTGTCTTCTCCCCTTTCGTGCTCGCTGGCCTTCATGCTTGCATGAATGGTATTTCATCACTTTCCGTTTCTTCTGCCATGTGCTGTGGGTACTTGCCTCTCTCTAACTTCACAACGGCTGAAATCTTGAGCGTTTAACACCATGCACGGTTACTCCAGATCACTTGCTCAACTGCGTAACACTGAAAACAGCCAGAAGACAAGTTGGTTGCTGTTTGGGAAGTAATTTGCCAGGTGTTAGCTGATATTTCATAAGCTGATACGTAATTCTTCCTACTGACTAAAATGCACTGCATGAGGCGTATGAAGCTCTCGGGGTCCTAGCTTTAAAGCCTGCTTTCTTTGAGGGCTCTCAGTTCGCACCAATCCAAAGTGGTACTGTTTAACTGTTTGTCTTACAGACGTTCATTAGTTTGTATGAAGTGAGTTCTTTAAGCACCCAAACAGATACCCATTGGTATTGCTCCCTGATACATTGAGTGTCAGCCGGCCTGCTTTCTGCTGACCTTCATAGAGGAAAGACTGAATGGGGATGGGAATTGTTTTTAGCAAGACTCCTTTAAGGGCAAGATTAAAGGCACCGAGAGTGTATGAAGGAAGCTTGCAATAGTGTTCCATCAGATTCTGCAAAACTCTGTTCTTAAGTTTTTTGTTAACAACAGTACTGACAAGAAAAAAATTGCAGCGTTACCAAGAAACATTTAATACATTCTATAAGCTTATGTTATTCCAAAGACACTGGCTTTGCTGTGGCCATATATGTGAGCTATTAGCTATTTCAAGAAGCCTTGTCCAGCTTCTTGATTATATTTTTTTAAACACTGTTCCCCTTTTGTAGTGGAACACTTAAATCTAGTTTTACTCAAATTCATTTGCTAGAAGGGAGCATAAAATGCCACCTTGCAAGAGGACACATTTAGTAAGACAAACTGTTTGACACACTAGTCTGTCCCTGACAGCTTCTTTTAGGACTAGGTTTGATTTAGGATCCTTGAATGATTTGCAAGTTACATCTTCGAAAGCAGGGAAAAGCACAGGGTATTTGCAGCTGTAGAACAGCGTTCAGTTTTTGGCTGTGAAGGGGCTGTGACTGAAGTCATGGACCCTGAGCAGGCCCATCTTAACGTGTCACAGGCTAATGAATGCTGAAGATGAACAACCCACAGCTTGTACGCCGCTCTCGGACCAGCCTGAGCTACCAGCTTGCACTGCTTGCAGAAAGTACCCTCCCTCAGCAGAATGAGTTGATTACGTTTCAAGGTCTCGCTCTGACTAAACCTCTTTAACTTTGAAGCAAATATCGATATGAAGGCCCTTGGGCTGGTTTTAGATGTTTATGTCACATTTCTTAGAAAATAATGAGTAGCTCATACCCTTTTTGTTGTATCATGTGTTCAAGATTTAGGCTTTGCTTATTTCTGTGTTAAAACAAGACTTTCTGAGGGTAAACTTGAGAGAGAAGTATTTGTATTTCTTTGTAAGGCTCAACTGGTTGTGGAAAGATCTTTCAAGAAAAGCTCTCTCTTCTTGCTCTGCCTTTTCTGTGTGGTTAATGTAATTAAATCAGTACCATCTCATTCTGTTTCTTGGGGAAGCATTGCAGAGTCTCTAATCAAATTTTACTATATAGTACTAAATTTTTCAAAAAACAAGTTTATGGGTTTAGATCTTGAGTGGTCATACTCTGGCCTCTTTGTGCCAGGATAAAGAACCTTCTTTTTAAATTCTTATGTCCCCATTTTATTTTTACTGTAGAGTGTTTGGACACATCAGTCGAGGAAAATAGTAGATTTGTAAGTAGGGCTGGGTGATAAAACTTACAAGGGAATATCCTGCTTGGTCAAATGCAAATCTAGGTTTGGCTGGAGCTGGTGTCAGTACTGTGTAGTACTAGAAACTTGCAGAGGTTTTGTTTGTTTTTATTTTACGCTGTTTCCATAATATCCTATTCTTGTAATTCATTGTTGCCATCTGTATTTCTGACCACAGTGCAGAGTTTTGCCACTAATCGTATTGTTCTCCTCTATACGTCTGGGAGAGGGGAAGGGTCAGAACCTACATATAACAGTTTCATATCTTCAAAATATGTCACTTTTAAAATTGATCTTTACAAGCTGTCCTGAGAGGTAAGCATTCAAAAATTGCTTGTTTTTTTCCTTCTGTGCAGAGTGACTTTAAAATGGGTGGGAAGTGTTCATACTCAAGGTGCTTCAGAGTTAACAGTTGTTGGTTTTAACATCGGATGAGTGCTTAACAATCGTACTGGATCTTAATCAATGAAAACCGATTCCTAGTGACATTTTTGGTCTGTCCTTGAGGTAGAAGTATTATTTACTTATGTATGGATCAGGGATGCAAACTGAAGGTGTTCCTTACAGCTGAACACTTGAGATTCCCTTACTGTGACTTCAGAGTTCACGTAAAGCTCCAAGCCTGGTTCTTCAACGGAGATTGCGAAGGACCCTATTACGTGAGCAGTGTCTGTAACTAAGGCAGGAGCTGATCTGGATGTACAGTGACACTGATGTATCGCTGTAGTAGGCACTTCTGATGAGCTTTGCAATTTTTAAGCCTCGAGTAGGTGGATGCGTGGTGATCCTGGGCTCTGGCTTAGAATGGGAGTGTACTCTGGAGGCTTCAGACTGCAAATCCATGTGAACTGCAGAGATTGGCCTGACAGTAGGTATTCATAGCATAAACCTCCAGGATGTTGCACTGCCTGGGCAGAAACTATCCAAGAAGGCTAAACCAGGTTAGAGAAGGGAACCTAGTGCTCTGTACTGACAGAGGGGGCTGTATGGTAAGATCTGCATGGAGGGCACTCGAGCTGTCATGGTACAAGTATGCTTATTTGTGTCAGCGGCCCTCTGAAAGGGTAAAAAAAAAAAAAAGTTGAAAGTGAGTTTAGGGAAAAAAAAACTGAGCATCATCTTTGCCCGTGGACTGGGAGGTGCAGAACTGGTCTGTATGGAAGTAGGAGGTGGTGAGCGTTCTGCCATCGCACCTGGGAGGAAGCGCACGTGCTCAGAGGCAGGGAACAGGCAGCACTCTGGTTCCCAGTGTGGACACAGTCACTGTGTATCTCCCCAGGGAATGCCATGTGAAAGGGAGAGTGGGAAAATACTGAGCCTCTGACTGTTTATGGCCTCCACTCTCTGGAGCAGCACTCTGCAGCTGGGCCTTTCCATACTCGCTCCGGCCTCTGCTCTGCAATGGGTCTCCACACTTGGTCTGGCCTCCCTCACTTGGTTCACCCTTCAGCTCTTGTCTTCGGCCTTCCCTCTGCCATGGTCCTCCCATTCTAGGTTTGACCTTGCTTTCTTTGTGTGCCTCCCAGTCTGGGTTTGGCCTCCTACTCTGTGGTCCTACCTCCATTCCAAGGTCAGAGGCACAGGTTCAGTTCACCCTCCTACTCCAAGTTTGGACTCCCACTCAGCTGTGGGCATTCGCTCTTGGTTTGGCCTCTAAGCTCATTTTGGTATCCCGCTTCATTCATCCTTTATTCTGGGTTCAGAATCCCAGTTGGATCAGCCTTCTACTTTGCGGTGGGCCTCCCACACTTGATCTGGCCTTCACTTTGTGCGTCCCTACAACCCTTGGTCCAGCCTCCACTTCTTTCTGTGCCTCCAGTTCTTGCTCTGGCCTTCATTTCCTTGTTGTAGATAAGGTTACGAAACCAGGTTAGGTTTCATGTGTCTCCTGCCCTTGTTTTGGCCTCCACTTTGGAATTGGCCTACCCACCCTCCTTTTGACACCTATTCTTCAGTGACCCTCTGCTCTTGATGGTTAGGCCTCCTGCCTTCGTTTCATCCTATGCTCTGTTCCGGGCCACAGCTCTCATTTATTTGGCCTCCCAACCTTGTTTTGGTCACCAGTCTGCAATGTGCCTCCACTCACTCTCGATTTCAGCTTCCACTCCATTTTGGCCTCCATTCTGCAGTGGGCCTCCCACCCCTGTTTCAGCTTCCAATCTGCAGTGGGCTCCCAGTCTTGTCAGTTTGGCTTCCTACATGCTCTTTGGTCTTCCACCTGCAGTTTGGCCTCTACTCCACAATGGATCTCCCACCATCATTTCAGTCTCCAGTCTTTATTTTGGTTTTCCCATTGTAACAGTCCTCAACCTTTGTTTAGGTCTCCCATTCTGCAGTGGGTTTCCTATGCCTGGGTCACCCTCTGATCTGTGGTCAGGCCCCCATCTTGATTTGGCCTCTACTGTCGTGAGCCTCCCACGCCCGGTCCAGCCTCCTGCTCTGCCTTCCATGCTTGGTTTGACCTCCCACTTTGTGCTGGGCCTCAGTTCACCTTCCTTGCTCGGTTTGGTTTCTGCTGTGTCTGGCCCCGAGTCCGCCATGGGCCTTGCTCTCTGGGTCCGGTCTCTTTCTCCCCGGTGGTCCTGCCCTCTCCATTCGGCCTCTGCTCCCCTGCGTGGCAGTTTCAGTGGTGGGGGAAGGATGCAGTGCTGTGGCTGTCTGTCCCTCCTCCCAGCCCCGCTGGGTGCCAGGGCAGAGCTCTTGCTGTGGGTCTGGTGGGGCTGTGCCATGCCAGGGTCTCGGTGGCAGCAGGAGCCTGGCAGGGGACACGCTGGGCTCCAGGGTAGAGGCTGGTGCAGGGGCTGTTGTGCTAAAGAGCAAGCCCACATAGGCAGGCCGTGGCGCTGGCACAGCTAGGGGCCCTTCTTTCCTGTCCAGCGCTGAAATAAACCTGTGTTCGTTGCAGGCCTCGAAGCTGGAGAAGCAGAGCAGCGTGTCCGAGAGCGACTACGATAACCCCACCGCCCCGCTGGAGCTGGAGGAGACGGGGTAAGTGCCACAACACAGAACTGATGCCATGGTGACACGGAGCTGACGCCGCGGTGATGCAAAGCCGATGGCACAGCTCCGCGACTGTCAGAGGACAAGGAGTTGTGTGAGCGGCCAGTTCTGTCCCACCGGGCCGACCTCTGCTTTGTTCCTCTGCAGGGCAGGCAGGAAGGGTCGGCAGAGGAGCGTCATTTGGCAGGGGGAGGGATCCATCCCTGAAGACACCGACACGGCTCCCAGCTCCAGTTTGCCCAGCACAGAAGACGTGATTCGGAAAACTGAGCAGATCACAAAGAATATTCAGGAGCTGCTGCGAGCAGCGCAAGAGAACAAGCATGACAGGTAAGGCGTGAGTGCTGGAAAAGTTCCAGAGTTTGTGAGAAAACGAAGAAAATTCTTCAGGTGTTTGCAGAATTACAACCACCACCCCCTGTGTTTAGTGCTGGAGGTGCTGATTTCACACCTATAGAACGTGTAGGTCCGTGGTGTTTCCTGGTGTACCGGAACTAGTGCCGAGGGGTGAGCGGGGACGAGTGACCGGCGCAGGCGGTGGCAACACACGCTCCTGTCCCAAAAGCCAGCGAGTGGGTTCCAGCTGCGGTGCTGCCTGCCCACAGCTGGCACAGGGATGGGAGTGCTGGGAGCAAAGTGTTTGGGAAGTCCTGCTGCAGTGAGTGATGTTTTAGATACAAATCAAATGAGTGTCGCAGAGAGAACTTGGTCTTAGTTTCTCTTGGATCTTCAGACATCCACGTCCTTAGGTAAGGACACCCCACAGAAGTGTGATAGTAACACCAAGTCTGGTTTCAGGAAAAAATTGCGAAGACAGGGAGAATTTGGCTTCCATAATGAGATATTAGTACCGATAACGTACCAGCAAAAGCAGTTTTGAGCTCTTGGGTTTAGACACAGACGTAGCTGAGTAGTGGGGAGGCTGTTCATCAGCACGTTAGGTCACAGTTTCGGCTCCCTCGGGGAACTTCTGGCCCAACCGAACAATTAATTTTCAGAAGAGCTGTGAGCGAGTGAAAGACGACGGTGCCTCTGCCTGATCCATCAGGTGGTGCTCCTGCACAGCTCTTTTAGAAGGCTGTAAATAGGAGTTATGTTTTCCCGGGTGTGAACACGTTTTAGGACTGAAACAACTTTGGTCTCCAGAAAATCAGAACTTGGAGGTCTTAACGTTCTCCCTCCGGCCCCAAGTTATGTGCCCGGCTGTGCCTGGGAGAAGCGGCTGGCGGTTTGTGCTAAGCCCTCGCTTCCTGCCCTGCTGAGAGAAGCGCACAACAATGGGGCCACTTTTGTTCTATGTTTTTTTTCCTTCCCGTACTTTTCTATTTTTAGAAGGGCCAGCACACGGCCTCTCCTTCTCACGCTGAACGGCGAGTTCTAACGTGTTTGTGCTGAGCTCATTGCCCTGGTTCTGTAACCTCTTCCACTGCAATCCCTTCTTGCTTGTTTCTCACAGTTCATAACGAGAAGCAACAAGTAAGAGAAGCTTTAAATGAGTTTAGGGTTTATGTATATCACATTTTACAGTATTTGAACTATATTTTTTTAAAAAATAATGCAGCGTAGCTTGCTTTCACTGTTAAATTGAATAGATTTTTAAACAACCTGTTATGTTCTTTTTTGTTTTCTGTACCATGCCTGGAGTGGGGTGTTTGCCAGTACTTAAATGAGTATAATCTTGCAAAACACTGAAATGTGAAGCTGCTGTTCTTTGTTTTCCTGTTCCCTGGCTTTGTCCCAGTGGGCTGAGAGCTGCAGGCCCTGGGGCACATGGAGACAGAGGGGGCTTTTCCGCCATTCCCTTCTTGGAGAGGGGAAACGCTTCCTTAACAAAATGAGATATTGAGGGGTGTAATAATACATCTTCTGAGTGAGTGCTGGGAACATTGCAGATAAAAATCACATGCTGCATAGATAATGGGAGAGTAATAAAATGATGCAAGAATATCATCTATTAATGAAACGCCTTTTTTTTTTTTTTTCCTTCTTGCTTTCTTCCATTTCTTTTCCTATGCTCCACTGGCCGAGTAGCCCGTTGGAGTGTGCGGGCACGCTCAAGCTCAGACGTAGCCTCAGCTGCTTCAGCGCACGAGTCCCCTGGGTCGAGAGGGCTCCCCTGCAGCCTCTGACCGTCCCACAGCCCGGTCCTGCCTCCTGGTACTCTGGCCTCTGTCCCTGCCTCCCAGGCACAGTGTCCTTTCCGTTTCTCTCTGCTGCCTCTTTCCCTCACACACTGTCTGCACAGGGGTCGTTAAAGGCTATGCACGAAATGCTTTGGGCGATAAAGAACCTGCAGGTACCTTGTCCAGAGAGTTAGGAACCTGTGATATCACCCGCTCAGTGGAAGCTCTTGGTATCGATTTAATGGGGAACAGAATCACAGCCTGGAACTGTCTCTAGTTCAAGGGATCCTCCTGTCTCTCTTCTGTTTACTGTCCCATCGAGATGGATTATCCCCACCAAGAGCACAACATGTGGTCGCCGCTTCTGTGCGGTGTTGCCAAAGTAACAGAAGTTCCGTGGTTCCCAACACACACCATTCACACCTGACAGCTTCGGCCATGGACTGTTTATACAGCTGGCATGTCAAATGAGATCATTTTGTATCCTGAACCGATGAAAACAACAAAAAAAAAAAGTGTGTTTATATAGTATCTTCCAACCTGACCAAAATACTGTTTATTAATGCCTAAAATAGAAATGAAATTCAAGTGAGATGTTATTTAAAACAGAACTTCCGAAGTTTTAACCCCAGGTATTACTGTCAGTGATGAGTTACTGCTAATGATGGATTCTTTTTTTCCAAGCTGTTGCTACTTTAATATCTTCCTGAAGTCTTACTGGAATGTGCGTAAACTCAAGAAATGTGTCAGCTCAGTTCATGAGCGTACAGTGAGTGTTTAGACTATAAAATAAAGCCATTCCTCTAAGACCTAGAGAACCGTCCTTAATCTTGGTCTTTCATTCAAGTAATCCCTAGGGTTTTCTCTGCCTTGTTAGCGAAGGGTTTAATCAGCAAACTGCCTTTTTAATGATGAACGGTGCTGTTCAGCGTGGCTTTGCAGGGAGCAAATTAATTGTTAACTCAATAGCAGAATGGGAATTACAGTGAGCTTGGAAAACTTCTCTCCACTTCTAGTTTATTTGGAAGGACTCATGATTTGAGACATGTGGAAACACTCCTTTGTAAAGCAATTTTCCTGCATTGCCAAAATGACCCCAGTGTGTTGCTGCTTTCTCAGTGCATTTGCAGGTTGACCTACTTTTGCACCTTTGGTGTTGCAAAGTGACTGCAGAAATAACGACTGGGGGAGGCTGGTTTTCTGTTGTCTCTTTTTTTTTTTTTGCTTGAAAGGGCAATGATCTGCCATAATCTACAGCGGCTGAATATTTTTCTTGAATGCTGTTGCTTTGTGATTTTGAGATTCTCTTACTTAAGGTTGAATCACATTAACTTACGCTGAAACTGAGTCTTTGGATTAGACTTTTGACAGACCGCACTAACCCGGCGTTTCACAGCAGCTGATGGTAAATAGTTTTAAGATCTGGTTTTAACAGACCGATTTTCATTTTCTGTATGTCAGAAGTGAAAGCTGTGAGGAATAATGGAATCTGCAGCTGGTTCATTAGCTAACTCAGCAGAATTACTGAATATTTGGGCTATAACTCACACGCTGGGAAAGAAGTTGGCATTTTGGAGATGCACGTGCCTGTTAGTTGCTGTATGAGAATTGTGCGTTGTCTGTTTACTATGTATAAATTAATCCAAGAAGGCATTTTGGTGTTCTTAAGTTACATTCACGTGATGATTTACCTTTAGTTAAACTTTACCAAAAGAGCAAGCTATGAATTCTGTACAGAAAGTGGGGCGTATTTTGCTGTACCTATTCCCAGTTGGTGTTTAGCCTTCCAGTTTGTGAAATGGGAAATAATATGCCTAGTGCTGCCTTCCTGGCTTCAACTGATAACGAACTGATAGGAGGATGGAAATAAATCTCCTTGGAATATCGAGGTGTGTCCTCAACCTGCATCTCTGCAACAAACCGAAGCTTCCAGCCGAGCTGCTCACCCAGCGGCACGTGTTTGTTACAGAGATGGCTCAGAGTTCAGCTGAGAACCCGTGGGTTAAGAGCTTACGTAGCTCAGACTTTTGGCTCTTGCTGCCAAGTGTTTTGAATACAGTTTTTTGGGGGTTTACTGTATTTTGGTAATTTAGGCACCAAGTGGGTGTTTTAAGGCTTCTACTTTGTAAGTGCAGGCAGATTGCATTGTTTCAGAGGGATAGACAAGACAGTCCTATAAAAATCAACACTTGACTGTTAAATTATTTTTAAGAGGTGGCCAAAATTCAACTCTGAAACATAAAATCTATTGAAACACCTTTGGGTTTTTTTAACTTTTCTTCAGAAATTGCTGGATATTTTTAGCTGCTTAGATCCTTAGCAGTTTTAGAACATTTCTTTTAGTAGGCTGGTTTTAAGTCTCTTGGCTTATGCAGAAAGAGCTCTTTCGAAACAAATGGGTAGAGATTTCCCTGAAATGACAACAAAGCTACGCTTACTCAGATCCCACACACAAAGTGGTTTCTTTAATCCACTTTTGATTGTCAACACTGCACTGGGGGGGTGGGGGAGGAAGCTGCTTTTTTTTTTCCAAAGCACCTCTATGTCACTGGATTTTCTTTAAATATTTTCAAATTGCAGAACCTTGCTTTACTCTGTGCCTGAGTTCCGCGCGCCAGTTTGCTTGGGCGCACTCTCCCCCACCTAATAATAATGTGTCGCTTGTGCGGACACCAAACAGGACGAGCTGAGCAACTTTCTGTACAGTTTGGAGACAAATTCTAGCATTTGAATAGTTGGACGGGGGGAATTAGGAAATGCGAGCACGTGAGTTAATGTGCAGCTAATATTCATAGCCACGTTTCCATAATTGCATACAAATTGAGACTTTTTCTGGCAATGTTTGGTACAATAGGTGTGGGCAGCTATTCCTTCCAACAAACTTTGATCAAAGAACAACGAAAACTTCAGAAATAATTTTGTACTATTCCTTAAGTCCTTGCTTTTTCTGAAGTCCCATAGCTACATGCAAACTCGTGCCGCAGTGAGCTGGGGAATGCACCAAGAGTCACCATATTGTGTCTTGCACTTGCTACTTCAGTTGCCTTCAGTGCAGCCTACAAAGATGTTTTTAGAATATATATAAGGTTTTTGATACTCGGCTGTTTTTAGAATATTAGCCACTGATTAGTAAAACTGAAGAGGAAAGGAGTCTTTGCATAATGAATAATACATTGCATCTTTTTGCAGCTATATACCGTGCTCCGAGAGAATACATGTGGCAGTAACGGAGATGGCAGCTTTGTTCCCCAAAGTAAGTACCTCCCAGCATAAAAATGGTTTTGGCCTCATTCCTCAGTAGTGGATTTCCCTTCAGTAAATGAAAATCAAAATCCAAAGGCAGGGATTGGATGGGTCCCTGGGTTTTGTCACATCTTGCATCTTTGTATTTATTAAGCATGTCAATTGGGAAGGGCTGACGTGTGAATCCAGGCCTTTAATTTTACTCTTAGAGTTAAAAAACTCTAAGAATTGCATGTAGTTCCTCAAAAACTGGAGGCTGCTGGCATCTAGCTTGAGGAGTCATGTGGTTGTATGGGAATTTTGCTAGACTCATCACCCCCAAAATTCCAGTTGAGTGTCATTGCTTGGATTTGTTATTTGTAGGTCTGTTGAGATGTTTCCCATCCGCCAAAGCAAACTGTTTCTTCACAGCAAACTTAGTGAGTGAAATCTACATGGTTAAGTTTTTATACAACCTTACCCACCTCTGTAAAACTGCAAGGAAAACCTGATGTTTTTGTGCCTGCCTGAATGGATTGTCTTGTACGCGCTGTACCCTGATGTCAGCGGGGCTGGGTTAGCACTAAACGGGCACTAGAAAACTTGTCTGAGTAACTTCCTAAATGAGAGCACGAAGCAGTATTCCCTGCCTGCTGCCTGGCAGCAGCTTCAAATGTCTCTTAGATGAGAGAGGAGAAATTCCAGGAGCTTGTTTCCTCCTCCCCTATCTCACATCTTTCCAGCAATATCTTACAACATCTCCTATAGCACAGAGAAGTCCGTGCAGAAAGCAGGGCCCGAGCAGCAGAAGTTTCATATTCAAGAACACTCATCAACCACTAACAGCTAATTAAAAGCGATCCTGAAACGGTTTTGTTGTTTTGTCTAGTTCAACTTCTCCTTTCCTTTCCCAGAAACCCAAATCTGAACTGGTAAGGACTTCTTTGCGTCTGCTGACATCTAGTGCCTACAGACTCCAATCCGAGTGCAAAAAAACCCTTCCCGTGGAGACGTGCCCCACCACGGACATCCAGCTGGTCACGCAGCAGGTTATCCAGTGCGCCTATGACATCGCCAAGGCTGCGAAACAGCTGGTCACCATCACAACCAAAGAGAACAACAACTGAGTCACACTTGGCTTTTTAGTCTTGTTTTTTAAAAGGTTGGATTTCAAATATAGGCGTGGAACTATTCACATTTTTATGAGGAAAAAAAAAAACCTAAAGGGGCAAGAAACTTTTTTATGAAAAACTCAGTATTATTTTTGCATGTTTTCTAACGATTTTATGATTAATTTAACCCACTGCCTTATTTTGTGCCTGTGTTGCCAGTTTAGTTACAGTTAATAGCATGTCGCGAATAGCTGTTGAGCCATTATCACGTCAGGGCATTGTATCAAGCTCTTGCTAGATGTTTCCTTGGGGCCACCTTCTGCTTTTCAGGTATCGCTTGCAAAAAAAAAAAAAAACCCAAACAAGAAAAAAACCCTCCCGTTCGAGTCAGCTGCACGTATCGGAGGGCAGAATCTCGCCTCCGCTCCGTCCGCCCCGGCGTGCCGTTAATGCCGTTGACCTGAGCAACCTGTAGCCAAAGGAAGCTCTGGGATCGGAACTGCTGCCCAGCAGGAAGAAGGTTGTAGTCCCGATAACGGAGTACAAACCGAATTATTATCTGTTTCCCATATCAACTGTTGTGCAATAATATGTTTTTAGTCTGCTAAAACAATAGTAGTCGTGGGCATCCAAGCTTATTATGTGTAACTATATGAGGTCTTTGTCACTTTATCTGTTTTGGAAGGAATTTGAAACTTAATAGTTATTTCTTTTAGTTGTCACTATGCCATTAATATATATGTTTGATGTTACTTTAGGGCATTAGTGGTTAAAATATTATCCTCTGTTTCTGATTTAATAATTCATTCTTAAGTTTCCTACAGAATTTTACTGCCATCTTCAAGCCGCCATCTTGTTTGCAGCAGCATTGCTCAGTAACTCAAGATGCAATTCAATTTCTGTGATAATTAAAAAAAAACCAAACAAAAAAGGAAGTTAGAAGAGTGCCAGTGCACAAGCAGCTCTCTCTGCCATAGCATAGAACCTCTGTACCTCAACATATCCAAATGTGAAGAGATTTCTGATAACTAGTAAGTTTTATGCAAATCTTTCAAGATTTTACACATGGAATAACCTAAGCGAGGCTGCCTGTTAGAAGGGCAGTTGGGTGACAAATGTCAATGTGTTTTGGGGTTTTTTTCATTCCTAACAATTCACAAAACCGTGTCAGTCCATATATTCAAAAATGAGAGTTCTTTGGGAATCTAAATTCCATAGGGGGTGAGAAAAGTTACTAATTTTTGCCTCTGCCTGTGTCCCATTCAGAAGCGTGTTGTCATCTGCAAGAAGGTGGCAGCCACTTAAAGTGGTCTTTAAGTTAAGAGTGAATTTAGGGAACGGCAGCAGCTGATGTGAACCTTTAGACAGTTTTCACAGAAACTATCTGCGGTTCCACCATCAGGTCCGCAGCACGTGCTCTGCCAAACCCATCAACTCTTCAAGGTTTTCTGGTGGAAAAACTGCCATATTTAGGTGAACAAAGGAACTAAAGTTCAGTGGTTGGTTCCTTTTCAAATCCTGCTATGTTTGTATGTGTATATAAACACAAAGTGCCATAATGCTGTTGGATTCCTGTATGTTGTAATTAGCTCTGGTTTTAAAGTAGAGTGAGTTGGAGGGAGGGAGGGAATGGAGAGAGCAGATGACAACCCAGCTAAATTAATGTCCTTCATTGTGGGGTATTTTATTTCCTTTCTGCACTTTGGAATTCCACAACTGACCCTAAACTCACAGGAAAGCAGCCAGGCTGGGATTACAGCTGAAAAAAAAACATTTTTAAAACCTACTTCAGAATTATGCTACTGGCAATTAAATACGTTGGTAATCTTCTAGGAACTTTTCCTTAAATTGGCATCACTGAAAGGCAGCGGATGGTATTTTCAAATCTCTCAGGACACCATTGTATGCTTTTCTTTAACATATCTTACCTGATTTCCAAAGCAGGGCAGCACTGAGTTATGGTGTAAGTTATCAGTTGTTTAAACTCGCCTGTGTACCAAACCAAACAGATGCCTGCATAACTGCAAGCCCTTGTTGCAGCTCCACTAGTTCCAGATTTCCTACAATCAACCATTTAACCATAAAAAACACGGCCAGCCTGTAATTGACTCCCTGTTCTGTCACTTAAACAGCATTTCTGGTCAGTTCCCCCATCTCTAAACAAATGTTTGTTCTAGGTTGCTTTGTTCTGGTCTGTCATCGCTCCAGAACCACGGGGACAATCGCGCAGGACAGGCAGTTTCCTGACGTTCTCAGTAAAACAGAAGTGGTCTGAGCACATGCTGCTGTGCTGCCTCAGCTCTTCTCACAGACAGGCGGAGCCGTTCAAAACCCAACGGTGGAACTAAAGAGTAGTAAGTAGATTGGCCCTCGAATCATACAGCACTGTAATACCTAAAATAACAACGGTGAGGTTTTATTTTTCTTCCCCTGTAAACAAACTTGCTCCTTCTTTACAAAACGCTGCATAGGAAAGTAAAACTTTTTTTTTGCCTTTTTTCCAAAATTTGTATTTATCGGTGTCATTTTCTGTCTGTACAATATTTTGACTTAATCTTTTGTTTACTGTATTACTATAAAATGCTAAAACTCTTCCAGTCTGTGAAATTATGTGGGGTTATTTGATGGCTGGTTCTGTAAAGAAAAGATCTTGAAAAAGTTCCTGTGGTTGAGTGTGGTTGTGCTCAACCGGTGCCGGGACAGGATCTGAACACACCCTGTGTGGATGCTTTTAAGCTGCAATTGCAGCTTAATAATAACAAGGAACAACAAGAATAACGAGGAATCAAGTGCAATAATCAGCTAAAAGTCCCCTCCCCTCCTGTTGTTGCAGCAGTTTGCTTGTGTAAAGTAACAATTTATCGGGTTGCAATTATTCATTATTTATGAAACAAGTTTTAAAAAAAAAAGAAGTTAATGAAGTCTTCAGCACCTTCTGGAGAGGAACTGGCCATGTTAAGAATTACTGCTGCGCCGCAGGCTATTTATCTTGCTGATTTTTAATGCGTTATGAATTAAGTCTAAAGGTCTTTTCAACCCAAAGGATTCTATGACTTTATAGCTGCTAAAAGCCAGCTGGGCCTCTCGGCCCGTCCTGCTTCCCCGAGGTGGGAGCCTGATGCTTAAATAGCAAAGGCAGCAGGTAGTGTTTGATAGTTCCCGTTCCATGGGACGCACAGATTCTTTCATGGTTTAGATCCAAAGGGCCCCCTCACTTGCTGTGTTACCCCAGTGTAGCATGTACTTTTAAAATACAACAACACAACTCCCAGACACAGAGCAGGTGGAGCCGTTCAGTCCTCCAAGGATGCTGACACCTCCGCATTCTTGAAGCCAGTAGAAGTTTGCTCCTGTGTTCAGCTGGGACACAGCTAAGTATTTTCAGAAATCTACTGAGTCAAGTCTTGACGTCATTGTAGGTTATTCCAAAGCCACCATTGTTTCAGGAATTCCTTGATTCTTCAAAGTTTCCTTTCTGTACTCTGCAGCTGCCTTTAGTGCTCGTTCCTCAGGTGCAAAGGACAGGAATCCTCAGGTCCATGCCGCTTTTGGATAACTGTAGACCTAACGGCATCAAAACAGAGATTATAACTACTTAATGGGCTCTAGAATTAATCTTCCACACACCCGCTATTCAACTTGCAAAGAAGATACTTTGGAGAGTACAGAATATCCTCCAAGAAAAGGCATCAGTAGCGTTTAAGAGTTGATACTTTGAGGCAGTAACTCCTGCCAGCTACTGTCTAATAAATGAGAGAGGTGAGTTACTCTGCAGAGTAGCTCATAGTCTGGTATGAAGAGTAGGATCTGCTGGGCATGTGGTTTAGGTAAGGGTACTCAAATTCAGCTTAGATTTTAGAGCTAGGCAAAGCACGGCAGAAGACAAGACACTGAGTGGCTGAGATGTGCATTAATGCAGCTAATGCTGAAAATAATTACCATTTGAGGCAGCAGCAACAAGTCTGCCCCAAAAATTAGTTAAAAATTGGGACCTAAAGCATCAACATCAGCAAAAGAAAAGCAATTTATAAGAGAGAACTATAGACCTCTGTCAGAAATAGCACTAGGGGAAGGGAGGGGCCTTGTGGCAACTAAGGTGCAAATCAGAGGCAGTGACAATTCTGCTTGTGTGATGCTGTCACCCTCCCCGATGTGCTCGTGCGTCCCCTTAACGCTGCTACTTACCCTGTCCCGGTACCCGTGCTCAGCCATGCGCTCGGCCTCCTGCCGCACTAACTCCTCGCTGCGCTGCCGACCTGATCTCTCCTCTTCTTCCTCCTCCCTCTGGCGCTGCTGCTCCTCCTGTCCCTGTAAGCGGCGCTCGGTCAGCTGGGCACAGAGAAGACGGGGCTGTTATAGGGAGATGGGACACAGACCGGGCACCTTCAGCGTGTTTGGAAAGCGTGCAGTACCTGCGCCTCCAGCTCCTGCCTTCGGGCTGTCTTCAGCTCCTCCTCCCGCTCCTTCTCTCGCCTGCTCAGTTCTTTGGCCTCTTCAAGTTCTTTAATCAGCTGCTCTCGATACTTTATAGACTCTTCTTGGGCTCGTCTGTTTAACTCCATCTTCTCTTGGATCTGGCGCTGCCTGCCTGCGAGGACCTTTGTGAAGGGAGAGGATAAGTTAAGAACTGGGGAAATCTTGGTGCAGATGGTTAAACCTTTCTCAGGAAATGTATCAGACAAGCAGAAAATCTCTGCACTGGGTGCTGTAACCCCCTGGAGGGTGGAGGGTTACAGCTGAAACGATGGCTTCAGCAAACTAAGAGAGACACCTCGTCAAAAAAGGTCATCACCTCATTCATTAGGCGATCTCTGGCTTTCTTCTCTCTTTCCCATTCTTCTTCCCTCTTCTCCCACACTTTTTTAGCTTCTTCACTACAAGAGAGGGGAAGAATTATCTCTAAAGTTACTATCTACTGTTAAAAAACCCCTACATACACTGAAGGAAATGCTGGCTTCTAACGGGACTTCTTGGATGTGTCGATCTGTCCCATGCACAGAAGGGCCTCGGGAGGAACTTTGCCTCTTCAGAGGGACTACTTCAGGCAGGGGCGTGGGTAGTAAAGGGTATTGCTGGAAAAGCTGAAAATTCTGCAAGTCTTCCCTCTGCAACAAACCCTTTAACTAAATTTTGATGGTAGCACACGCCGTCCTGTCACCAGTGACGATGCCCTCTGCTCTGGGGAGAGCATAAGGTGAATCTGAATTGTTACACAAAAGGAGACAATAGGCAGGTTTTGGGGTCACTTAGACTAAACCCCTCCACGTCAGTAATGCAGAATCACTGGAAGTTGGTTACAAAGAACTTGTAACTAAAAGGTAATTCTTGCCATTTGTGTGTTACTGCCTTTTTTTGTTCTCAAAGCTAATGTAACAGAAATTATGGACTAGGTGTTGGGCTGAGGTAACTGAAAAACAAGCGCAGGCTTCGATGCTGTCTGTGCTGTAACATTCACGTAAGAAAGATGAGTGGAGCTCTGCCACCCAGGCAGGACTATTCAGCACGTACAGTCTCTTTAGATGATGCTCAGAGGTGGGCAGACTCACCTGAACATAACCTGCAGCTCTGCCTCCCTCTCCTTTTCTAACTGGAGCTGTTCCTCAATGACACGTTTCATCCAGGCAACATCTGCGATGGCTTTTTCTCGTCGGGCGGCCTGGCGGCGCTGATCCTCATCTTCTTTCTCCAGGAGGGCTAATAAGATTTGCCGGTCTATCTCCTTGAGGGAAAAAAAAAAAAAAAAAAGCAAGATTAACAACCAACAGGCTCCCAGCCTGTCTGCAGGACTACTCTCTGCACATTATTGGTGACACAGTGACAAGGCTGTGCTCAGGAAGGTATCCAGTCTGATGGCTTCCCCGTGGTCTTTTTGCCCCAGCCCCCTCCACAAGCTGAAAGGGGCTTCCTAACTAATTATCTGTAGGCATCAGAGGCAGACACGTAAACGAAACTCAGAGAACAAGTGTCTTCAGCACACGGTATCTATAAGATAAAAATCAAGGGGTATTTTCTCTTACCAGCTCCTCTTGTATCTGCTGGGCTCGTCTCTTTAACTGGGCATTACACTGATGCCTCAAAAAGCGACTGAAGGAGGAAAAAAGAAGAAACCATTAAAACTGACTCTAAAGCCCTATGTTGTTATAGAAGGTACAACCATGACAACAGGCAACAGAGGTACCTGCCGCCACTAAGATCAACAAAAAGAAGTAATGGCGCCAATGCACTTGCTTGTTCTATGTGCTTCCATCAAAACCCAAATATTTCCAACCCACCACTGCTACCTGCAACATCCCCTCGTGCCCCACATGCCGTTTCAGACATAGGAAGAGATTCTACCCAAGCTCTGCCGAAACAAGCTACACTCGATCTCGTACCCAAGCTCTTTCTTCTTCCGCTGCTCTTCCATTTGTTTCCTTTCTTCTTCCAAGTTCTCCAGCTCCCACTGCTGCTTTAATAAATTCTGCCGCTCTTTTTTCAGCTTTGTTGCCTACAAAAAAAAAAAACAACCACTAAGAAAGAGTATGTCAGAGCTAGATGTCCCAGAGAGCTTTTCTACTGGAGTTTGTACCCTGTTCTAGTCCTTTACTCTTACTCCAAAATCCTCATCGCAGTAAATATTCGACTTTAATTTCATTTGTGTCTCAGTGGCACAAGAGACACTGTGAGGAGCCCCAGATGACAAAGCCTTTGACCGGAGCCTGTCACAGCTCGAAGTTTCTACAAATCCTTTTCTCACCTGGCGCAGCACAAAAGGGTGCTCACATTTCAAAAGGAGCAAACAAAAGCTACCAGAATTCAGTTAATGTGCCACTGTCCAGGGGAAGAGGCCTATGTTACGAACAGAAATTATGTCACAGCTCACTTTGTTCCAGATTTAATCTAGTGGAAACCTGGAGGGAAGAGGTCAGGCCAGTGTTGCTGTATTTCCAAGTGAAACAATGATTTTCATTTTCAAATGAGGAGAAGCTAAAGATTACCTCTGTCTCCTGTAATTTCAGTTCTTCCATTTGTTGAAGCAACGTCTCCGCTTGCTTTTTCTCTTCCAGCCGACGCTTCTCTTCCTCTTGTCTCATTCTTTCCAGCGCTTCCCTTCGTGCAATTTCATACTTGTTTTCATAACGTTTTTTCTCTTCAAGTTCAGCTGCTTCTTGCTTTCCGAGCCAAAAGAAAACATGGCATTTAAGGTTAGGCTAACGTAAAGAAACAGCCTCTGGCTCGGGAAAATCCACAAATCAAACTCCTGCAAGCTGACACGTATTGGGAAATCATGGAACAAAATACACATACAAATGGGAAGGAACACAAGGACAAAGCTGAACTATCTGCTCATTGCTGCCTGAAAATGGTTATCAGTCTATACATGTCCTTCACAGGACCCTGCCCAGGTGGTCTCACAAATTTTCCTGATTTTTCAGATTTTCCTATTCCAACCTCGATTGTTGTTTTAGTTAACTCTGAAATCTGTACTTGAAGGGCCTCCTGCTTGTTAGGCAGGAACGATGGCTCTTCATTAAAAGCATCCTTCCTGCTAGCAAGTCCTGTCCTTCTGCAGACACCAGAAACCCCATCGCTATGGGAACGAGCAAGGTTCGAAACCGGTGTGAGAGAAACAAAAACCCAGCCAATTCCTATTCCTTCCACATCCGAGCCGTGCCCGTACAGGCAGGCAAGCTGTCTGCCACCTGGGCCAAAAGGCACACAGTGTCACACCTCCACCCGCTCACGCGTTTCAGGAATCTGCCCTAATGACTGGTGATACCAGGGCCACCCCAGCGTACCTTGGTTTTTTGCATCACCTGGTCACCCCAAGCCTCCATCACGTGCTTCCTGTGCAGCTCCGACTCCACCTGTAGGTAACAACAGACACCATTAGTGCCAGAGGCTCTCCTGTCCCCCAGGATCTATTGGACTCTCTGAAGTCCCAGCTGTAGCCCCATCGTGATCTGCCTCTGCAAAGGTGGGCTAGTCTGGGTGCCCTCAGAGCCCACCAGGGTCCCATGCTGAGGGTCAATGCCACACACCAGTTCTGGGAAACACTACAGTGACCCTGAAACCAGAGCTGTGGCAGCTCGAGGAGCAGGTCAACAGAATAAAGAATAAGGAAGCACCAAGGATACAGGAACAGCTTTGAAAAGCACCTGAGATATTTACATCACAGGCACTGAAAATCTGCTCTGAGTCAGAATAGAGTTCTGTTTTCAAAAAAAAATACCAGCTATGAGAAGACTTCTTACAGAGTTAAGCGATTTTCTTCTTAGCCTTTTGCTTATCACAACTTAGGACAATTGCTGTGATTCAAGATGAACAACAGCAGCAAATATATGATGACTTTTGCATTTAATAAATTAAAGGCAGCAGGGACTGAAAGGAAAGTAACATCACCTGCTGGAGCTCTGCATTGTTTTTCTTCCAGTGCTCATACAACAGCTGCTCAGCAACCTGGAAACACGAGAGGTGGATCATGTCAGAATCCAGAACAATCTGAGATACCAGACCCTCCCAAGGCAGCTATTAGTTAACTGAACCAAGTGCTGAAACACACAGCACGGGGCACTTCTGTCCATGGAATTACAGAATCATAGAATAGTTTGGGCAGGAAGGGACCTTTAAAGTCCATCTAGTCCAACCCCCCTGCAATAAGCAGGGACATCTTCAACTAGATCAGATCGCTCAGAGCTCCATCCAACCAGACCTAGGATGTTTCCAGGGATGGGGCATCCACCACCTCTCTGGGCAAGCTGGGCCATCATCTCACAACCCTCAGAGTGAAAAATTTCTTCCTTGTATCTAGTCTGAATCTTCCCTCTTTTAGTTAAAGCCATAACCCCTTGTCCTATCGCAACAGGCCCTGCTAAAAAGTCTGTCCCCATCTTTCTTACAAGCTCCCTTTAAGTACTGGAAGGTGCTCTAAGGTCTCCCCAGAGCCTTCTCTTCTCCAGGCTGAACATCCCCAACTCCCAGCCTGTCCTCACAGCAGAGGGGCTCCAGCTCTTGGATCATCTCCGTGGCCTCCTCCGGACCCGCTTCAACAGGTCCATGTCCTTCTGATGTTGGTGGCCCCAGAGCTGGACACAGTACTCCAGGTGGGGTCTCCCCAGAGCAGAGGGGCAGAATCCGGAACCCCATCCTTACAGATTTTGCCCTCAGTCTGGGCCACTCACCCAGGAGGAGTGCCCACTTAACC
>JAOXJK010000005.1:30450458-30461446 GCA_025774025.1 Xenus cinereus | reverse complement strand
CGGGACCGGGGTAGGATGGAGCCCCCGGGGCAGGACACGGGTACCAGGGTAGGATGGAGCCCCCGGGGTGGGATGGAGCCCCCTGGGCAGAACACGGGGACCAGGGTAGGATGGAGCCACCAGGGTAGGATGGAGCCCCCTGGGCAGAACACGGGGACCAGGGTAGGATGGAGCCACCGGGGCGGGATGGAGCCCCCGGGGCAGAACACGGGGACCCGGATAGGATGGAGCCACCGGGGTCGGTGGAGCCCCCCAGGGCAGGATGCAGGGACCAGGGCAGGATGGAGCCTCCAGGATGAGGCCAGGACTGCAGGATGTGCAGCCCCATGGCCTCCCCGTGGCACCATCGGGGGTCCTGACCTGCCTGGTCAATCTGGGGACTCACCGCTCCGAGGGTGAGGTGCTGGCTGCGTTCCCTTTGGGAAGGGGTTACCAAGGGCTTTGAAGCTCACCCGTTGGGCCGTGCCAAGTTCACGGCCCTCCCCCAGGTGAGCACGGCCCCGGTGGTGTGGTTTACTTTGGGAGGTGGCTGCTTCACTCCGGATGAGCGTTTCCACCGGGGCTGAACGTGGGCACGATGTGGTTTCAGTGATTCACTCCTACCTGGAGCCCTTCATGCTTTAGTTTGAGGAACACTTTGATGTGGCAAAGCCCGCACCACCCCCTAATAGGGGCATCCTCCCTGGTGCCCACCCAGGGCATGTCCCGGTGTCTGTGCCGGCGTCTCTGCCCCTGTGATGGGGCTGGAGCTGGGGAACTAACTGGGGGTACTGGGTCTGGCTGGGAGGGAACTTGGTGGGAAGCTGGGAGCGGGCGGGAGAGTTTGTGTTGGATGCTGGAGCCGGGGCCGCGCGGGCGAGCCTCAGCACGCGGGGAGCTGCGCCTTGAATCATTTATTCCATGAGGTGAGGAAGTCTGAAAAATAATAATAATAAAAAAAAAAAACCCTCAAATAACTAACAAGCCAAAGAAAACCCCATTGACAACACCTTTCCTGGCAGCGGCTGTGCCCGTTGGGAGTGCCCGGGCTGACGGCACCGGCCGGTGAGCCCGGCGTTTCCGATGCGAGCTTCCTGCCCCGGCGCTGGTCCCGGCCCCACCTGCCCTTTCCACTTGTCCCCCGACTTCTGCCCCACGTCTTCCCAGGCTCCAGCCTCGGGATTGTCCCCGGGGCTGCCTCGGGATTGTCCCCTGGCTGAGTCTCCAGCCACTTCCTACAGGGGACAGTGTCCTGTGCCAGGCTCTGCCCTGGGCTCCGGCCGCTGTGACAGCTCATGATGAGTTTGGACTTTTCCCTGAAGCTACGCTTGTCCCGGGGCGGGGATTCCCAGCACAGCTGAGGAGTTAGGTGCTCTGTCCCCACCGTCCCCGTGCGTACCCCGCGGGGTTGGCGTGTTTGGCAATCCCCTCCGTTGTCCAAGGACAAATCGGCCAGGCGAGGGCCCGTGTTTGCCCGGGGTCAGGGTGTGGGACCTGCGGGCTTTGGCAGGTGCTTGTGGAATTTCTTGCAGAGAGGGGGATGGCAGGGAAGTCAGCAAGGGGGAGAACACGGTGTGGGCTCTGCGGCTTGCCCCACGTCTCCCCAGGGCTGCACCGTCCCCCCTGGGTGTCCCCCGGGGGCGGTGGGGAGGAGGACGCCGCTGCCTCAGCTCCCCCCCCTTCCTTGCTGCTGCAGGGTCTGGGGGCTGTTGGCAGCCCTCGTCCCCCCGTGTCCGTGGGAGCGTCGTGTGCTCCCGCCGTGGGGGCTGCCATGGGCGGCTGTGGGACACGCTGCCTAATTAGAAGCACGTTATCCGGCAGGGATCCCTGCCTGCCCCAGGAGGGCCCAGCCTGCCATTATGGCTTGTTGTACAAAGCTGCAGCCCAGCAGAAAATGATACGTTTCCCGGCTGCTTTTTCTATCCCGGGATCTGCAGGGGGGGCTGAGCTCCCCAGAGGCAGGAGCTGGGCTGAGCCTTCACGCCGATGTGTTTCACGGGTGTGTTTTTGTGGAAAGCGGGGCTGGGGGACAACCCCGGGTCACTGATGTGTCTGCCTTCCCTCTTCGTGCCCCTGCGGGTCTCGGAGAGACCGGGATGAGGGCACGGTGATGCCGGTGGCACGGTGCGGTGCTTTGCTCTCCGTGCTGGTAGCGTGGCTCTCCTGCAGTCCCGTCTCCCTCTGGGCAACCTAAACCCGTAATTTCTTGTCCTAACCGCTGCTCCTGCCTTCCCTCAGGCTGTAGCTCCCCTGCCCCATGTCTGTCCCCCTCCCCGTGGCCCTTCCAACAGGGTGGACACCCAGGGCCAGATCACACCGAGCCCACCGAGTCCCGCTGCGGTGACGATTTCCCCGCTGCCTCCGGGCGCTCCCCCGGGCGCAGGGTGTATCCCGGGAATGTTTTCTTTCCTTGGGCGGCAGATGGGAGCGCACAGGGTCTGCTCTGTGCCCTGTCCTGGGCTGCACCCAGGCTGACCGCAGCGGGGGGAGGCAGCGGGGCCGGGCTCGCCCTCGCCCGTTAGGGCTGCGCTTTGAAGCCAGCAGCGCTGCAGCCGGCGGTGGGGCCTCCGCAGAGGTGAGGGGGTCCCCGTGGCCGGGTAGGTGGGGGGCGAGGAGAGCCAGGGCTGGCCAGGAGACCCTGGGCTGTGTGTGGAGGGTCCCACTGGCCCCAACTGCTGCTGGGGACGGAGAGGGACCTGCTCCCGTGTGCCCCGTGGGAGAGGACGGGGAGGGACAGGGCTTGTTTGGGGATGACGCTGGGTTTCCCTCTGCCAGGTCTCCTGCTCTCGTGGAAGGAGCTGGGGGTTGCGGCCCCCCCAGGCTGCTCGTGCCCGTCCCTCCGGCCAGGGACCATGGCGGACGCTGAAGACCCCCCCCGCGGCGATGCCGGGGAGGGCCCGGGGGATGACGGGTCCCTCCAGAACGATTCCTTCCCGCTCTCCTCGCTGGCCAACCTGTTTGAGAGCGAGGACGCCCCGTCCCCCGCCGAGGCGGCCCGGGGCCCCCCCGGCGCTGGGGATGGCAAGCAAAACCTCCGCATGAAATTCCACGGCGCCTTCCGGAAAGGACCCCCAAAGCCCATGGAGCTGCTGGAGTCCACCATCTACGAGTCGGCCGTGGTCCCCGGGCCCAAGAAAGCCCCCATGGACTCTCTCTTCGACTACGGCACCTACCGCCACCACCCCAGCGAGAACAAGCGCTGGCGCAGGAGGGTCGCGGAGTGAGTACGGGGGGTGGCCGTGCACCCCGGTGCCGGCGGGGAGTGATGGGGTGGGGGGGACACCACTGGCAGGGGGGGTTGGACTAGATGATCTCCAGATCCCCCTTCCAACCCCGTGTGATTCTGTGATGCGGCACCGTGGGTATGGGGGTGCCAGGCAGCTGGGGGCAGGGACAGACCCCCCCCCTCCTGTGGCTCCTGGAGTGGCACTTTGGGGTGCTTTGGGCAGGGGGTGGCACGCACATGGGCCAGCCCCCTAGCCAGTCCCAGTGGCAGCGCTGGGGCTGTGCCGTGCCGTGCTGTGTTCTGGTGTGGGTCTGCAGCCCCACGGTGCCGTGGGGCCGGGAGCGTGGCTCCCCTTCCCCCTTGCCGGAGCCGTGAAAGAGGCTCTGTGCGCCCAGCCGCTCCCCTGGCCGGTGCGGACGTCTGGCTCCCCGGCATGAAAGAGCTTTTCAGGAGGGCCTCCACCCTCCTGCGCCAGGAAACCGGAGCCGGGGGGGGGGCCAGCCCGCCGCCGGGCACACAATGCCCCTCTGTGCCGGGCACCTGGGGCGGCCACCGTGGCCCCCAGCCACCGTCCCCACCCCGGGGGTGCAGCCTGACTGGGGACAGCGGGGTGTCCCTGTGCCCCCGGAGGGAGCTCGGTCCCCTGGGTGGGCAGGGATGTGGGTGGGTGGAGGGGGCTGGCGTGCCCCACGTGCCCCCCAGCCCCAGAGATCCCCGTCTGGGGCAGCCACTGTCCCCTCCTCCCCCTATTTCCCGGAGCCGGCCGGTTGTCCCCGGTCCGTCCCGCTGCCGCCGACTGCTCCGACCGGTCTGGCTTCACCCGCGGCACTGGAGCGTGGCCGAACCCACGGCACGGCAGGGCTGGGGGGCAGGGCTGGGGGCCCGAAATGTTGCAGTGCCCAGATGGGAGCTGGCAAGGCACCCACCAGCCCCCACACACCCAGTATGTGGGTCATACTGGGAGCAATGGGCTGCTGTGGGTGGGGAGGCTGCCCCAGCCCTGTGGGTGACCCCCATGCAGCTGAGTCACCTCCAGCTCGTTACACCAGTGGGGAACGGCAGCAGCGGCTCTGGTCTCCATCCAGCACTGCTGCTTTTCCCGCAGGAAGCAGGCACCGGGCGCGAAGGGGCCGGCTCCCAACCCGCCCCCCGTCCTCAAGGTCTTCAACAGACCCATCCTCTTTGACATCGTCTCCCGGGGGTCCCCGGCCGGCCTGGATGGGCTCCTCTCCTTCCTCCTCACCCACAAGAAGCGCCTCACCGACGAGGAGTTTCGAGGTGAGCGCCTGGGGCTGCACCCCCACGGTACCGGGGCTGTGCTGGGCCACCGGTGGCCCCCCGTGTCCCCGCGGGGATGGTGATCCACAGCCCTGGCACGAGGGGCTGCGGCGTGCGCTGCCCGGGAGGAGCTGGGGATTTGGCCAGGGGGTGCAGGGTTGTGGGGCTGGGCACCCCCATAGCCTTGGGGGGTTCACCCCAGCCCCCCCCCTTAACACCCTCTGCTCCCAGAGCCCTCCACGGGGAAGACCTGCCTGCCCAAGGCGCTGCTCAACCTGAGCGGGGGCAGGAACGACACCATCCCCCTCCTCCTGGACATCGCCGAGAAGACGGGCAACATGCGGGAGTTCATCAACTCACCCTTCAGGGATGTCTACTACCGAGGTAGGGGGGCTTGGGGCCACCGCTGGCCCTGCCTGGGCATGGGGGATCCTGGGAATGTTCAGGGACCGGAGCAGCAGGGATCCTGGGGAGGATGGAGGATGCTGGAGGGCTTGGGGACCAGGGCATCGAGGACCCTTGGGAGGATAGGAGATGCTGGAGGACTTGGGGACCAGAGCATCGAGGACCTTGGGAGGATGGAGGATGCTGGAGGGCTTGGGGACCAGAGCATTGAGGACCCTTGGGAGGATAGGAGATGCTGGAGGGCTTGGGGACCAGAGCATTGAGGACCCTTGGGAGGATGGAGGATGCTGGAGGGCTTGGGGACCAGAGCATCAGGGAGGCAGGGGGACTTGGGGCAGGGGGGTTAGGGGGAAGCCATGGGATGAGGTGGGGGCTGACGGGCACCGCTCTTGCAGGTCAGACAGCCCTGCACATCGCCATCGAGCGCCGCTGCAAGCACTACGTGGAGCTGCTGGTGGAGAAGGGAGCAGACGTGCACGCCCAGGCCCGCGGCCGCTTCTTCCAGCCCAAGGACGAGGGTGGCTACTTCTACTTCGGTGAGCGGGCAAGGAGCCGGTGGGTCACCCAGGGGGACGGGGTGAGCCCCGGGGATGGACCCGTGGTGGGGCGAGGGTGGTGGGCGCCCCGATGACGTGCTGTCCCCCCAGGCGAGCTGCCCCTCTCGCTGGCCGCCTGCACCAACCAGCCCCACATCGTGCACTACCTGACGGAGAACGGGCACAAGCAGGCGGACCTGCGGCGCCAGGACTCCCGGGGCAACACCGTGCTGCACGCCCTGGTCGCCATCGCCGACAACACCCGCGAGAACACCAAGTTCGTCACCAAGATGTACGACCTGCTCCTCGTCAAGTGCGCCAAGCTCTTCCCCGACACCAACCTGGAGGCGCTGCTCAACAACGACGGTCTCTCCCCCCTCATGATGGCTGCCAAGACCGGCAAGATCGGGGTACGGTGACCCCCACACACACCCCGAGTTGGGACCCTGCTGTCCCCGGCTGCAAGGGCTGAGCCCCTGTCAGCTCTCGGCTGAGCACTGTCACACTCACTGCATGTCCCTGCCAGCAGCGAGCAGCACGGCTTCCCTCTGCAGGTGATGCTGGAAACCTGAAGTGCAGCCTTTTAACCTGGCTAATTAACCTTTCCCTAATTAACCTTTCCCTAATTAACCCCAGGTCTTTGGCTCATCCTGTCCTTTCCCCTCCAGCTCTGTGTGTGTGTGTGTGTATGGGGGGGCTGTTAAAAATGCAGAAGCTGGAGCATCCTGGGGGGCTGCCCACTGCGACAGTGTCCCTGCACCTCAGGAGCACCCCAAGGGTGCAGGGGGTGGGTTGGGGTGTGCAGCAGCAGAAGAGGATGTACCTGGGGTGGGGTGGGAGGAGGTTGGGTACAGGTTGGCCCGTGGTGAGCGGTCCTCCCTCTGGCAGATCTTCCAGCACATCATCCGTCGGGAGATCACGGACGAAGACGCCCGACACCTCTCGCGGAAGTTCAAGGACTGGGCGTACGGCCCCGTCTACTCCTCCCTCTACGACCTCTCCTCGCTGGACACCTGTGGGGAGGAGGTATCCGTGCTGGAGATCCTCGTCTACAACAGCAAGATTGAGGTGTGCGTGAGTCGGGAGGGTCTGGGGGGTTCCACAGGGCCAGCTCCCCGCTGACAGTGCTCATGTCCCACCAGAACCGCCATGAGATGTTGGCCGTGGAGCCCATCAACGAGCTGCTGCGTGACAAGTGGCGCAAGTTCGGGGCCGTCTCCTTCTACATCAGTGTGGTTTCCTACCTCTGCGCCATGGTCATCTTCACCCTTGTCGCCTACTACCGCCCCATGGAAGGCACCGTGAGTCCCATGGCACAGCCCCAGGGGCCAGCACCTCCTGGCAGGGGGGTTTGGTGGGTCTCTGCCCCAAGCAGCCCTGGGATGGTGGAGCAGCTCAGCTCTGTTCTTTCCCCGCAGCCCCCCTACCCGTACA
Source organism: Xenus cinereus (assembly GCA_025774025.1). Taxonomy (NCBI): domain Eukaryota; kingdom Metazoa; phylum Chordata; class Aves; order Charadriiformes; family Scolopacidae; genus Xenus; species Xenus cinereus. The sequence continues at coordinate 30,454,588 of JAOXJK010000005.1, read as the reverse complement.
CCACCACCGTCGACTACCTGCGCCTGGCTGGGGAGATCATCACCCTTCTCACTGGCATCCTCTTCTTCTTCACAAACGTCAGTGTGGTGAGGCAGGGGGTCCTCCCGTGGGGTAGCTGAGCCCTTGTGGTCTCCATGCAAGGAGAGACTTGAGGGTGATAGCCCCGTGTCCCAAGGCATCAGCCCCTGCTGCGATGCCCCCTGGACACCAGGACCCTGCCATGGTCCTCTGACCTCTTCCAACCTCTCTCTCTTTCCCAAAGATCAAAGATCTGTTCATGAAGAAGTGCCCAGGCGTCAACTCCTTCTTCATAGACGGCTCCTTCCAGCTGCTCTAGTACGTGGGAAACCCCTGGGGCCACCCCGAGCCACAGCACCCCTGGGCTTGAAAGGGCTGGTTGCTGGTGGTGGCTGTCGGTGCGGGCTCTGACACCAGCTCTCCTCCAGCTTCATCTACTCGGTGCTGGTGATTGTCACGGCGGGGCTGTACCTAGGTGGCATCGAGGCATACCTGGCTGTCATGGTCTTCGCGCTGGTCCTGGGCTGGATGAACGCGCTGTACTTCACCCGTGGGCTCAAGCTGACAGGGACCTACAGCATCATGATCCAGAAGGTCTGGTGGGGTTGGAGGATCTTTTCCTTCTCCAGCTGGGCTGATCCCACTATGGATGTGTGGCCCAAAAGGAGGGTTCTCTATGCTTTCTTTAGGGTTCCTTGCGGCTCACCAATGCCCTGCTCTCAGCCCCACCGGCCCTGCAGCATGGGTTGGCAATGGTGCCCCCGCACATGGCTGGGCACTGCGGTCCAGCACATCTCACCCCCTTCTCCATCACTTACAGATCCTCTTCAAAGACCTTTTCCGCTTCCTCCTGGTCTACTTGCTCTTCATGATTGGCTATGCATCAGGTAGGCACCTGGCTGACGAGACGGGGCTCGGGGGAAGGATGAGCCATGGCTAGGCAGAGGGCTGCAAAGCCCCCGCTCCATCCCACCTGCCTTCTCCTCTGGTGGAGAGGGCCTTGGCTGGCATGGAGCCATGTGTGGGCCTTTTGTGGGCCCCATCCTCACCGCTGCCCCTGCGGACTCACCGTCCTTGTCCCTTCTCCCCCAGCTCTGGTGTCCCTCCTCAACCCGTGTCCCAGCAGTGAGTCCTGTGGTGAGGAGCAGTCCAACTGCACGGTGCCAACCTACCCCTCCTGCCGGGACAGCCAGACCTTCAGCACCTTCCTGCTCGACCTCTTCAAGCTCACCATCGGCATGGGCGACCTGGAGATGCTCGAAAGCGCCAAGTACCCCGGCGTCTTCATCATCCTCCTCGTCACCTACATCATCCTCACCTTTGTCCTCCTCCTCAACATGCTTATCGCTCTCATGGGTGAGACCGTGGGCCAAGTCTCCAAGGAGAGCAAGCACATCTGGAAGCTACAGGTACCACCCCAAGCTCCATCAAAGCAGCACCACCTGGGCGAGGGACCCCCATGCCTCCATCCCTAGGTGGCTGAGGGGTCCCCGGTGTCCCCGGCAGTGGGCCACCACCATCCTGGACATCGAGCGCTCCTTCCCTGTGTTCCTGCGGAGAGCCTTCCGCTCGGGGGAGATGGTCACCGTGGGGAAGGGCACCGATGGGACACCCGACCGCCGCTGGTGCTTCAGGTAAAGGCAGGTGCCCTGGGGAACCCTGGGGAGCTGGGGACCAGGAGCAGTGGAGACTCTCCCACCGCAACGAGCAGCATTTTGGGGTGCTGGTATCGTGCGTTCATTTGCTGGGTGCTTTGTACTAACCTGGAGGCAGGTGGCGTTGCCGGCGGTGGGACGTCAGAGGGACACAGGAGCTGCCACCTTGGCTCCCAGCCTCTCCGTGCAGCTCCTCAGGGTCTGACCTTCCCCTCAGGGTGGACGAGGTGAACTGGTCCCACTGGAACCAGAATCTGGGCATCATCAGCGAGGACCCAGGCAAGAGCGATACGTACCAGTACTACGGCTTCTCCCACACCGTGGGCCGGCTGCGGAGAGGTGAGCGCGGGCTCGGAGCATCCTTTGGGGGCTGCGGGGAGGTGAGCACGGAGGTGGGCTGGGAACATCCCTCGGGATTTGCTTTGGGGGCAGGGTGGCCGTGGGGCTGACGGGCAAGGGGGGAGCAGCTCCAGGCTCCCGGTTCTGACCAAGTCCCCGCCGTCTCCGCAGATCGCTGGTCGACGGTGGTGCCGCGCGTGGTGGAGCTGAACAAGAGCTGCCAGCCGGAGGAGGTGGTGGTGCCCCTGGGGACGGTGGGGACGGCGGAGCCACGGGAGCGGCGGCACGGCCAGGCCTCGAACTCCCCGCTTTAGCCCAGCAGCCGACGGACTCTGCCCCGGCCCCCGGCCAGGACACATTCCAGCAGGATCATGGACTGGGTTGGATGGTGCTTGTCTGCTCCTCAGGGATTTACGCAGCCTCCATCCCTCTGGTGGCCACTGTCCCAGTGGGTGTCCAGCCTGGACAGGAGGTGCTGGGGGTCTCCGCCTCGCACAGACGAGCTCCAGTGCCACCGCTTCGCTTTGCCGCGCCGGGGCCGTCGGCCGTGCCGCGCCGGGAACCTCGTGCCGTGGGCCCCCTCCGCCCACCAAGGCCGATGGGTTTTTTTTGCCACATATTTTTGCACAAGATTTATACGACTATTTATTTAGTAATAAAGACTGACCTGCCACCGCCGCCTCCTCCTGGCACGGGCTGACTCCGGCCGGGAGAGCGTCGCTGCAGGCAGGTCTCGGGAGGGAGGCAGGAGCCTGCTCCCTGTGCCGTGCCGTGCCGTGCCGTGCCGGCGGCGGGTGGCCACCCAACACCCCGAGCCCACCCTCCCGTGGGACCCTGTGCTGCCAGCCTGGCAGGGCACCGTGACGCTGCAGAGGAGGCACGGGACACGCAGCAGAGCGCCGAGCAGCGGGTGGGGGTCATGGGTGGCTGCAGCGCCCGGCGTTGCCCTCACAGCCTTGGAGATCCCGGCCCTGGCACCACCACGCTCCTGCGGTGGTGGACGGCCAGTGGTGCACGGCTGTGATACACTGGTGTGGTGCACGGCTGTGCTGGATGGTTGCGGTGCACGGCGGTGGTGCGCGACCACGGCACACAGCTATAGTGCATGGCTGTGGGGCACGGCTGCAGCGTAGAGGTGCAGTGCACGGCTGTAGTGCATGGCTACGGTGCACGGCTGCAGTGTACAGGTGTGGTGCACAGCTATAGTGCACAGTTATGGTGCATGGCTGCAGGGTAGAGGTGCAGTGCACAGCTATAGTGCACAGTTATGGTGCACGGCTGCAGGGTAGAGGTGCAGTGCACAGCTATAGTGCACAGCTATGGTGCATGGCTGCAGTGTAGAGGTGCAGTGCACGGCTGTAGTGCATGGCTATGGTGCACGGCTGCAGTGTACAGGTGCAGTGCACAGCTATAGTGCACGGATGTGGTGCATGGCTGCAGTGTAGAGGTGTGGTGCACAGCTATAGTGCACGGCTACGGTGTATGGCTGCAGTGTAGAGGTGTGGTGCACAGCTACAGTGCACGGCTACGGTGCATGGCTGCAGTGTACAGGTGCAGTGCACAGCTATAGTGCACAGCTATGGTGCATGGCTGCAGCGTAGATGTGTGGTGCACAGCTATAGTGCACAGCTATGGTGCATGGCTGCAGCGTAGAGGTGCAGTGCAGGGCTACAGTGCACGGCTGTGATGCATGGCTGCAGTGTGCAGGTGCAGTACACAGCTCTGGTGCATGGCTGTGGTGCACGGCTATGGTGCATGGCTGCAGTGCACAGCTATGGTGCACGGCTGCAGTGCACAGCTATGGTGCATGGCTGCAGTGCACGGCTGTGATGCGTGGCTGCAGCGTGCCGGTGCAGTGCACGGCTATGGTGCGTGGCTGCGTTGCACGGCTGCAGCGCACAGCTATGGTGCACGACTATAGTGCACGGCTGCAGCGCAGAGATGCCGTACCCGGCTGCGGCGCGGGGCCGGGGCTGCGGGGCTGCATCCCGCGGTTCCACGGGAGGGCAGCACACACCGTGCGATGCCGGCCCCGGTCCCGGCAGCCGGCGGGGGGGACCCCGGGGCCGGGCCCTACCGGGCTCCTGCCCCGCACCCGGCCGGGGGGGCAGGCTGTGG
>JAOXJK010000005.1:30391107-30407451 GCA_025774025.1 Xenus cinereus | reverse complement strand
CCCCCTCCCAGTTTATTTATAGATTCAGCAAGTTATTCAGCTGAAACAAATCTCCGTTTCAGTCAGGTCCTGGGGCCAGCGGCAGCCTGCATTATCTCACAGGCAGCCATACATTAGGCGGCACGATTTCTATGGGGCCACAGCACGAAAAACCTGGCGTTTGAGGCTGCAGGAGGAAGGGGTTTGCCCGGGCAGGGTGACGGTCCCCAGGGCACGGGTGGTGACACAAAGGCCACCCTAAGAGCAGGCCAGCACCAACCATCCATGTCAAGGGGATGGGCTGGCCAAGGCACGAGGGGTTGGGGTGCCTCCTTCTCCCCCCCACCCCCCAACAGCACAGCCCCCAGCCCCCATTGACAGTGGTGCCGGGAGCGAGTTCTTGCCGTCAGCCGGAGTCTATTTTTATTCCCTGCTTAAAAATATCCCAGTCCGGGTCACTGGCACATGATGGATCATCGCTCCTGCGACTTCCCCCGGGGTCTTCCCAGCTCTGAAACACAGAATGGAGTCGGTCTTCCCGTGAGAGCCACCCCACAGACTTCTCACCCCGTAAAAGCGCGGAGGGGACACCGCAACACCCACGCTGTGGGGGTGCAAGAAGCACCCGTGTGCTCCTGGGGCCAGGCCACGACACGAGCGTGCCCCTGCATGGCCCCACACCAGCTCTGCATCCCGGCAGTGGCCGGGGAGCATCCCAGGGTCACCGCATCCCCGCTCTCTGCTGTCCCCACGCTCCCCACCGACAGACCGGATCCCATGCCTTTTTCTTTCCCTGCTTATATTTTGTGAAAAATTCAACCTTGCTTAAAAGCTTGGGCGAAAGCCCTTGCGAGCAGGGATGGGAGCGCAAGGAAGAGCAGATTCCAGCCTGCGGTGCATTTTCCAGCCCTATTAGTCACGAGCCTCTGATGCCATGAGAGATACGGGGCTGACTGACAGGTGATTTGGTTTTATCTCACCTGGGAACGTTTCATATCCGGCACGGGGCCGTTCCGCAGCCTCTTTGTGCGGGAGCGCTCAGCAGCATCGCTGGGCGGAGGTGCAGCCAAGCTGGGGGGGGGTCCAGGGGGTCCCCACGTCTCCGATTGCCAAGGGGAGCCACAGCAGGCGGCGCCCCAGCCATCGCAGAGCAGCGAGGGGGTCAGCAGTCACAGCCACCTCCAGCTGGGTAACGTCCCCCTCTCCCACGGGCATCACCTCCTCCCTGATGGTCCCCAGGGCACTTTTAAGCCCACAGAGCCCGGGGTGCCTCCTCCCTTGGCGGGGGCTCAGAGCTCCATCGCAGGGGATTCACCAGCTCCTTGGGTGAAACCCTTTGGCTTTGGGAGCGACCGGTTCCTGGAAATGGGAGACGATGAGGGCCGGGTGTGATGGTTCTTCTGGGTTTGCTCCTTGCCCGTGGTGTTACACACCTCCCTCCTGCACAGACTTTTTTTTATTTCCCTTCCATTGCTCTGCAACTTGTTTCCTTCTCCCCCAAATGATTACACTGCTTAATTGCATTTACGAAGCGTGTGCTCTCAGCCTGGACTACAAGGTGGTCCCTGCCAAGGGGGGCAGCCCGGAGGGGGAGTGTGTGTCTGTGGGCAGCCGGGCTGGAAGCTGGGCTCCGGGAGAGAAACCGGAGCGAGCTGGAGGCTCCCGGGAGATCTTCACCTTTAACTTATTTGCTTCTTTCCCTTCCAAATCTGCTGACACTCGGAAAAGGGGAATCATTGCAATTTGCTTGTTTCAGCAAGTTCCCCCTTCTCCCCTGTGCCGCTCCCGGCTCGTCAGGGCTCTGCTGGGCTATCAGTGGCCCTGGCATGGCAGAGGGCACTGAATGGGGGGAAGAGGAAGGTGAACGATCCCCAAGTCCACTGTGGAGGGACAGCCCGGTGCCGGTGGCCCTGAGCAATGCCTGGTGGTCCCAAGTGACCCCCTGGGTGGGACCGGAGCCCCCAGGCACCCACAGCAGTGCTGGGCTGCCCGGAGAACCGGCACAGCCCCTCAGCCTTTCAGGCAGGGAAGAACCCGATTCAATCCCCCTGACAGTCAAGAATTTAAAATGATTTATTAAAAATGTATAAAGCCCGGTTGTTGGTGTCGCTGCTCTGATAAGAGCATCATCTCCCGCGCCGCTCCCGTGGCAGGCACGCTCGGCTCGGGTTTATGTTCCCCTCACTCAAACGGCTCCCGTCGTGGCACCGGTGCTGGGGAGGGGGGACGGGATGGGAGGAAGGATCCCCCCCACTCTGCATATTAATTTTCGGCTGACTGCTGCAGGCAAACACAGTCGGGCTTCGGGAGGCATTACAGCTGAGCCGCGACCTCCGGGAAGGCGGCATCGTGCTGAGCACCGCGCTGGCAAAGTGATGGGCAGGAGAACCCCCTACCCACACCCCTGCCCGTCCCCTCGGTCCAGCCTGGCCGTGACACGGTGGCCCGGTGGCCACCGCGGCTCCAGGCTCTTTTCTTCTGCCCCATCCCTCCCAGGAGCCGGGGGTCCCTTCCCAAGGAGCGGGGCCCGGTGACCCGCGGCACACGGGGAAGATTAATGGAGACGTAGACAGTGTAGGAGAGGCTCTGTCCCCGGGTGATGTATTCCAGCCCGTGGCCGTAAATCCGGTTACGGCAGTTCAGCCCAGCAGAGCCGAGGACAGGGGGAGGCAGGGACACCGGCTGCCCCGGCGCAGCAGAGGTCAGCGGGGGCAGGCGTGGGAGCAGCGGGGGGATTGATCCACGCCCCCACCATCTCCCTGGATTTTCCCAATGATGGTTATTAGGGGGGGGCCCAGCTCATGGACGGATTTATTAGGGCGAATTTGGAAACAAAGTGAAAGGAACGGGAAACCTCCTGCATTGGCTGGAAGCCCTTAGGGGAGGTGGGGGGGAGGCTCTGTGGCCATTCTGGGGGGTGTCCCCCGCCCCACGGCCCCCTGGCCCTCACCAGCAAGGGCTTTCTTGCCCAAAGATCCTCCAGTTTGAACTATCAGAGTTTTTTTCTTGGCTTTGGCATGGACTCCCCAGGTGCTAGGGACAATGTGACATGGATGCTGATGGCACCGCTCAGCCGTGGCATCGAAATGCTTGTCCCGTCCCTGGGGGACGCTGCCCGGCCCCGCTCGGGGTCTCGCAGGCACGAGGCCATGAGAGCTGTGGGGCGGCAGGGCAATAATAATTGAAATCAATATTTTTGCAGGAGAAAAAAAAAAAAAAGCCTCATCACAGCCTTCAGCTGAAACATTGCGGGGGGGGGGAAGAGAAATCTGCCATCCATCCGTGCCATCCCAGCCACCGGCTCTGCTTCTTTTGCTGTCCCTGCTACCTGCCACCGAAACCTTCCCGCGTCCTCAGCAGGTTGTTCCCAAGCCTATGGCCTCCAAGGCTGATAATTGATTTAAACCGGGCTTTTTCTCCTTTTTTTTTTTTTTTTTCCCAAAGCCATTTTCTCAATAGCACCTTGCTTTTCTCTGAGAGCCCAGCCAGCAGCATGGGGTGTCCCCAGCCCCACTGGGACCGTGGTTGCTCCCATGGGACCATCCTTACCCCATGACTCACAGCAGGGTTGGGCAGGAGGAAGCTGAGCTTCGGTGATCGAGCCAGCTCATCCGTCACCACCAGCACTGCTCCACCTTTGTGTGCTACCCAGACCATGCAAATCAGGCACTGTGTGCCCCCGAGCCTGGTTCCGGGCAGAGCTGGCCCTGAAATCCCTCCTGGAAAAGCCACAGCCCTCGTGGCCAAGAGCCTTGCTGTTCCAGGATTACTTGACGTGAGCTTGCCAGAGCCGAGAGCCTGGCGGGGGTCCCAGCTGGGGGCTGCCGAGCCTGGTGGATTGGCAGGACCACCCCATCTCCGGCGGCGCCCCGCTCCCGGCATCCCACTCCCGGCATCCCGCTTGCCGCAGCCTGGCCGTGCCGCTCCCTCCTCGTTAGGAGGCCAATTATCGCTCGGAAACTAGCACGATGCCCAGGTGTATGGTCCCAATTAGGTCTTGCTTCAAAACAATTTGAACACCATTATAAGTTTTCCATTTGGGAGCGGGTTACCGTCAGCCACCCACCACCCGGGGAGCGGGCAGGGTGACGGTGGCGCTGCCAGAGCCTTTGCTGGGGGGACACTGCTCCTGACCCCACACCGTCACCTTCCCACCCCCGAGCCCCCACAGTGGCACCGGCCATAGCGGATAGGATGGTGCTGAGCACCAGGGGGGTGCTGCTCCCCATCCCTGGGGCAGCGGGTCTCATGGGGTGACAGGAACCAGAGCTGGACACTGGGGTGGTGCAAGGAGGGCACTGGGGGCACACGGGGACAACCCGCAGTGGGCTGATGGCCAGGACAGAGCGCAGGAGGACTCAGCTCCCGTCTCATCCCGTGGCAGTGGGAATAAGGAGCAGGCAGCAATGCCAGAAGGTGCTGGACATCGCCGGGAGCTGGGGGGGCCGGGGGGGCTGGGGGCCGTATGGCATCAGGCACTGCTGAGCTTTCCGAGGGCTGGTGGGTGTTCTCCTCGCCGCGGGGCTTTGATCCGCACGGAAAAGAGCAAAGGCGGCCGCCTTTGTGCGCCAGGAGGCTTTGAAGTCTCCCAAAACAGAGTGGGGGGCACGGGGAGGGGGGTGTGGGCAGTGGTTGGTCCTTCCCTGCCGGCCCGGCATCCCCCCACCCCCCTTCCCCCTGCTTTCTCTCCCTTTTTATTTCCTTGTTCCCAATTAGGAGCCACCTCCGGCTCATGCAATAAAACCTGCAAACTTTCCCAGGGAGCCCCAGGCGGAGCGTCCGGGGCTGTGCCGGGGGTCATCCCACACAGGACCCCTCCCCGGGGGTCCCGGTTTGCTCCCTCCCACCCTCCATGGCCACACTGACCCGCTCCCCCCTAACACAGGACCCCCTCCCCAATTTGTGGTCGGTGCCTTCCCCGGGGACCTCACACCCGCTCCAGGTGACAGCAGGCAGGTCTGTGCCCGGGCGGGTGACAGTAATTAGCTCTGTCCCTAATTCACAGCCCATTTTATCTTTTCCCTTCCAAAGGCAGGAGAAAAGAGAAGCTCTTTTCCAACACCCCCTCCTTTCCCCTTTTTCCTTTTCGGTGGCCTCGCTCCACCCCGGGAGGTTGAGAGGAGCCCAGTGGGTACGTGTGAGCCTGTGTTTTTTGTGAGAAAAAATGCGCATTGATCATTTCTGGGAATCAGACTGTGTTTTTTACTCTGAAGCATCCATTATACACAGCTGCTTAATTGACGAGCGCTGCCTAGTCACCTCGGATGCCGGAGTAAAACAGCCTAAAAGCTCCAGCGCAGAGGAAGTCCGCGCTTTATAAATTGATTCAGTGGGAGAGAGAGGGAGCGAGCGAAAAAAAAGCATTAATTACAGATGCTTCTGTGGGCACTGTTTTATGGCAGCGAGACCAGGATGTGGGCAATTCTCCTAAATGTGCTGATTAGACAGCACTTCATGTCTCGGAGCACATTAAATGGGCTCTGTAAAGCTATTAAAGATGCAGCGCCATAAAGAATTGACGAGAGCGAGCGGCAGCGGCACAGCCCGGGGCTCCTGCCCAGCTCGGCAGCAACAAGTCACCGGTGAGGCTGGCCAAGCCACGCGGGTGCCAGAGCTGGGGTGAGCCAGGGTGGTGGGGACTGATGCTCCTTCCCAGGTTTCCACCCCTGATGACCCCCACCTGATCCCCCCTGCCGGGGTTGGGGGGGCTCGGGGGCTGCCTGTGCCCCCCATGTGGTCCTGAGGCTCCCGTTGGGTCCCATCCCTGCTCTGAGCCCCCTGACTCCCCATTCTGGGCTGCCCCTCTCCCCCCAAAACTGCCCGGGACTGGGGTGGTCCCTCTGCCCTGCCAAGAGGGCAGGAATCCTGGCCCCACGGTGAAGGGGCTCAGGTGGAGCTGTGGGGAGGTAGGAGCTGGTGCTGCTCCACCATCACCTTGGTGCTGAGGAGATGGGACCGCTTGTCCCTGGGCTTCTTCTGCTGGCCATGGAGCTGGGAGGGGAAGAACAGATTTGGAGAGGTTTGCTGGCAGCCCAGGGAATGTCACCCAGGGGACAGGAGAGGCGCAGGAGACATCATGGTGGATCTCAGTCACCGTCTCTGACCGTCCCCATCCCTGCAGGGACTGTCCCCGCTCATCCTGCTCTCAGGTGCTGAGACAGAGCCTGGCTACAGCATCCTGGGTCCTTCCTGGTGTGAGCTGGTGTCATGGGAGTATCGTGGAAGTGCTGGCTACAGGCAGCCCTTGGAGCATCCCTGGAGCATCCCTGGAGCCAGCCTCCTTCCCCTGATGTTCCCGTGGTTGGAGAATCGTGCTCTCCAGAGGACAGCAACCCCGGAGCCCACAGCGGGGTGAACTTGCAGGATTTTGGGCATCACTCTATCTTCACCCACCATCTCTGGCCACCCCAGTGCAGGCAGGATCCGACAAAGAAGGAGCCGTCCAGACCCGTGGGCTCCAGGATCTCTGCCCAACAGGCCAACGTGACCCCCCTGCGGGGTGGTTTCGGGGCCGGCCGGGCGTGCGATGTTAACACAGCCCCTCCGCGCGCCTGCACCGGCAAATCAATTTGTCAGGACGCAGCTCACCAATTAGCGTTTGCCGGGATTATTACTCATTTGCGCACTGCAGGTTTCAGGGAATTAATCAGGGGCTCTCCGGGTAGCCGGGATGGCCAGGACAGGGAGGGTGATGCCGGTACAGCCCGGCATTGCCAAGGGTGCCTGGAGTCATGACGGAGGCACCTGGAGCTCTCCCTGCTCCTGGGGGGATGGAATTTGGCCCATCAGAGGGGTCCTTGGAGGACACCCCAATATACGTTCCCCAAAAATACACCCCAATATACATCCCCACCCAGCCCACCGCGGGGACGGATCCTGTGGGACGTGGAGCGGAAAGAAGCGAGCCTAAGGCAAAGTGACACTTCCCAGGTCATCCTGGGTGTCACCCACCCCGCACCCAGGGTTTGGGGAGCCGGCGTGGCCCCGGCGGGGACCCCGCAGCACCGAGGGAGGCGGGTGCCGGCGCCGGTGCCGGGGGCTTTCGGCAGCAGATGGGCTCCGCTGGGCGGGAGCGGGAGCTGAGCCACGCACGTGTGAGCAAACAGGACAGGAATTCACAATCAAGGCTATTAAATAAAAAAGCGCTGAGCCGTGCTGCTCACCGCCGCGGGGGGGTGGGAGCAGCCCCACGGGACCCCTTGGCTCCCCGTTCCCCAGCACCCCCCTGCCTCGGGACAGGAACCCATCCCCTGCCCTGCTGGGGGGGATGCTGGAGACGGGTGCCCCAGGGCAGCCTTGTCCCCAGCTCCTGCCCCAGATGGGGGTCCTGGGGCTGCCCGATCCTGGGTGCTGGTGGAAGGTGCGTGGTGTGAGCAGCGTGAGCAGCGTGCGCGGCGCACGCGGTGCGAGCGAGCGGGGCGCCCCAGCCCGCCCGGCCCTCTGACGGGTAATCGATTTCCCCGAGTCGGGGAGAGACACACTGTCCAAACGCATCAAGCTTTAAATGCCAACTTTCCTAATGTGATTTTACAATCTCCTATAATTGAGTCGCGGCCAAACTCCCCCCTTCCCCGGCAATGGGAGGCAGGGGGCACACGGATTCAGCCCCCTGCAGCCTCCCCTGCCATGGCAGGGCCGTGCAGATCACGGGTGCGTGCCCCCCCCAAAGACCATGGCCACGTTTTCCGTGGTGGTCAACACTCCTCTGGGACGAGCCTTGCCCTGGGGTGCCCTGGGGTGCCAGCAGGCACCCTGTGCCAGCGCAGAGCCCCCGGGACGGAGGCACATCTGCCCTGAAATACGGCCGTGCCGACGCACAGCCGCCCCGATGCACAGCACCCAGCCCCATGTCCCCGGGGTCCCTGCAGCTGGGTGAGCACCCCCCAACTTCCCCGTGGGGGCTGGCCTGGATCAGCCCCCAGGAATGATAAATAAAGCCCTGAGTGGAGCAGTGCCACCTCGGGGAAGGATGTTTTGGGGGGCTGACGCCCCTCTGAGGAGCTCCACGACCTCTCCTGGGGGCCAGCAGGACAGTGCAGAGCCTGTCACCAGTTGACAGCACAGAGACCCCAACCCCTTTTCGGTGGGACCAAGAGCCCTGGCAACCCCCTGACCCCCAGACCCAGTCCTATGGGGGTTTGCTGGGGGGTCCAGCACAGCAGTGGGGTTGGGGCTGCGCCACTGGGAGCCCCAGCGCTGCTCAAGGTTAGCGCCGGCAATTAAGGGCTGGGATTTGAATGCAGCAAATGACTCCAGCTAATTACAGGTTTAAAAGGAAAATGAGTGGAGAGAGGATTGTTTGCAAAATTGGGGCACGGCGGAGGAGCGGGTGCTCTGCTCTGCTCTGGAGGCCACCAGCCGGCTGGCCCAGCCATCGCCACTGCACATCTGGGGACAGCACATCTGGGGATGACACGCTGGGGGATGGCACATCTGGATGACCGTGGCAAGGCTGGCAATGGTCTGGTGGCCCCAGTGGCTGCAGTGTCAGCTCAGGGAGCCCTGAGGGGTGCAGGGTGACCCCCACCCCTGGAGGGGCTCCTTGGGGGGTGGCAGATGCCCCCCAGACCCAGGACAGGCACCCCAGGCGCCCAGGACATGGGCAGAGAGGGCCAACCTGACTTCTGGGTGATCTCCAACTCACCCACTACGCCCCCCTCCCCCCCAAAAAAAATAGGCACAAATGCCAGGGTGCTGAATTGATTCATTTAATTTTCCCTTCTCATTTGATCAAGAGCAGGGTGACATTTGGCAAAAGTTGCTGATGAGGGATTGAATGATTAATTGTCATGACAACCATTCCTGGTTAATGACAGGGATGAGATTGTGCCGGCATAAAAGACGGAGAGTGGCCTTGAGTGGCGCGGTGCTAAATTACCAGGCATGTCACTGTTTGTGCTTTTGGTAAAACGTGGCCATGCGTTTCTAATGAGAGGTTAACTGTGTCCCCAAAGTAATTACAACTGATTGAAGAGGTAGTTAGTAATTAGAGGATTAACTGTAATGAGTCTCACCTGCAGCGGTTGCCATAGTTACAGTATTTTAGATGATCGGAGTTAAAATAGGACGGAGGACGCGGTGCTGGGAGAGGCGGCTCTGCCCCCTGGGGCATCGTGGGGGTCCCGGGGGTGCTTGGGTGGGCTGGGTGCCCCCCTGCACTCGCTGACCCATGGCACGGGGTGTCCTGTGGCCAGACCCCCCCCAGCCCCATACGCTGTGCGTGGACCCTGGGAGAGGAACAGGCAGGGCACCCCCCAAGATCTCCAAGATGCCCAGAGCCGAGCATCACTTGCCGGCCCACGGTACCCCGTGCTGTGCCACGCTGTGCCATGCCATACCTGGGCACGGCACAGCCCTGCACCGGGGCCGAGCAGCAGGAGGGAACCCAAGGGCTGGATCTGCCAGCGGGCAATTTCCCAGGGCAGGAAAGTCATTAAAAAAAGCTTAGATCTCCAAATTCCCAGCAGCGTGGACTCGCTCCCTCCGGGAGCCAGGAGGGGGGACCGCGGGTGGGAACAGGGATGTCCCACAGCACCGCCAGCGGTGGCATCCTCCAGGGTCCCACAGACCTGGACGCACCAAGGGGCTGCCTCAGCTGCCCAAAACGAAGCTGTTTCAATTCTACTTATTCCCCTACTTCCACGGATGACAATTTACAGGACCATGTAAAACCTCCAAGTACAGTATCTTTAATTATTCCATCCATAAATGATAAGCACCATTCATTTCAGGGCTCTCATTATGAATTTATACCCCTGTTTAATGTGCTCACTAACATCAGACATCCCACAGCTCGCCGAGAAATATTGAACAATCCTTTCTGGAAGAGCAGAGCGGATACCGCCGGAGCTATTTTGGACTTGGGAATAGAGATGGGCAAAGCGGGTGGTATTGGGCTTTAAAATGAAGAGTAAACCCCTGTCCCCGGGGGAGGCAGAGGGGCTCCGGGCTGGGATCTGCTGGGAGATGGTTCCTGGGGCTCAAAGCTTTTCATCCAGATGCTTCCCAGGTGAAATTATGCCACTTTTTATTCTGGACGTGCTGATGATTGAAAATGAACTTCGTTTTTATCTAAGTATAAAAATAGAGCTTCACATATAGACTGATATACACACACACATCTTTGGGAAGGCTTTTGCAAAGGCTTAACTTGAAAAAAAAAAAAGGAAATCCTCAATATTCATGCTTCAGGGCAAACACGATGAGTTGGTTTTACCCAAAACAATTTTTTTTTCTGGATTATTTTCCAGTACAAATGTCAACGTGCCCCCAGCATCAAAGCAGCCCCCTCCCACATGGTTTTCCTTTGGGCACTGAAATGCCACCCCTGGGATGGCTTCACCTGGGGTTCCCGTGTAATTAGAAGGGTTTAGGGAGCACTGGCAGCCACTGGGGACAGGCCAGGGCTCCAATGTGATAAAAGTCATGGAGATGAAGGAGATTAAAGAGAAAGTTAATCATGGATGGGCAGGAGGGGTAAGATCAGGGATCAGCCTCCAAATTTTGGTGGAGCAGCGGGGATGGGGACAGACATGGGGACAGGGTGGCCCAGTTTAGCCTTATTTCATGTGGCATTTCTTTCCCACCCCAAAGCCAGGGTTTATCCAACCCCCAAAGCACAATGTGGGGGACGGTGCCCTGCCCCTTGTGCACCCCAATGCCATGCGATGCCACGAGCCGTCGGGTGGCCGTGCTGGTGTCATTGTCCCCATCTCCATCCCCATCCCCACGGTGCTGTTGAGGGAGACAGGAGATGGCATCAAAGCCCTCAGTGTACCTTCCCGGGGACGTGGCTTGGTGGCTGGCTGTCCCCGTGCCAAGGTGGTGTGGCACTGCATCCCTGGCACGTGTCTCGAGCGTGCCGGGGCTCAGCCACCGCCGCCGTGCTCCCCACCAGCCAAACGGCCGTGCGGCAACGGAGGCGTCAGGGCAGACTTTCCTCTTGGTGTGTTTGGTCTGTTTTCGTGGGTAAAACAGCAACACGGCGGCAAAAATCCGGGAGGCAGGCAGTCCCTCGCCTTGGCAGGCGGGATGGCTGCCCGCCAGTAGCGTTTTAATGCCATTACACCACAGATACAAGCTCTAAAGCATTAAAGATGGCTTTTATGGATCATAAAATCTATTATTACCACTCACCGCAGTCGCTGGAGCAGCAATCAGCGGTGTGGTGGGACGTGGGTGCCATGGGGACCGTCCCCTCCTGCCCCGTCCCGCTGACGGAGGTGATGCCTGGAGTCCTGCGGGTGGGATCGTGGTGATGGGGACAAGGAGGGGGCATCATCCAGCCCCCCCCGACTCCCACCCATCAGCCAAACTGGTGTTTTCCAGCCATTAGCAATAGGTCCCCATCGCCCTCCGGGGCTCAGCCCCTACCGGGGGCCCTGGGGACCCCCTCGGTGCTGGGAGGGGTCAGCTCTCACCCCCCCCGTGGGGCAGGATGGGGTTCACCCCCGTGCTTTTGGTGAGGACACATCTTTATAGAGACTTTCAAAGCCATCTCAAAGCTGCTGGTGAGCCTGAAGGGGAAACGCGCTCGCTGTGGCTGCTGCAAATTGAAAAAAAAAAAAAAAAAAAAAGAAATGCAAATGTAAAATAAATAATGGGAAAATTCGCACTAAGGTATTTGGGTTTTTTTTGCAAATCTTAAATTTAGGGGCAGATATTACCTGCCAGGGCTCCTTTAAAGAGGAATTAATAGTAGCTGTTGTAATTGCCGACGAGGGGTAGCCGCCTGTGAGAGATAAGCTTATAATAAGCTGTCATTGCCGGATGGCTTTAGAGTATTAACACGTAAGTTAATAAACATGTATAATTGGGTGTCCCCTCCTTAGCGAGGCCTCGGGGCTGCTGCGGGGAGGATGGGAGCAGCCCTGTCGGTGTAGCTGGCAAGCGGCGTGGTACCCAGCACCCCGCGCCCTTCGTCCAGCCGAGCCTGGAAATTAATGCAGGGCTCACCCCCCGGGTGCCCCTTTGGGTAAGAGGGTGCTAAAAAGGTAAACACGCCGAATTTCCCCGCTCTGCCACCTAATTGAGCACGAAGCCGGCTGGCGCAGAGGTTAGAAACGGGAGTGACTTATTGATGGTGTTTGAAAGCGGCGGTGGGCTGGCTCCTTCAGCTGGGTTTTGGGTGGGCACCATCTTGCTGCGGGTACTTAACCCCCCCGGGACAGGGTGCTGAGGAGAACATCGGCTGTGCCACGGGGCCAAGGAATAAAATCCCCCACCAGCACCACACGGAGACGGTGAGGGGTCAGGATTCGCTCCCGGCTTTCCCAGCCCCTGGTAGTGAAGAGCCCTGGGTGGGTGATGCCCCATCCTGCACCCCGGTGCTCACTGGATGATGCCGTGCTCACTGGACATGCTGCTTGCTGGATGGGATGCTCTCCAGGTGGGATGCTCTCCAGGCGGGATGCTCCCCGGCTGTGACGGTGCCTGGATGTGATGCTTGATGGGTGGGATGCTGCCCAGATGCAAGGCCTGAAGGACAGGATGCTCCCCAGATGGGATGCTCCCCAGATGGGATGCTCCCCGCATGCAATGCATGGCAGACAGGATGCGCTCCGTATGGAATGCTCTCCGTATGGAATGCTCTCCGGATGGGATGCTCTCCAGACAGGATGCTCACTGGATGCAATGCTCACCGGACAACCTTTTTACTGGACATGATGCTCGCTGGATGGGATGCTCTCCGGATGGGATGCTCTCCAGGATCAATGCTCACCCGCTGCAACGCTTGGTGGACGTGACACTGGGCAGACACGATGCCCAGCTCACCCCTCCTCCTCCACGGGCCGTCGCCCACCTCTGCCCCAGGCTCCTCTCCCCAAACACCCAGCACAGCCAAGAGGGTCTCAGTTGTGTTTGCAACAGTTTTCATTGAAATTAAAAATATAATTCACGAAAGCCCTTCTGCTCATGTTGGGCTTGGTAAACGCTCTGTGCTTCCTCCCCCTCCTTTTTAATAAAATCTAAACTGTGAAGCTAAACTACTTGACAGAGGCCTTTAAATATGTGCAAATATATATTTGCACTCATTTTTTTTTTTTTCCCGGAGGCTCTTCCATTAGGTAATATTTGTTGCCAACATTAATTTCATTAGATTTTCATGGCATTTTAATAGGAGCCCCAGTGTTTTTTTTGCATATATTAGCATGCACAAGGAAGCTGAGATCGACAAATTATAGTAAAGTAAAAAAATCTGTTCTAGAGGCAGTAAAGGGAACTTCTCAGGACCTGCACGTGAGGATGGTGAGAAGGGGGGTCCCGCTCCCCGGCCGAGCTCTGTCCCACGGCGGCGTTTCGGGGCTCGCACCGCGCACTTTGCCATCGGCAACTGAACGTCGGCTCCGAATCCTGACAGCCACTTAATGAAGATATTTTCCAGCTGATTGTCAGAAGTGCGCGCGGAGCCTGATTACAGCGAGAGACCCGAGTGGAAGAGCTCACAAATTAAATATGTGTTGATTATGCAAACTTGATCTCGTGTTTATTTCTCATAAATAAAGCATGAGCCGAGGTTCAGCTCTCCCGTGCACGCTTCCGAGGGCGATATTTATTGTATGCAAATTGGGCACGGGGCTGGGAGGAGAAGTAATCAACTGTTTATCAGACGGCGTATACGATCAGCCTGGAAATAATAACTGGGGTAAGAGTTTTACACAGATTGTGACGGAGGTGATACGGTCATCACCTTCGAATCACCGTCCCGAGGGTGCACGGGTGACACGTGCGGTGGCCGGTGGGTGCCACCCTCCCCACGATGCCCGATGGGCACGGGGTCTGGCAGCGAGCCCAGGGGATTTAGGGCTATTTTAACGTGCACAGGTGTGTTTTAGTCTGCACAGGGATATTTTAGTCTGCAAAGGTGTATTTTAGTCTGCAGATGGGTGTTTTACTCTGCATAGGGATATTTTGGTCTGTACAGGGATATTTTACTTTCATAGGTGTATTTAAGTCTGCATAGAAATATTTTGGTGTATTTTACTCTGCACAGGGATATTTTACTGTTCAGGGGGATATTTCACTCTGCATGGATCTATTTTACTGTGAAAAGGGTACTTCACTCAATGCCCTGCGATTCCCAGGGGCCGGGGATGAGGGCTGGGAGCCGGGCTCCGGTGGGTCCTGCACCATCCTGGTCCCCACGGGCTCCTGGCGGAATGAAAAATGGCATTTAAAGTTTTTAGCAAAACCTGCTCTGGCAGCCTGTGTGGTCCTGCCCGGCGGTGCCACTCTGGGGAAGGTTTGGGAAGGAACCTGTGATGATGATAAATGCATCCAGGGCGATTTCTTTTTTTTTTTTTTTTTTCCTCCCCCACATCATTTTATAGGAAATACATGTTGGAAATGAAATTGAAATGAAAATGAATAAATATTTCATAGAATACAATTACCGTGGCTCAGGACCAAGACAACTGCAGCAGATCCCGCTGCACACAGCGCGTTAGCAATTCAGCAGCAACGAATTGCTCTCTCGGCTTTTAATCTGCTTTTTTGCTAACACAAATAATCTCCCCAGCCCCCAGCGGGGAGGTGCCCGTGGTGAAAGCCATGGTGAGGGTCGGATCCGGGCATCACCCTGGGGGCACCCTGGGTGCTGCCAGGCTGGGATGGCAGAGCTGCAGGAAGGCTGGCTTCACCATCAGATGAAAAAAAAGATCAAGTTAAATCCAATTTTTGCCATAAAAGTGAGAAAGGGAGGGGAAAATAGCAAGGGGAACAGCGAGGAAGAGCTGAAATTCAATAAAAGGTGACTCGCCATCTGCCCTTTCCCTGCTGCCACTACCCTGGCTCCACGGGACGGTGACAAATGTCCCCACTGGCTCCGTGCCCGGGCTCTGGGACACAACAGTTTCCAGCCACCGCCGGTCAATGGAGAAGAAAAAGGGCTTTTTCCGGAGCGCAGCGGGGAGCGGAGGATTTATGGGAAGCAATTTGGTGGCGAGAGGGGTTTTTTTATTTGTTTGTTTGCTTTTGCAGCCAGGGCGGCGTGAGACCCTGGGCTGGGACGGCAGCCGGGTCTGGGGAGGGCACGATCGCCGGCATCCCGAGGGGCCCATTTGGGACCTCCAAATCGCTCCATCTCAGCTGGGGTGACACGAAACGGTGTCACCTATGGGTGCCCAAACCATGGCTAGCCAATGCCCCGTGGCTCCCAAAACGGCATCCCCCTCCCTCTCCCTTGGGATCCAGGAGGGACCCTCCACGCTGTCTCCCGGAACGGACGCCTTGCTCGCGCGCTCCCCTCGTCCTCCCCATCGCCGGGTTTCAAACCCAAGGGGAACAACATAAAACCCCCCCTTCCATTCCCCAGCAGGCCCCTGGAGCCGGGCCCTCCCCGTGTTCCTCGTCGGGGTTTCGCTGGGGCGATGGCGGGGAGGAGAGGCTGCCTTTGATGCGGGTGGCAGGCAGCGGCGCGGCAGCGTTTAGCCTGATGGCGGGAGGCAGGCGGGCGCGCGGGGCCGGCGGCAGCGCTTTGAACAGGCATTTACAGGGAAAAACTCAACAAAATGGCACAGCCGCGGCGGCTCGGCAGCGTCGTGTTTTCCCAAAGCAGGAATAAAACAGACGCGCCGACAGTACTTTGCAAACAATTTAATTTGCCTGATGCTTTGATATAGATGAGGATGCGGCGAGGCAGGCGCGGCGAGAGATGAAAAGCTCTGTCGGATGCGGGGAGGGGGGGTGTGTGTGTGGGGGGGGGGTGTCTGCGCGGTGTTGCGATGTGGCGGTGCACGGCGTGTGTGACGTGCGGGTGTTGCGATGTGGCGGCGCACGGCGTGCGGCACGGGACGGACGGGCAGCTCGGCACATCCCCGGTGTGACACGGGGGACGATGCCGGGGTGGCCTCAAGCTCTTGCAGGACCAGGGCTGCAGCGCGGGAGGTGGTGAGCATCACGTCTGGGTGCCGGGGACCCCGCTTGGGGACACCCTGCGTGTCACCCAGCCCTGCCCGACGCCCACGCTGGGCTGGGGCTGTGGGAAACCTCCTCCCCCAGCACCCGGGGAGCTAAAGAGACAGGGCTGGGAGAGCGTGAGGAGCGCGGCTGTCAGATATGGGGCACGCTGAAATATTAATGGAACTAACATTTCAATTACCTTTTATCTGTACAGGCTCAGGCTGCGGCGAGGGGGCTGGGGCGGCCCCCCCCCCCCCCCGCGCGCTGTCACCCAGACATTCATGCTGTGCTGGTTCTTTTTATTGGTTTTCATCACTTTTGACATTGCCAACAATGAACCTTGAAGTAAATTTTCAGTAGTGACTGTGTCAGTGGAAAACCGTCTCCCCAATGAAAGAATTACTATCTCCTCCACAGCAGAACAGTGGAACAGACAGTGCCCCTTTACCTACTCAAATGGAAATT
>JAOXJK010000005.1:30356918-30375168 GCA_025774025.1 Xenus cinereus | reverse complement strand
TTCAGATATTGGAAGGCTGCTATGAGGTCTCCCCGGAGCCTTCTCTTCTCCAGGCTGAACAACCCCAGCTCTCTCAGTCTGTCCTCATAGGGGAGGTGCTCCAGCCCTCGGATCATCTTCGTGGCCCTCCGCTGGACCCATTCCAACAGGTCATCTTGGTTGGAAGGGACCTTTCAGATCATCGGGTCCAACCGAGGACCCAACACTGACAAAACCCATCATCCCAGGATGTTCTCGAAGGCGTCGCTGAGCTCCTGGAGCCAAGACCAAAAGGCTGGGGGTGGGGGGGAAAGCTTGGGTCCAGACTTCCAGTGCTGTCTGTGAACGCGCATGTGAAAACCAGCAACACCAGAGCTGGTGCTGAGCACAGTCACACAAACGCGTCCCTTTGCTAATTGCTGCGCTAATGGGAGGGTGGCTCTGGGGACCCACGCTCCAGCACCTGCCTGGCCCTGCGCTGCCATGTGAACACGTCCCCAGGGACACCTCAGGGCTGGAGGATGGGAACCGACTTTTGCTCTCAGGCAGGGGGAGGAGAATTAACATAAGCACAGCTGCTGAGCTTCGACAAGTCTAACACTTCTGTGGTTTGGGACAGACACCTGAGATTCAGCAGAAATGAGTCACTCGCTTGAATATCACCTGTTTTTCATTTAACCAAGTTAGTAGCAGTTGTAGCACAAGCTGTATCTAAACCCACTTCTCATCCTAAAAATTTCCAGCTACGCAGAGCAAAAGCAACACACCAGATCCACCATCCAAAAAAGCCCCCAGGACCTCACAGAGACTGAATGAGTGAGTGGGCAGCGGGCAGGGAATACTGAAATGCCAAACTCCCCGTGGTCACTTGGCTCTGGCCACGTCCCTCTTGCTCCTGGAAATGACAGACGGGCGCTTTGCATTTACACTGGAATGGTCTGACTGCTATTCTGGCCCTTCTCTGCCAGAGCTGGTGCTGCAAAGGCCACAGGGTGGGCTTTGAATAGGAGCAAGATAATATCGCTAAGCCCAGAAGGGAGTTAATGAATCCTAATTAATTGCAGACAGCCCCTGTGAGCAGCCGGAGAAGCTGACCATGCCTGCTCCCCCCACGGTGGCTCTCACAGCGGCTCCTGTCGCGGGGGCAGGCACTGACCCCGTCTCTGCAAGCTGTAATCTCTTCCACAGCTTCCCATTAACCTGCCGGGCTGTGCTGGGAGCAGGTCACCCCATCCATCTGCCACAGCCTCGCATCGGCACCTCTGAGGTTTTGGCTGCCGCTGGACGCGGCGTCTGAGCCGCAGCCCGGGGCTGGCAGAGGCGCTGCCGGGACCCAGCAGAGACGATGCGATTCCCGTGGGTGCACACTGGAAGCCGCACAGGACACCAACCTGAGCAGCTCTCAGATAGGAAGTGGAAAAGTGCACAAAAGCTCTACCTGAAAGCCCTGGGGCTGTTCAGCTGGAGAAGGCTGAGAGGGGGGGTCTCATCGACGCTGAGCAATATCTGAAGGGTGGGGGGCAGGAAGATGGAGCCAGACTCTTCCCAGTGGTGACCAGTGACAGGACAAGGGGCAATGGACACAAACTGGGACACGGGAAGTTTCATGTGAACACAAGGAGGAACTTCTCTGCTGTGAGGGTGGCAGAGCCCTGGAAGAGGCTGCCCAGAGGTGTGGGGTCTCCTGCTCTGGAGAGGTTCCAAACATGCCTGGATGAATCCAACCTGCTCTGGGTGACCCTGCTGTGGCAGGGGGTTGGAGGAGATGATCTCCAGAGGTCTCTTCTAACCCTGGCCTTTCTATGATTCTGTGATTTTCAAACTCAAGGCTCTCCCGTGCGGGCGATCCATGCTTGGTGGGGCCAGGGAGCTCCAGCCTGTCCGGGATTCCAGCGGCTCAGGGATGGGCACAGGGTGGCCGGGGCTGGCAGGCAGCAGGGTGCGTGGTGCCAGCAGTGCGTGTGCATCCACGTCTGTTGCTCAGTGGTGCGAGACCCAGGCGGTGCACAAGACAAGGAGTTAATTACATTTCACCAGAGGCATCTCTGCTGATCCACGCGAGGACAGGGTGTGACGCTCCGAGGCCTGGGATGCTGGGAGGCACCTGCTCACACGCTGCTGTGTTTACCGTGCGGATCATGTGGCTGCTGAAACCCTACAGAGCAAGGATTAATCATGCATCACGCATGAAACCACAGCAGAGATAGCATCACCTCTTCTCCTCCCTGGCAATAATTCCTGGTTACCGCTCGCTCAGCGCCGAAGCTGCCAGCAGAAACAGGCGTTGAGATATAATTATACAGCGCTGGATGGTGTTCGGCTGCCAGGAGCCAGAGCCGGGCTGGTTGGGGAGGAGGTTTCAGAGAAGCCTGGTGCCATCAGGTGCAGTAAAATGAAGGTGCAGAGGGTAGCATTTCACAAACCCTTTCCACTGGGAGGAGCGGAACCAACCAAACCCTCAGGGCAGAGGAAAGGAGAAAGGACAAGTGTAAGGAGACACTGAGCCAAGGAAGCTGGTGTTATTTTCTCCTTGTGCTTCTCACAAAACGCAGCCGGCGCCAGGGGACAGAGAGGACTGGCCAGAGAGCATCCCTGGGGACAGAGGGCTGGGGTAGCTCCCAGCTGGGCTCAGGAAATGTGGGGTCTCTTGAGACCCTGCAGCTTCCCTGTGCCAAGCTGAGCATCTCTCTCTCTGCCCTTTCCCCACTAACGAGGTGAGCCCTTGCCTTCTCTCTTGCTCCCACCCCACCTCACTCTGCGTGTCCCTCCTGGGAGAGCCAGGCAGCTTTCCAGCCTGCCCAGAGGCTCCTGCCAGGCTTTAAGGCTCAGTCAAAGTTGTATCTGAACAATATGGAGCAGATAAGTTCCACTGCTTTTCCTCTCCATGAATATTTCATCAGGCTGCTGGGCGCCAAGCCTGTCGGAGGTGGCATTAAATTAACTGCACGGACACATGGATGCTGAGACAACAGTTAATGGCCGTGCTCAAAGCTTCACGGGTTTCATCCAGGGTAGGAAATGCCGTATCTGGCAGAAAAGGTGCCAACACATCCCCACTTCTTTGCTCAGTCAACAATGCCATGCACTGTACAGGACAGCCACCACAATGACCCACATGATCATTATTAATTGCTTAATTAATACTTGTAGTATGACTGCTCACTTGGTTTTTTTCCACAGATTAACGCTGGTTGGATTCGCGTCCCTTTTCCTCTCTGAGCAACTGCAGGGGTAAGTGCTCCAGGGAGTCGGGAACTTAATGCTAATACTTGCAGAAAGTGGCCTTTAATTCTAACATTGTGCTTTCTGTGGCAACTCTCAGGGGAGAGAGAAATCCTTTTCCTGGGTGCTCAGCCTAAACCTGAACAAACTGACTCCATTTATGTCCGTGTATACCCTGATAAGCTCACTTCTTAAGATGTTAAGGACAGCAGTTCTGGTGAGAGGTGTTACTGCCAGGTCTGCACGCTGGAGCCCTCCATCCCTGGGGAGACAAAGCCGCAGGGATGGGGCTTTGCTCGGTTCCTCCCAGCACAGCCCAGAGTGAAGAGGGCATCAGGACCAGCATCTCCTGCAAGAGGCACACGTTTATATCAGTGAGGGCTACGGCTACGGCCCAGCAAGCATGGGATGGACACCCCAACCTCCTCGGCTCCAGGGTGGCTCTGACGGTAATGGCTCCTGCGCAGTAACTCGGGGGGGTACAACAGAAGTCAGCCGGGCTCAGTGAGGACAGGAGCGATCAGATGGAGCGTGATGTCAGCCCAGGCAGGTGGAGGAGCCCCTGAGCACGCCTGAAGGGAGCTCGATGGCTGCCAGCCTGGGGATTCAAGAAGCTGCAAATTCTCTTACAGGGGATTTTGCACAGAGAGGAGAGCCCCCAGCCCCCCTCCGCTGCCTCTCCCAACCCGCTCTGAACACCCACAGGACTCCCCATTCCCCCAGGACAGTGCGTCCTCCACAGGCTCCCCACGAACATTGCCCCCAGCACCCCCAAGAGCCATCCTCATGTTCCCTGTACCCCCAGGACCCTACCCCGAGATCCTGCACCCTCCCACATAGCCTCTGAACCCCCCCCCCTGACCTTTCCCGAGCCCCTCTCGGAAATGCCACGGAGCTCCTCGCCCGGCCGGATTAAATGTCAGGGAAGGTGCATTGAATATTTCCAGCCGCCGCGTCGGGCGCTTGCGGGTGGGTTTCCCCCAGCGCGGCCGGCACCGGGGGCACGAGGGCCCGTCCCCGTCCCCATCCCCATGTCACCCTGGCAGAGGCCGTGCCGCCGGGACCATCCGCGCTCGGCTGGCTGCGAGCGTTTAAGCAGAATTGAGTGTGTGTTCAGGCACTTTCAAACACAAGTAATCTTCATCTGCGAGACGGAAAGTGAAATATGTTATTGCCGGCCGCAGTAAATTACCCGTGCCAGCCCTCGCGTATAAAACATCGCAGTTGCCGGCCAGTGCACTCACTCACCCGCGCCGTGCTGCCTGCCGCCCCCCATAAATTACAAAATAAATGGCTGGTGGTCAGCCCTGACGTGGTGCCGGGGCTTGCACGGCCACCCCGGCCCCGGCACCCACCCCAGCGGCGGTTCTGACACGTCCCGCTGGGACAGGCGGGGACAGGGGGGACACACACCGGTGTCGGGGGACGGATTCCCCCTGGAAAGCACCGGGTGGGAGCTGGGGACGGACCGGGAGCAGCGCAGAGAGTCAGCTGGTTCATCTCCCGCTCCCCGGGAACAGCCCCCCGGTGTCTGGGCATCCTCGGTATCGCCTGCTTCGTCAAGGCTAACGAGCTGCGGCGGCGGAAGCGCCCGAGGAAGGCAGGAGGTGAGCACGCAGCTCCTGCTCGGTTTTTTTTTTTCTTCCCTTTTTCTTTCCGGGAAAGCCAACCCCAAACCCGCAAAATAAATAAAATAAATTTCTGCAACTTTAACAATCATTGCGTTGGATTTGGGAGATGTTATTCCTCGTGACAGACAAGGGCAATTATCTGCTATCCGCCAGCAGTTTTAGCCTAATTTCATTACTGCTGTGCAATTCTTCCCGAGCCGCTAGTCTATCACTGTCTCACAGAAAGGATTAGCCGGCACTTTCTTCATCTTCAAATGAATTTTAGCTGTCATGCCCTTGATGAATAGAAGAGGGAGGACTGCTAGCCCACGCCAGCGAGCGTGGCAGCACCCGGCACCGGCGCTCACCACCAAGCATCGCCCGTGCCGGCCATGCCGGAGCTGCCGGCACCGGCCAGACGGGGAGGGATGCTGCTGCCAGCGTGCCGTGGCGAGCGGGGCTTTCCTCCGCGCTGGCCCGCTGCGTGCGGGAGGAATTGGCCACCGGCCGCTCTTCGGAGACCACGTTTGGGAAGCGAGGAGGGCTCTAAGCCGGTGCCCAGGAGCTGCCTTTCTCCCGGCATCCGGGAGGGATTACAATGACAGCATCTGTAATACAAGGAAATAATGAACACGCCATCTTTCTCCCTCTCCAGAAGATGCTTATCTGTCAGTCCCGGCCACCGAGGAATAGAGAAAAGCAATTTAAACTTCAGAGCTGAAACCGCAGAGGATGCTGCGGGGAGAGATGCCCAGGCGACGGCGTCCCACGGGGACCGGCAGCGGCCCCGGAGCCAACGGGCGAATCGATGCTTCGCTCTCCTGGCCAAGCTGGGAAAAGGCACGTGGAACCCAGCTCAGTGGCCCCACGCTTGTGTGGCAGGAGGACACCTTGCACTGGGGATGCACCTGGGGGTCTCACCCCCACCACAGCCCCCCTCCCCAAATAACGGGGGAAAAGGCCGAGCTCACCAGCGGCCAGCCCGGGCGCATCCCGGGATGCCCGGGGCAGGACAACGGGAGAGGGTCCCAGGGACCACCCCGGGGATGTGGGACGTCACCTTGCGTAAACGAGAAGCTCTGGAACCAATTGCCGGTGCCAGGGGCTGGCGGCAGCCCAGGGGCTCCGTTATTTTTGTAAATGTTAATTCCCAACCGGCGCATCGTCCCGGCGGAATATTTTAGCACCTTTAATGCAATTTCCTACTCTCTCTGAAATATCATTTTAATACAACCCAGCCGCACCGTGTACCTGCTCCCTAATAAACCTCTGCGACTTTAATGAACTAAATAGCAAATTACTTTTTTATTCAAGAATGAAATTTCATCATATTCATAATTCATATTTTATTTCAGACATCTGCTGCTGATTACATTACATTTAACTAAAATTAGATGATGCTCAGAATGTAATTAAGCCCCTGCCAAATTCTCTGGCCCACCAATACCAGCCTCGCTCAGCGGGGGCCGCTTGGAACCTAATATGTAATTAGGAGCTATTTTCTAGCTGTTTTTAAAGTCTGAAAATTAGCTGCCTTTATTAATCACACAGACAAATATAAAGCGGAGCCAACGCTTGCTGAAATTTCTAAAAAGGATTTTTTTTTAATTATACACCACATAGCGCTGAGACTCATTTTGAATGTTGATTTGTTGTGCACTGACATTTTGACAACTAGTTCTCAATTTGTCTGTCGTAGTTAGGCAACAACAAAGCAGACGGTAATACTTAACTTTCAAAACCTTCAGCGTGCCGGGAGGGGAGCGGGAAGGGAGAGACGGGGGGGACAGGCTCCCCGCGGGCGCTCACCTCGCTGGGCACCCCAAATTCCTGCTGCCGAGCCCCGGCCAGACCCCGGCAAGGAGGGAGCCCCAAAATCCCTGGCACCGGGCTGGCAGAGGGCACGGGGAGCCCTTCTGCAGTGAGAGACGCAAGAATTGTCCTTGAAATGGCACTGGGGGGGGTCCTGGCTCACCAAGAAGCCCCTTGGGACACCCCCAGCCCCAGGGGGGACCCCCAGATGCCCCGAGCCCTCCAGGCTCCCTGCACAGAGCCGAGCACACAGTGCTGAGCATTCGGGGGGGGTCCCCCTGCCCCATCCCCAGGAGGGACCCCAGGGAGCCCCCGAGGGCCCCGAGCAGCCCCCCGCCCCCTGGGTGGCTGCGCGCTGACATTTCCTCTCTCTCGCTGACCCTTTTTCTGTTCTCTCTGTTATCTCAAATAATGTCACTGCCTCTTCAGCATCTATTCACCGGAGCAGAAAGAAGCCACTGCTGACACGGATTTTTTTTAAAAAAATAATACCATCTGTGCCTGGCACCCAGCCGGCCCCGACCCACAGCGAGCGGCGCTGTCTGGGGACAGGGGAGGGACCTGGTGGGTAGGGGACAGGAGCCCCCCAGGGCGGTGAGAGAGACCCCAGCCCTGCCCGCTTGCTGGGGACACCGTGGCGGTGATGCTACCCCACGCACCAGGAGCGTCCACAGGCAGCGAAGGAAAACAAAGATCTTCAAAGGTTTTTTTAAATACAAAACCTTTTCCATTTTGCTGTCAAGAAAGCGCTGTTGTCCCCCAGTGGGGGAAAGTCCCCCTGTCCCCTCCTGCCAGGCCACCACAGCCCACCACGCTCCCCAATGCCTCCGTGCATCCCTTTTTTCGCAGAAGGATGGAGCGCAGCCTCCTCTCCCCGCTCCCGCGCTGGCTATTAGAGGCAAACCCAGGATCGTTAGTCTTTCTGCAAAGCTCATAATGTGAAAAATGAAGCTCAAGAAAAATTAGCCAAATTACCAGGCTAATCCTTCAGCGGCAATCGCTGCTCCGCTGCACATCCGTAAAACCGGAGCGGAGAGAGCAGACGGGGCAGCGCAGACGGAAAAGCGCTCGTGTGTTTGTGGGGTGGCGGGAGGAGGAGAGGGGATGAGTCCTGGGGGGGGGAGAACAGGCTCGTTAGGCTTAATTTGCTCCCCAAAAAACGAGCTGGAGGGAGGAACGGGGCTGTGTCCCCTCCTGCACCTACCATGCCCCCGCGGGGCGTGAGGGTCCTGGGGGAGGAGGCGCAGGGATGGGGTTCCCCACATCCACGCTGCAAAGTGGGTGGGAAAAGCTCAAGGAATTTCAGGAGACGGTTGCAAGCTGGTGCAACCAAAGAGGTGATTCCCCTGCAAAAGTTGGAGCTGGGCTCATGCCAAATATTCCCCCCCCCCAGCCTTTCCCTTGAAAAGGTTATTACAGTGCTGGGACCCTGGGAAGAAGGCTCTGATGGAGCCAGGGAGGGAGGAATAGGGAATAGAGGGAGCGGGCGCTCCCGTGCTCGCAGATGGATGTGGAATCCACGCTTCCTTCTAACAAATGGGGACTGGCTCCAGCTGCTGACTCTGGCAGTTCTGGTTCCCGCGGCACAGGGAAGGCACAGCCTGGCTCCGGCAAAGCCGTGGCATCGGGGTGGGCAGCACCTTCCCGGGGGCATTCCCACTGCCCCCCTGGAGCAGGAGCTTCCCGGAGAGGGATCTCACAGACCCCAGCCCAAACCCTCGCTCAGCCTGGGAATGTCACCCACCTCCACCCCGGCAGGGAGCGGTGGGATGAGCAGAGGCTGGAGGAAACCTTGGGATGTGGCCGGAACCTTCCCAGAAAGGGGAACCTGCACCCACCAAATATGCCGCAACACTGCGCCCCACAACTCACATCACTCCCATCTCAGCTCCTGGGCTCGGCCACCGCCTTTCCTCCTGTCACTTCTGCATCTCCATCACCCCACAAAGCAGAGGGTGGCAGGAGAAGGCTGGATGTTTGAAGGCAAAAGCATCCCAGGCCACAGGATCCCACGGCAAGGAGAAGGAAACCAGAGCGGGACAACACTCACCACACGCAGCTGCCTGTTGAAGGACACGGCCGGGGGGCTCAGCAGGCTCCCCCCGCACCAACCTGAGTTGGTCTATTTAAAATCACCGGTTTTAATTATGATTTAAACCAACAAATCAAGACATTCATTTTTTTTTTTTCCCCCTCCCACCCCGAGACTTGTGAGGGAAGCCGCTAACGAGGATCAAACACCTCGTTTTGAAGCGAAGTTTCTTCGCGCTGAATTTGGCATTTCTTTGTGCGAACCAGCAGAAAGCACAGACACATTTAAGCGGTTATAGAGGCAACAAACACGCTTCCAGAGACTCACATTGATTACACTGTATTAGAAAATGGTAAATTATTTATCAGGCTTTCTGACTTGTGATTAGTGTAAAGCCGTTCTTGGATGCAAATTGGAATTGTAATTAGACATGTAGGAACCCAGCATCTGAGACCTGTTTTTATTGAAGCAGTGTAAGGTACTTTTTTTTCCCTTTTGTACCCAGCATAATTATCAAAGAACACTTTGCACATATAAAACCATCGATTTATTAAAACCAGAGAGAGTTTTAAGAGAGCAGTGATGTAAAGCTGGTCATCGTGACGCTGGGATTTCAGAGTTAGTACATCTCAACCTCTCGCACTTGATTATTTTTTTAATTCCTGCCCTGGAAGGGGAAGGCAGGCTCCCCCCACCGCTGCCAATTTAGTACTCAGCTTTGAATGAAGCAATTCTTGAACAGAGCTACACTTAAAAAAAAAAAAAAAAAAAAAAAGAAAAATAGCCCAGACAAACAGAACAATGATAAAATCTCTTTGGCAGGTACCGAAGAGCCCACAGCCACTCAGAGTCAGCTCATTACTTCAAGACACTCTGGCCTCAGACACTTACCTGCCAATTCCCTTTAGTTCCGTGGTCCAACTCATTAAAATTTTACAAGTAAAAAAACCTGCATTTACATTTGTAATACGTTTAAATGCATTTAAGGTTTTATAGTTTGCCAATTGCAAGTTACGGTCAGCTTTGGAGGAGGTTGGTTTTAATTATTATTTATTTTTTTTTTCCTACTTCCAACGAAAACAAATTTGTGTTCGCTCTGTCCCTGACCCCCCTCCAGCCCCAGTTTCCCCCCACCCCGGGGCCTGGCAGTGGTGTATTTTACACACCCAAGGACAGGCAGGGTCAAGGCTGGGCTCGTTTGAGTGTGAGAGATCCCAGAAGAGCTATGGCAAGTCGGAATGTTAGGCTGCCCTTGCCTCCGGCCACCCTCCTTGCAGGTGACAGTTACTGTTTGAACCAGACCTTGAGCCCGTGAACAGAAGCCAGAGTCTGGCTACAGACTCTACTTATCAGAGATTAGAGTGAAAACAGTGATAATACCATTAAAAATGTGCTTTTTTTTTTTATTTTCGTTATCCAACTCTTAATTAGTATCAGGTAAGAGCTGCACTTAAAAGGTTTTCTCTCCACCGTGAATTGCAGTCCAGGAGAAATGGAGACCTGAGTGTCAAGCCCTGAGCTGCCAAAGATGCTTTTCACCCAAAAATGTCAAAAGCTCTCTGCGCATCCACCTCGCCAGCCTCGCTGCCCGCCCTCGCAGGACGCCAGGGGAGAAGGGGAGAGACACCGCACGCATCTGAAGCAGCAGAACCCAGCAAAGTGTCATTATCCGCCCTGGAATCCAGCCAAGACCCTTCTCCTCCTGCCCCTTGGGATTAGCACAGCAGTTGAGTAAAGAAATTCAAAACAGGATTTTGGAGAGCCCGGGTCAAACTCGCACCAAGCCCAAGTTGCAAGCAGTCGCTCCCGGGTCCTCATCGCAGCCCCCATTCCCAGTGACACCAGACCCGAAACTGGCTCCGCAGCCGCGTCTCGAGGCCCACGGCCACACAGGAGAGCGGCAGAGAAGTTTCCAGGCACAGCGATCGCTCCGAGGACGCGGTGCCAAGAGCTTGGGGTCTTGCCAGAGGCAGAAGCTTTAACTCTGGGAGAGCGCCTGCAGCACTTTGGCGTCTAAAGACGAGGAGGAGTGCAGGGTCACGCCGGGGGCCCCGATATTGGTCTCCCAGCATTCAAATCCACAGGCACACAAGTCTCGCTTGGCTGCTTCCACGGCCAGCGGGGAGGTGTCTGCCAAGAGGAAGGCAAGAGCGGCCAGTTAGTCGGATAGGCCACTGCAAGGAGACCGAAACGGGCTACCGCACGTTTCAACACGTGCCCCCCAGAGCTGGGCCAATGCCCAGAAGATCCAACACACATAAATGAAGGCACCGCATCACCCCTGTAAGGAACGCTGCAAAAACACACCATCCCACACTCGTGGCACGGCTTCACAACGCACCACAGCGGGTTGTGAACCCTCTGCTTCCAAACCTGACCCCACCGGGAGGGCCACACGGAACTGAGAAAGGATGCCCGGGACGAGCAGAGGGTTACTGACCTGGTCTCAGCAGGGTGATGCCGCAGCCGCCCCCGCCAGCCCCGGTCAGCTTGCTGTGCAGGCCGTGGGACGCCGTCACCCGGCACAGCCTGTCCAGGGAGGGATGGCCGACTCCAATCACGTTTAACTGGTGTTGGTTTATATCAAAGAGTTCCTAAAAGCAATGGCACACGCGTGAGATGAGCTCAGGTGGTGACAGAGGCTCTTCACAGCCACGGCTCCCTCCCCAGCGAGGTGCAGGGGAGCTTCCCTGCCTTCCCAGTCACCCCATTTCTGCAGGGAGTTTGGCCACCGGCATGTCTTGGGGCTGGTGGACCAAGGTGAAGGCTGGGGTCTGAGCCCTGGGCTGCTCCTCTGTCCCCGTCCCCCTCATAGTTTGTGCTGCTGCTTCCCACCACAGTGACAGCAGTACAACACCCTCCAGACCTCCTTGCTCAGGGAGGACGGAGAAAATCCTGGTCACCGCAAGCTGCCAACAGGCATTTATTTCAGGTGCTAAATCGGCGCTCCCTGATGCCTCCCGACTGCTTCACCTCTCCCCTGTCACAGGAGTGTTGAGCAGGAGACTGTGCAAGCCCCCTCGCTGGCCGTGGGAAGGGCACTAAGCCAGCATCCCTCATTCCTGGCTGTCACCCTGCCCTGCTCTGCAATCCATCCAGCATAACTAAATCCGGGGGACTTCTGACACAGCCGAGTTCGAAACGGCGTTGCTGGAGAGGGGACGTGGAGCCACCTCCCCTTGTTTGCATTGTGCAGCTCTTCTCCCTCCCCACGGGCAGGGCCTGGGCTGGGAGCCAAGGAGCCTCTCACCAGCGCCTCGCTGGGAATCTGGCACCCAGCACAAAGTGGGGTCGAGAGGGTCCTCCCTTTCAGGGGAGAGCAGCACAAGCCACTCACCAAGCAAGGCTGCCCTCCGAGCAGAGCTACAACTGCCTCTCTGCCGTGCTGTCCCACCCAGCCACAAATGCCGCCGCTCCTGGAAAATGCTGCCATGGCAGCAAAGACCAAATGGCCCAAGCGACAGACAACACTACGCAGAGGTGGGAGTTACAGCTTCTCACCTCCCAGTACGAGGGGTGAGGAATTAAGGAACAGAGGGAAGGGCTTTGACTGCACTTGGAGCAAGCCTGGAGCAGGACCAGGAACTGCCACCAGGCCACCAAGGACGGCAGTGCCCTCCCAGCTCATCGGTGCCATGAGCGGAGGAAGCTCGTTCTCAACACCGCTGGTCTGACACCCCAAACCTATCACCACCCTGATGTGTGGCTGCTGTTGTCATTGCTGTCCCAGAGGGTGTCACAAGCAGGGAGCCAGCTGAGGTGGGACCGGTCCCAGAGAGGCTCCCTAATAACAGGAGCCCCGTGCTTGCCTCTCCAGTCCATGCCACCAAATATTTCCCCGCCCCAGTTTGCGGTGAGCAGGAGGGATGCTCTGCAGTGAGCTGGGAGGGATGCGGCACACAGGGAGCAGTGGGAGCCACGGTGCAGCGTGGCAGGTGTCAGTCACATCACCCTCCCTCACCTCCTGCCAACAGGAGGGGACGATGCAGAAATAGTCCCTCTCCCCACATGTCTGTACCGCATTTAAACAAGTGGGGGGAGAGGAATTAGCCAGTTGCACGCAGAGCGCACATATCACAAGTTCTGTGCTGGGCTGGACAGACATCCATCTAGAGGCCTCTTTATATGCCTGAGTGAGGGCACAGCACTGTCTATGATGATCCAAGACACCTGTCATCTCCTGATCCAAAATCTGCCAGGAATCGGATGACAGCTTATGACACACTAGACTAGTTCGATGGCTCAAATACAATGCTGTCCAGAACTGCACATTTCAGAAACAGCCAAATATATATATATATATGCGCTGCATATAATCAACTGTGCCTCTGTGGGCTCTTCAAGCACAAGACAAACCCAACAGATCCAAGACAGAAGTCTGCTCATTGTGGTGCTGCTTCCTGGGCATCATATACAAGGCTGCTCTGGCATCTTCCACGTGAGGATCTCAAATTAATCCTCCTCTTCCCCGTCCCTCGATACTTCTGAAAGCCTGAGCAACGTGGAGACAAGTTGTCTGAAGTTGTGCTGCAAACAGATTCCAGATCTCCTGCAGCCCAGTCCTTGTAAGGGTCAGTTTACCCCAATGGGTGCAGAAACCCACCATCCTCTTGGTGCAAAGGGAGCAGAAGGACTTTGCTGTGAATCCCATGGGAGACCCTCCTGCGCTTCCCGCTGTCCCAGTAGCAGCTCACCCACATGTAGTGAGGTGCCACGTGGCCTGAAGCAAAGAGAAGGCTGTACCCACCATCTGCTAACAGCGTGGCCCTGCACCACTGCCACCGTTTGAGGTGGGACCGCAGCTCTCTGTCCCATCCCGGAGCTGGGACAGCACCTCCGGAGCACACTCACAGCTGCGGTGGGGACAACCTGCCAGCGAGAGCAAGGACAAGCAGAGGTCCCCACAGGAGGGATCCGGATGCCAACAAGGAACCGCACTGCTGGTACCAAATGCTTCTTGACCATCCAAGTCACTTGGCACCCAGGGCCAGGCCAGGTTTGCCTCAGCTGGGACGCTGCCACACATCCTTACGCCACGGTTGCATGAATCCCTATTACGGTGCTCTCAACACTGCAACAAAAAAAACCTTCTTCCACTTGGAAGCACGTTTCCCCCCACCACAGCAGCTTCTCCTACTTCAAACACAGCCAAGACAAACGCAGATCTTTGTATGCACCTCATGCATCAATGTCAGGTCAGCTCTGGGCACAACTCTGTTCCTTATCCTCTGGAGCCAGGACGAGCGCAGAGCAATGGGAGCTGGCTCGTAACCAGTCCATCACAAACCAGTGGCTGCTGGGCTCCCCGCTCCTCGCTCCAGCCTTGGCAATGACAAAGCAACCGCTTCACAGGCGGCGACTGCCAGAACGAGCGTGACTGGCCCCCGGCGCAGGGAGGCAGCGTCTCAGCCTCAACTCACTCCACGTTTCTCAGCAAAGGGAAACAAAACCTCCGAAGCTACAGGTCCACAAAGCAGCAGACCCGCTCCCTCCCTCCCTGTGCGCCCCTGCGGAGAGACACCAGCAGCATTTTCTGTCTCTCGGCTCCAGGAAGGGCATTAAAAGCAGCACACACAGACCATGGTTTCACTCGGAACTGAACATTTCCTGCCATCAAATTTTTTCTTAGACCTAATGTTCTTTAAATGACATTTTGATGTTCAACAGTAACAGTGTCTAAAAATACCGGCGCACAAGCCCCTTACCTCCAGCACAGGGTAATACTCAGGTGATGGATTCACAGGCATCGCTTCCAGAACACTTTGGCATTCCTGAGAAATTGCATCGATGGAGTCCAGCACTGGGTTCATTATAGCAGGGAACTGAGAAGGGGGGGGAAGGCAAGAGATAAGAAGACTGCTCTCTAGCCTCCTAATACCACTGTGATAAAACTGACCCCAGTCTCTTTGAGCTGGGCAATTCCTCACCCCACTCGGGGCTATTCATTCATGGAAACACCCCCCCCCCCACAAAGCATCACCTGCAGAAACTGGAGGAAGAGAAGGAAACAGACCAGAGGAAGGAACTGGTGATTTTTGTAGCAAGCCCTGTTAATGCTGGAGAGAGGGAAGAGTCGAGCTGAACCCCCATTCCCAGGCTGAAACCCCCACTCCCAGGGCAGCTGGCTGTTAGCTACCAGCAGTTAGGAATGCAGTGACTACAAGTGGGATCTCCCAAGAGATTCCCCAGGAGACCTGCAGTCCCATGTGAGGAGGTCTGAGCTCTTGAGGGTTATCTCCCCACCCCACATCTCCATCCCTGCAACCACACGGGTGCTGCACCTTCAGGATCTTCTCTTTGACGCCAGCCACCAGGACCTTGGTGCTTCGAGGGACTTTTGTGTTGGTCAGCAAGATCCTCAGCGTCGGCACCCTGGAAGCAACAGGAGACATCTCCTCACCTCTTTCCTTCACAGTCCCCCAGCAGCTCCCAAAGCCCAGACAGATATAGTTTGTTCTGCCTCAAAAGGCCTATTTGAGCAAGACACCCAAGATAAGGAGTCTCATTAGTTTTAAAAAAAAAGTTAATTGGGTGCTTCAGCACTAGCGGGGTTCAGGCTTGTTTCTCTTAGATACAAGGAACAACTGCACAAGCGCTATAAATAGGACCGTAATGTATTTACTGAAATCCATGTTTTTCAAGCAAATTTTTTCCTTTGAAATACTATCTGCGAGACTAGCCAGCAGTAGCCATTAACCGCTAATAGAGCAATTTCATGCACTGTGAAAGATTTTAATGGAGTCAGATTATACTTCATTGGCAGGAGGCAGAGGGAACATGCAGGACCTGGATTTGTCTCTGCAGCTTGGTTTTCACGACGTCCTACCACCAGGTAAGCAAGAAGTTCCCCCTCCCCTCAATGTCATTTGCTGCCAGGAGGAGCTCAGTTCCTGCTGCCCATAATGCCATGAAATTAATATTGATCCTTCGTGCTGTGTTCATCTAATGTCAGATAATGACCAAACATTTCATTGTTCCCATCCACCCCAACAACACTCAAGACAACACTTGAGCTACCCACACCCATGGCAAAAAATCAGGCTACAAAGCCCTTGTGCCACGCTGGTAGTGATCTCCCATCAATCCCATACCCTCCAAGATCCACCCAATGCCTCTCTGACATATTCCACCCACTATATGTAAGCGTTATTTTTAAACTCGTATATTACCTCTTTAATGGTGTGATTTTTCCTGATTGGTATCTCAGGGCTCCACCTAAAGTAAAACACATGCATTGTCTCAGCACACAGTGAGCTGAGAGATAACACGGCAGTCATAAGAGACAGAAGGTCTTTCATCTTTAGAACCTCACCCAGAGCATACGACAGTAATTGCAAGAAACACCAGCTAAATGAACCATGTTCCCAGACAGCATGAATCTGCCTAACCCTGCTGACTTAATGAGAGGGTCTGGCTGGACATAGTTAACCCAATGCCTTTCCCTTTGCTCTCTTCTACTCTGGGATCACATTAAATATGTTTTAAAAGGCAAAGAGTTCAGCCAGCATTAAATCTTTAATGAAAAAAAAAAGAAAAAAAAAAGAATCAAGCAGTGATTCCCCGGGGCAGAGCCAAGCACGCAGGTTTCAAACTGGACTGAACGTGTGCACTCATGTCAGCAGCAATCCCTCAGTGTGGAATTTCATTGTCCAGAAGGAATGTCTCACTTGGCTCCTACTTTTACAGAGGCATTGCGATTAGGTCTCATTAGAAAGATTATTAAAAGTCTCCAAGGACACTTCCAAAACACTTGGAAGTCTCTGCTAATTGAAGCTAAATGACAGCTGTCCAACTGCATTTTCTACTGCTTTATCCTTGGGACAGGATCAGGTTTCTTTGTTCACGCCAGAATGTTTAAATATCAGTTATTTGCAACACAGCCTCTGCCCCACGGCACTTGCCTGGGGGCTGCAGATCTCTGGTGTTACTGCAGCGAGTCCCCAACAGCCCAGCTGGCTCCAGTCCCAGCTTACAGATGGGGCAAAGCAAGACAGAAAAGGATTCCCTCTATTCAAATAGGAAAAAAAAAAAAAAAGGACCTGAATTTGGGAGTTTCTTGTCCCTTTGTTGTACCTCAGTGCAATGAGACAACCTGCTCCGTCCAGTGTCCCTGCAGCAGTCCCAACCAAGCCTTAGCACTTGCAGAATTGCAACCTGTGGCATCTGCTCACCCCCTTCCCACAGCTGATGCACACTCTGCAGCGGAGAATGGAAACGTGGCTGCTGCTCTACCTCCCCACCAGCCTCTCCTCAGCATCCACACTCGGTGCTGGGGAGCAGCAAACACACACGTACCCCAGGTACCGACAGCGTTATCCACACCCGAGGGATTGCCATGGATCACCCGCTCCCCCTGGAAGGCCCAGCTGTTAATCAGAGTCAGCTCCTCTTCTGTCCACCTGAAAGGCAAGAAAATGACTCCAATACACACCAAAACCAGAGCATGTGGAGCGACAGAGAAAAGCACCGGAGGCCACAGGAGATACAAAAGCAGCAGGAACCATCCAAGGCATCCCGTTGCTGTTGGAAGCCCCATCACCGTGAAGTCCCTCTGTGCACTGCATTCTTCTGGCAGAGATTGTATATTGTCACTTACAGCATTTAACTGGGACTCGAAACACACCCAGCCCATGAGGGGAACTGGTGCTGCTCCACAGAGACAGCACGAAGGGCACAAGCATTGCCCAGCGGCAAGGGAGGGAGCAGATTCAGGGAGCAGATCCTAGCCCTGGCCTAGCAAAGCTCAAATTTAAGGGAATACAAGTCCAGACCTCTCCACGACTCCCCGACACCATGTGTTACCACACATCTTGGCCCGAGATCCTGTTCCCCAACAGGCAGGATGGTGTATTTACAGGCGCAGAAGGCACAATGTGAGAAGAGAATAGTAAAAGTCACATTTCACACGTGCAGCTTCAGCCTCTAATTACCAGCTACTCAGCTGCAGAAGCCTCATAAATTGGGTCAAAAGGTGTAGTTCGAACTGATTTACTATCTCCAGCAAAGACTTTGATTTTTAGCGATTAACTGCTAAGACTTTGAGCTGCACCAGGTGGTGGTACTGAGAGCGCGGAAGGGAACCAAATGCAGATCTAGGAGGCGTCATGCTAAAAAACACAAACCCAGGTCTTTCTGTTGTCTTAAAAGCAGTCACATAAATTGGTAAAGGCTTTGAGAGTTTAAATGCTGGCTCAAAGAGTTTGGTGCTGGGTCAGACTCAGCAAGGATCAAGGCCCCTGACTGAACATACCAGTTAATGGGCTGTAGCAATACCAAAAGCAAACACAGAGCTGCCACTTACAAAGCAATTGCTGGCGGCAACTTCGCCGCAATTCCACCACAGTGATGTCTCTCCCAGCACCTCTCAAAATCCCTGGCCCTGCTCGGGGCCTGCTTCTGCAAGGCACGGACACCCACAACCACCTTCAGAACCCACCAGCCTGTTTCAAACCCCCCTCACTCACCCCACGCTGAAGGGCTCTCTCAAACCCAGGCACCCCAAGGGAAGCTTGACACCCCCAGGGAGCCAAATACCCCTCCTGCACCCTGCTGTGACACACTCAGACTCACACTGGGGACACGCATCCCCCTGTCT
>JAOXJK010000005.1:30332901-30343878 GCA_025774025.1 Xenus cinereus | reverse complement strand
TGAACCCCTCCAGGGATGGGGCAGCCACAGCTTCTCTGGGCAACCTGGGCCAGGCTCTCACCACCCTCACAGCAAGAATTTCTTCTTGAGATCTCATCAAAATCTCCCCTTTCAGTTTAAAACCATTCCCCCTCCTCCTGTGGCTCCCCTCCCTGATAGAGTCCTTCCCCATCTCTCCTGTAGGCCCCCTTTAGGCACTGTAAGGCCGCTATAAGGTCTCCTTCGGGGGGAGGAAAGGGATGTCTTGGTCCCCTCGGCTCTACCTTTGCTGCATCCAGGCAGAAAGTGCCCACCTCTGCCCTGTCCCCACGACAACTGCTCCATAGGGCATGCAAGGAGATGCTACAGCTGGTGCTCCAACCACCCCAGGGCGAAGGTGAAGCTGCACCGGGTCGGTATTGAAGAACTTGACCTTAGAAACAGCCAAAAAAAGCACATTTCTGAACAGGCAGTTAAGTACCACTCACCCAGGAGGCGGCGGGGCCAAGCCAGTGCCACGCAGGTCTGACCACTCCATCACCCGTTCAGGTCTCTATGGCGCTGCAGGAGCTGCCTCGTGTCTCGGTAAACGTGAGCAAATGCGAAAATAAGCTGCAGGAATAACCTTTTCTCTTTCTGCTCAGGGATGCGGAGAGCTCTTCGTGTTCTTCTCCTTCTCCATCCGAACCTGCAACCGGCCCTGGCATGGAGGGCCGTGGCTGGGACACCACCACTGATGGAGCACCAGCCTCTGGCGATGCCTCTCGGCTCCACATCCAGCCTGTGCGTGGTCCAAGCTCCTCGAACACCATCAAGACCTCACCCTCGGACAGCCCCGAGCGTAGAGCCAGCCCCGGCAAGACCATTGCCATCCTGGCTGGCCACGCGGCGACGGCAAAGCAGGCATTTTGCAGGCCTGGCTGTTCGCTGCCAGCTTTCTGCCTTGGCAGCATCTGCTGTGGGGTTTCTTTTTGCTGTTTCTGACGGCGCCATATGCCTCTGTGTCAAAACAATGGCGCTTGCACACTGACTGGGAGCCCTCTCCCTCGCTCCCACCCAGGCTCCCTCTCCCACGGGGCCCCGAGCTCCGCGTTCCCGTGCTCCGAAGCTGGGGGGGTGAGTGGTCAGCGAAGGGCTACGCTGCCAGGCACCAAAGCTGAGGCACAGGCACAGCTCCTCACCCCTACAAGGGTCCTCCCGGAACCAGGCGAGGGGAGAAACGCGATGCCTTTATTATTATAATATTATTATTAACAACAAACTCCGTGTCGGCTCCAGTCCTGGTCCTTAGAGCAGTTTCTAAAGTGCCAAACGCAGCCTTGCCCCACAAACTCACCTCTCCCTCCCCAAACCAAGAGGTGCCAGACTCCTTGGGGCAAAGATGCCACATTGGCACCCCACTTGCCATCCAAACCCAGTCCTGGCCCTTGCAGCAGAGCCTCTGAAGGCTTTGCCACCAACCTCCAGCTTCTGCCTGCAGCAGAGCTCCTGGGAAAGAGCCCTCACTTGATGGGACATCCACACCGAGCACATGGGGACACGGGCTGCCCCACTCTCCTGTGCTGGGGGATCTTGCTTGGCTTTTCAGTCTGGTTTCCTTTCCACCAGTGGCCAAAGCCACCACTCCCAGTCTACCAGAGCCCTGCAAACCCCAGCCCCAGCCCCGGCCCTGGGCCAGGCTCAACACCCCTGACATCTAAGGAGCACCTATGTTCTCATGAAGGACCAAAGTCACAGCCCCCTGCATACCCAAACAGGACTTTCTCCAAGCATATTCAAAGATGCAAGAACAAATCCTGCTTCAAACCACCCCGCCAGGTCCCTCGGGGCTCAGAGGCACTCGTGTCACCATCAGTAACGCCCCAAAGAGCCCATCTCTCAGGGGCACCTGAGCACATATGCCAGGAACCAGCCTGACAACCAGGATTTCCAAGGGACCAGCAGCCTCCATCCCTGACCTCGAAGCCTCCTGGCAGAAGTACCCCAAACCTCTGCTCTCCCCTTGACCACCTGCTTTGAGGGAAAGGAAGAGGAGACACCCAATCATCTTACTCATACCAGGTTTATTTTTTTCTCTTCCCCACATTTCTGATACAGGGGGTGTAACCAAGGTCTCCAGAGCAGCGAGTCTTCTATAGAAAAAATAGTCATTAATCTCCCGTGGCAAAACCATCCCTGCCCTACAAAGAACACCCGCGCAGAATCCAGCAGTGCAGTCAGGGACCCGTGCACCCTCCCAGCCTTCTGCTCAGGTAAAAACATATTAAAGCCTCCCGGTCGTACAGAAATCAGCTACCGGAGAGAAATGTTGTCGCACACCCAGCCACCAGGGCGTTTACCAGACAATCACATTTTATACACCAGCTACAAAATCGGATGTAGTGTCTCATAGTGCAATATTTCCAGGTTTGGAGGGCCCCGGCTAAGTCTGCATTAAGATCTTTTCTAGGAATTGTACTCCTGAGGAATAAAGGGGAAAAAAAAAAAAAAGGGGGACCAAAGGTTTTATTTCATTGTGTTCAACAACTCATTTCATTGAACAATCTATTTAGACACTGCGTTGCCCTACAAGTAAAAAAGAGACCTTGTGTAGTATTTTAAACTACAATTGGTACAAGTCAGTGCCTAAACCTCTCAGCTACAGTCAAAAACTAGTTAATGCTGAAATGCTCTACATTGAAAAAAAAAGAAATAATTTAAAAAAAAATAATTTACTGTCACCTTTAATTTCTCTGGACTCACTTAGTTCAGTACCTGGAATCCTGTCCTCACTAACACTTCTGACCCCTCCTGTTGATGTTGATGTTACTGAGCTGACACACAAAAAGGATCCCGACGTTGCTTTCCAGATGCATTTCCAGGCACTGGCTCTAAAAAAAGGGTAACTTCTCTGAAAACCAGCTGAAGCAAGACAGAAGAGACAGATGAAGCGAAGGCCATCTCTAGACTCTTGGATGAACGGCACCAAGTATTTTCTGGCCTTTTTGAAATGTGCAAGGTATCATGGCTAAGAGGGTCTTCCAAGGAGCCTCCTCCATGTGGAGACCTGTCCTACGCTGACCGTGCCAGGGGATGCCAACCCCTGCAAGATGGGCCATGAAGAGCCAGAGGATGAGGAAGGGCACGACAGCTTCATATCCTGCTGCGAGCTGACAGTGAGGGCTCTGAGCCATCTGCCCACAGGGGCCAGAGAGCAGGGTGAGGGCCACCAGTGCCACAGGAAGGCCAGGAGGGGAAAGGAAGACCAGGGGAGTTACCAGCAGCCTCTGCGGGAGCTTGTTTTATTAAGTGAGCAGCAACAGGGGAAGGGGAGAAGATGACTGGTTTTTAATCCTGTCCCAAACAGGAGAACTTCGTGCCAGAAACCCTGCAAGGACAGAGCAGCCCAGGAGGTGACAGTCTCTCCTCTCCCCTGGCCCGGGCCAGGGATCAAGGCTGGGAAGCTGCAGAGACATTTTCCAAGTCAGGCTCTGGACTTCACTAGAAATGGGAGGAAGGGTCTGCACCTTCCCAACACACCACCCACTCACACCCTCCCTTTCAGAACAACCTGAAAAAGCTGCCTGCTGCAGGCAAACATCACCTGTTAAAAAAATAAGGCCGGAAAGAGACAAAGCGACCAAAATAAATAGTTTGGCAACAAAGCAAATGTGGCTGTTTACACAGAGGCCAAGCCTTGGTTGGACACACTACATCTCCCTAACAAAAGGGGCTACAAAGTGAAACTTCTATCCAAGTAAGAGGAATTTTGCCAGCGGAGGTTTCCAGAGGGCTCTCAGCAGCTCAACACATTCCCCTTCCAGAGAGCACGGGGGGCATCTGCCCCACTTGAGCACTGTGCTGGGGAGCGAGGGCTGCCCAAGCTGTGTGCCAAGCTCCTGTCCTCTAGAAACTAAATAAAATTAAACCTTTTCTGCTCCTGAGCAAATTCAGACAACAACCACGTTCGCCCAAAGCACAGGCTCTGGCAAGAGCTTGGCAGAGGCACAGCTGGCTCAGCACGCTGACCCCCACGCCTGCTGCTCGAGCTCTTAACCTACAGCACTCCAAAACCTTCCTGAGAATGGCAGGGTCCATCTGCTTGCGTTTAACCTGCTGCTTCTCGAGTCCTGGGCCAGTGGTTCCTTCTCAGAGACAAACACCAAGGGCCTTTCACAGAGCAAGGACCTCAGGAAGTCCCCGCGCGGTACCTGCCCTGAGTAAACAGTGCCCATTCGTGGCACATCCAACACTGCAGCCTCCCGCTCGTCTCCTTGTGGGCTCGGTCACGTTTCTGCTTTTGTGCAGCTTCCCACAGGCTGACTTCCACCCAGTAAGAAACTGGATCATCTCCTGGGAAAGGAAAAAGAAACACTCCCGCAGCAGCAGCTGCCCAGACTGCAGAGCCTGCTGGGGGGTATTACGGTCACTAATCTGACTGGCACTTTTAATGTTCCTTTTACGCTCCCCCGGGGTTTGCTTTTAAAGACGATTTACGTGGGTGTCAAGTGAAGTGTATTGGGTCAGGCCCATCACCTCCTTCATCCTGGAGAAGTGCCCAAGAAGAGCCAAGCCCTGTCTGGCCCAGCAGCTCTTCCCTGCAAACCCTTATTATCAGCCGCATCTCTCCAGCCCTCGAGCGAGCAGTCGGCTCCGGTGGAGCTGATCCACCCTCCGTGCGTGAAGGCCTCCACCTCCAGCAGCAGTCAGCAGCTCTGAAGAGCCCCCAGAGTCCAGGGCCACGGCAGCTAGGACAGCTCGAAGCCGGTGTTCATGCTGATGGCGTAGCGTAGCTTCTCCCGCAGGATGCTCTTCTTGCTGTAGTTGGGAAGCTTGAGGAGGTTGAAACAGGTAGAGGAGGTTGGGAGACGCCCACCCGGCTCCTTCTTGCGGATTGTGAAGAAGCCCCGTAGCACGCTGCCCAGCGTGTCACCCGTGTCCTGGAATGGGGCAGAAATACATCACCCTTGCACTTCTCTGCCGTGCTCCTTCCAAGCAAAACCCGACTGCTGGGAAGGGGGAGAGCCAAACCTCAAAGCCCTGTCCCCCCACCCCCAGCAGCTAGAAAGGAGCTTCTCTTGGAACCCCAACTGCCATTACACATGCAGGGTCCCTCTGCAGGGTGCAGAGGGAAAGAGGATCAGAGGCACGGGGAGGTCCCGAGGAGAAAACACAACCCTGGAGTCAGGCAATAAAAGCCCAAGTGCTGCTGTGTGTGGGAGGAAGTAGATGCAGCCACATGCATCCTATTAGCCTAAGGTTGTTTTCATCTTGCCCTATACAGCATCTGCCTTTATGCCTTAGAGCTTCCTAGCTGGAGATGAGGACGCTGGGCAGGGCAGGAGGCCTCCAGAAGCCCGGCAGGGAACGCAGGAGACACGAGCGAGCAGGGTGCCTACCTGATCATCAGAGACTTCCACGCAGCGGATGGAAAAAGGAGGCTTGAGGTAGGCAAAGCCCAAAAGTGGAGGCCTGGAGCAGCTGGTAACAAACTGAAAAAAGTGACAGAGAGTGAAAGACAGGCGCAGCGAGAGCAGCCGGGCTGTAACAGACACGCGGCTGACGCAGTCATGGCAGGCAGCTGCTTGGACTGGCATCTGAGCACCCCACCGCACAACACTGCTGAGCTTTAGTGCACAGCTCTGCTGGCCTTTGAAAACAGGACTATTCATGGTGACACAAGAGCGTTTAGAGGAACTCTGCTTCCATGGCTGCCCCTCCGCAGGGGAGCAGGATGTTGACTTTGAGGCATCAAGCGTTCTGACACTCCTTCTATCAGTGCAGAAAGCACCCGGCCAACAGGAG
This sequence comes from Xenus cinereus, assembly GCA_025774025.1. Classification (NCBI taxonomy): domain Eukaryota; kingdom Metazoa; phylum Chordata; class Aves; order Charadriiformes; family Scolopacidae; genus Xenus; species Xenus cinereus. The sequence goes on along the minus strand of JAOXJK010000005.1, from coordinate 30,338,115 downwards.
GAGAACAGCACTGCCCCAACCACCCCAAATTATTGTATTTACCTTGAGAAACATGGCTCTCTCCTCAGGGCTGAAGTCATTGGCTAAGATGTCCCACAGCCAAATAATGACCCGGTGACTCCCGTGGAAGCCCCCGTAGTAAACTGTGTGTTTTCTGGGGAGAGAAAGGTCGTGACAGGCTTGTGTCCCACTGCAGCAGGAGGGTCACAGCTGCAAGTGCTGGAAGGATCGATACCTGCCACAAGTCAGAGTTCACTGCTACAGCCCACACTGCCAGCACTGCGCCCCCACCGATGCTTACGGGGCACTTCATCAGAGAAAAGGAAAGGGCAGAGAGAAATTCTGCACTCAGGAACCAGTGGAATAAAGGGCCCTCCCCACTCATTAGCACTTTGTCCAAATTAGCTTTAAGGAAGGTGTTCTTTGGCTCCATTGGTTTCTGTCTGCTCCTCAAATTTCCATTAGAAGCTGAAGGTTAAGAAGGAGTCAAGTCTCCTGCAAACCTCCAAAGAGCTATGCAATAAAACGGCTGGGTTCGCCGAGTGAGAAGACCAGCAGACCGAGTTGCTCACTTACTTCAAGTCCTCGAGGTCAATCTCGGCGTTGTCACCGGAGATCAGCCGCTGCAACTCTGGTGCAGAAAACATACGAATCCATTCAGGCTTAATGATCGACCTGAATCCACTGATGAGCGCTGCCGTCTGACTCTTGATCTGTGTGTGCATCCGGAAGTGAGCCATGAGATGGATGTAGCTGATCCTGTGTGTGACAGGGAAGGTGGCAGTGAGGGAGCAGGAGCAGCAATGGACAACCACCTCACCCGTGCAGGGACAGGGCTGCTGACCCGTCTCTCCAGCCCAACAGGGACTAGCACTGCCTGGAAATACAATATACTTTCCCTCCAGGGCCCTGCTCTTTATTTAAACAGAAAAAGCTGTTCTTCTGCTCAGACTTCACCCCCCACATCCTGCCTCTGGGACCGTCTGCTCTTTTCTTCGAGCTTCTTTCCAACCCAGGGACTTACTGGCTTTAATAATCATTTGATCAACCACTTCCCCAAGTTTGAAAAAACAACTCTCTGGGCTCTGATGCTGTCTGCACTGAAACCCATGGCTGGAGAATCAACACACCAAAAAAAACACCCACTTCGGAGATTTCCACCTTCATCCCAGGAGTATGGAAGATTAGATATTAGATTTAGATTAGATATTAGGATGAAATTCTTTGCTGTGGGGATGGTGAGACCCTGGCCCAGGTTGCCCAGAGAAGCTGTGGCTGCCCCATCCCCGGAGGGGTTCAAGGCCAGGTTGGAGGGGGCTTTGGGCAATGTGGTCTGCTGGGAGGTGTCCCTGCCCAGGGCAGGGGCTTTGGAACTTGATGATCTTTAAGGTCCCTTCCAACCTAAACCATTCTATGATTCTATGACACCCTGGCCAACTCTCTCGGTCCACAGGCATCCTGAAGTGCCAAGAGCCCTGCAAAATTCTTGGCGAGGAAAATTCTTGGTGTAGCAGGATGGAAACAGCCCATTCCTAACTCGAATGAAGGATTTTAGGAGCTGATCTTCAGGGGTTACTTCAGAGAAAGCAGAAGCAAGGAAGGGAGCAGAGACCCTCAAGCCGTTCCTTGAGATGTCCACCATGGAGGAGATAAAGGTCTGAAGCCAAGGAGAAGCTCCTCAGCGTTAGAGCAGGTGCCCTGAAAGCCCCTCCAGGGATGGAGAAGACTCATGAGCAAGCTCAGCAGCCCAGGAGAAGCTCTGAACATCACAGGGAGATGTCTGCACCCAACCCAGCCTTGGTGGCAAGACCTAGGGAGGGTTTCCCCACCACCAGCTCTGATTTTTGAGGGAGACCTGCAGGAAGGCAAGTGCCACCACCAACCTGCGAGCAAGCAGGGATTTTATCCAGGGAAAAGGAGAAGGGAGCACGACCGTAGCAATAACACCGTGCCCTCCATCAGCTCCTGCAACTAATTACCCTTCACAGCCCACGCAGATTGACAGATGAGGGTGAGGGGGGGGTCAAGACACGAGGAATCAGATGAGCCAAGTGGCAAATCAACAAGAGGATTGGGGTGAGATCATCACAGCAAAAATTACCAAGGGAGGTGTCAGGCATCGAATCCCTTTTTAATACCACACGATTTCCCCCTCCCCGTTGGCCTCAAGAGCCCCGATCTCCAGCCCCCCCCCCCCAATCACCAACAGCGTGTCGGCCCTGGATGCTTCTTTTAATTTACGGTAATTGCATCTGACTATAGCTTTCAATTACAAATTCCATCAATTCGACGCATTCGAAACCAAACCTTAAAATTGGAAAGGCACCTGTGAAGGGAGCGAGAAGCTTCCTGAAGCCGCGGCGAGGAGGCCAAGCCAGGGCCCACATGCCTGTCGTGAGTCGGATGCCAAGCTGGATGCTTCTCCAGGGACTTTACAAATGGAAGTGCCGTCTTGAGCCAAGAGGGGTAAAGATAGCTCTTCGCGCACCAGAATAAACCTTCAGTTGAAGTTTCTCTCGTTCCCCGTCTCCCTTCTCGCTCGTGTGCCATCTCCCCGTTCTCCCCCCAGAAGCGATAAACCCACCTGGGTCGGGTGTATCCTCCGGGACATTGGGAGGCGAAGTTGGGATGGGGATAGGGTTACTGGGGAGGCTGGGGAGGGAGAAGTGGTTTGCTCACAGCTGGCATTCCCTCGCTTTCTCACAGGCAGTTAATTGGTAATTTTCGTCACTCTTGCTGGAAGCATTTGCTGTTATATACTGACACAAGAGATGGAAAAACCAAGAGGGAGAAAAGACAGCGATCGGAGCAGGTGCTTTCACTAAGGATTTCAGCTGAAACATCTCCCTCCACCTGCAGAAACCACCTTCCAGTAGTCAAGTCCAAGATGCAGCCCTGGGAAGGAGCAGGTCAGGATGTCATAGAATGGTTCGAGTTGGAAAGGACCTTAAAGATCATCTAATTCCAACCCCCTGCCCTGGGCAGGGACACCTCCCACCAGACCAGGTCCCTCAAAGCCCCATCCAACCTGGCCTTGAACCCCTCCAGGGATGGGACATCCACAGCTTCTCTGGTCAACCTGGGCCAGGGTCTCACCACCCTCACAGCAAAGAAGTTCTTCCCCAGATCTCATCTAAATCTCCCCTCTTTCAGTGTCAAACCCTTCCCCCCTCATCCTATGGCTCCCCTCCCTGATCAAGAGTCCTTCCCCAGCTTTCCTGGAGCCCCTTGAGGGACTGGAAGGTCTCCCCGGAACCTTCTCTTCTCTAGGCTGAACACCCCCAACTCTCTCAGCCTGTCCTTACAGCAGAGGACATGTCCCTTGTTCATTTTCCACTGGCTGATTCAATGGGAGAGTTGGGTGATCGGGGACGAGCGGACTCGTGCAGAGCAGTGGCACTGCCAGCCACTCTCCCAGGCCAGTGCTGAGGATGTACAAGTGTCACCTCGAAAGAGAAAGAAACACAAGTGCCACCTCAAAACCATCCCTGTAGGACGCTCTTGAAATATTTTTTACTGTTCATGGCATATATAACCCCTGGAAATATTCAAGACCAGGTTGGATGGGGCTTTGAGCAACCTGGTCTAGTGGGAGATGTCCCTGACCATGGCAGGGGGGTGGCAACAAGATGATCTTTAAGGTCCCTTCCAACCCAAACTATTATATGATTCTATGATATAAACTACAGAAAACATCATTCATTAATGTAAGACAACTTCACGGGAAAAAAATTATATCTAGAATAGCACAGGGGGGGACAGGAGGAAGAAGTCTTAATTAGCAAGAGTTTTAACTACTGTAAGTGCTGCTAGAACTATGAGGAGTCACAACACCCTCCTGTACCTGCCACGTCCACCTGTATTGTGTCGTTTCACAGTCCAAAGCTGAAAAAGCTCTGGGATGAGGATGCTCTGGGTGTTATCTACAGCTCCGACGCTGCTTCAGCGATATAAATAATAACAATATAATAATTCCCTTGAGCTGCAACGCTCTCTTATCCTTTCCCACATCTCCTCTCCCAAGGATGCTCAAGCGTCCTCAAAAGAGAAAAAAACCGACCCAAGCTCCATTTCCTTCATCTCTGCTTAATACCACAGTGTTATCCAGGAACATTTGACACAAGAATATCCCAACAAACTGCTGGAGCATCACAACCACACAGATGGACCACTCCAGCCACCAGCTGCAGCCCTTCTCCAACCCAATTTTTCTTCTAGACGAAGGAAAGAGGAGGCAGCAGCCCTGGAAGGAACAAGGACCTGCAAGGACCAAGAGATGTGGGCCACAACCACAGCTCTGGGAAGGGACAAGAGTCAGCACCAAGAGGAAAAGGCAAATATCAGGAGCCTCCCTGCGGTGATTTAACCCCTGAGCAAGTAACAGCCCGGGCACACACTGTTTTTAAGGGTCCCCGCACTCATCCAGAGCCAAAGTGAGCCTTGGTTCGATTCACAGCATTACAGCATAAGTGGACACGAGGAGAACAACTGGCATCATCTACCTGAACTTCTGCAAAGCGTTTGACACTGTCCCACACCACATCCTGGACTCTAAATTGGAGACACGGGAATTTGACGGATGGACCTCTCGGTGGATAAGGAATTGGCTGGATGGTTGGACCCAAAGAGTTGAGGACAACAGCTCAATGTCCAAGTGGCTGTTGTCCTCAACTCTCATTGTCCTCATCCAGTGATGAGTGGTGTTCCTCAGGGGTCAGCACTGCGACCCCTGCTGTTTAAAGCCCCCTCACATCAGGGGCTGCACCGAAAGCACTGTGGCCAGAAGGTCAAGGAAAGGGATTCTGCCTCTGTACTCTGCTCTGGTGAGACCTCCCTGCTCTGTGACCTCAGCACAGGAGAGACATGGACCTGTTGGAGTGAGGCCAGAGGAGGCCACGGAGATGGTGGGATGGCTGGAGCCCCTCTGCTGGGAGGGGGGGCTGAGAGAGTTGGAGGGGCTCAGCCTGGAGAAGAGAAGGTTCCAGGGAGACCTTGGAGCCCCCTCCAGTCCCTCAAGGGGCTCCAGGAAAGTTGGGGAGGGACTCTGGATCAGGGAGGGGAGCCATAGGATGAGGGGGAAGGGTTTGACACTGAAAGAGGGGAGATTTAGGTGAGATACTAGAAAGAAATTCTTCACTGTGAGGGTGGTGAGAGCCTGGCCCAGGGTGCCCAGAGAAGCTGTGGCTGCCCCATCCCTGGAGGGGTTCAAGGCCA
>JAOXJK010000005.1:30316899-30332801 GCA_025774025.1 Xenus cinereus | reverse complement strand
GGGTTCAAGGCCAGGTTGGAGGGGGCTTGGAGCAACCTGGTGTGGTGGGAGGTGTCCCTGCCCAGGGCAGGGGATGGGACTGGATGATCTTTAAGGTCCCTTCCAACCCAAACCATTCTATGATTCCATGGAAGAGGTGGACTGTTTATTAGAGGGAGGCACCATCAGGCTTCCTCTTCTCACCAACGGTCAAAACAGCTAAGCTTGCTGATTTCTCCTCCATCAGCTCCTAGGCAGACACCACCACAGTCACATCAACTGGGTTTTCAGACAGAGAACCTCACTCCACCGTTAACAGACAGAACTGTTTCCAGATTGCTTCTCCTGCTCCCTCCCAACTACCAATTTGTGTGCACATTGGCACAAAAGCTTCAAAGCTCCTCCTGTAAGCGAGTCGAGCAACACACAGGACTTTCAACTTTCTCCCTGAGCTGACTTCTGACAAGCCAGAGAAAGATCCTTTCAGATGCAAACTCCCTGGTCAGAGCTCAAGGAGGGAAAAGACTGGGAACATCAGATTGCAAAGCACGACTAACAAAGACAAATCCTCAGGTAGGATCCAGCTTTCACTTGCCATTAAAGAGAACAACCCCCAGATTACCAGCTCAAACACACATCTGCTTAATAGATATTTTATCCCACTTTTATGATCACTGAAGGGTATAGAGAAGGAAAAAAAAACAATGAAGGGAACAAAAAGGTGGGTTTGGTTTTCAGGCTCCGGAGTTGACATTTACGATAACTATCTAAAAGCCGGTTATCTGTGAAAATAGCTACAGGGCTCAGTGTCTCCTCTGATTTCCTGTGTCTAAAGTATGACTGTCGACTACATTTGAATTCACCACTGTCTCTTCTGAAGAACAGTGCTTTATACAACTGCCACATGTTATCATTCTGAGAAGATCTGTCTGCTCCAAGGTGTCTTTGAGCATCTGTGCCCTCTATGTTCACGACTGTGTGCCTGAATTGCTTTGAATCCATCTGTCTGTATCTATCACCGTCATTAAATCCTGCAGAATCTCACAGACTGTGTGCCTTTGACCTCAGAAGCGCTGTTTCAAGAAGTAAATTGTCAATTTTTATTTTGCAAATCGAATTTAATACAATTTCTGCCGATGAACTGTAACCAGTAAATTCTATTAAGATATTTATGTGCTCCTTCTACTCCAATCTATCTCAATTCATTCCAGATGCAAGCCCAAGGAACTAGAATAAAGTATTTTGCAGTAGTGACCTTAAAAATCTAATTGCTGTACTTACTTATTTTCATTGGTAACGGGAATGGTCTTCCCTCCAGGAACAAGTTCATGGCAAACAAGCTGAGGGAAGAAATGATTGTATTGCTAATTACTGCCTGGAACCACAATGGAAAGAAATGCCACGCTAAGCTCTTACCTCCCCATAAAACATTTATTTTTACAATAAAACAGTGGGATTTAAAATTTAAGTAATAATCCCGCTTCTGCCTTGAACCAGTTTCACTTAGCTATTAACACAGTAATTGAACAGTAGGGAACTCCGACTCTCCCACCAGTGGAGCCCGCCCTTCGAAGAAGCCTCCTCTCCAGCCCAATCCATCACCACTGAACTGCACACAAATCAATTCCGGGAGCCCTGGGGGACTGTCACAATCCCAGAATCCAGAGGCTGAACAAGCTCAGAGCCTTCGCACAGCTCAAACAGCACAATCCAGAGCTGTCTGCTCCACAGGTCTCATCTGGGGCCACCCCAGTGACAGAGCTCCCTGGAATTCACTGTCCCTCAAGCTGGGCACTCAAGGCATGAAGAGGAGAACGTTCAGACAGTGGGACAGAGGGGAAGCATCTCCTCCCTGCCTGGTGCTCAGCTGACAGCGCTGCTCAGAGACAGCGGCAGGGACCCTCTGGGTGCTTCCTACAGCGACAGAGTCACGACTCATCTTCACACCAACAATAAGAGGCAGAAAGTCATTATTCCCACATTACAGTGGCCTCTGTGCTTCAGTTCCAGGTGACTTCCAAGTTCAGAATGGACCTTGGGAATGAGCTCAGCTCCCCTGCACCCAACTCAGAGTCGTACCTAGTAGGGACCCACAAGTTCATTCAGGAACCGCAGTGCTACTCCACCTGGCTGCTTCAGCATGGCCAAAGCACAAGGCAGACAGGAGTCCCCTAATATCTTATTCCTGGTCTCTCACATGCTGTTTCCTACCTTCATTTTTAAGGTGGAAAAAACCTCAAGACTGAAACCTCAGCAGCCCTGAGGCAGCACAAGGTGTTGAGCCCACTGTGCAGTGGACACAGCCATGTGGAGCAGGGCTGTAGAAGAAGACTTGGCTGTAAAAGACGACTTAGATGTCTTCCCATTCACCCTCACAGCTTTGCAGGTGCAATTATGCTGCTTTTGCTGCTCTCAGACATATGCAACCCAGGCCCAAACTAGTCAGGCTTAGGAATAAGGAACTGCAGCACACAAAGCTCTCAAGGACAAGCTGCCCCAGATAAACACTCCACAACTTAGTGGTCTCTGAGCTCTGTGCCACTGGACCTACACTGCTAACAGTGCTCGGGCTCAATGCCAACTGGGGTCTCCCCAATGAATTTGCAGCAGCAACAGCATACACAGGCAGCACAGGAATTTTTATCTTATCTATCTGTATTTGCCAGCTATGCACACATCACAGAACCCAAGGCACAAGCGCAACCAAGAACCTTCAAGCCTTCACGAGGGACTGACAAACAGCCTTTTCTTCTCAAGGCTGAGAGACCTCCTCACACATTTTCAAGTTTCTCTGATGGAAACAGCTACCTTTAAAGAAAAGGAATTCCTCCCTACTCACACAGATTCTTCTTTTTAAAAAGAGGGGAAAACCAGTTATGCAGGGAAGTGCACAATGTTTTTCTACTATAAAAGAAAAAATCCTGGCACTAGAAAAATTAAGGGTCAGAGGGCAACCTTTTTATGGAAAAAACTGTTCTCTGCCCACAGCTAAATATTGAACGAAGCCGCAGAATCCTATGGCTGAGTTCAGAGAACCTCTGAAGCTGAGCCAGCCTTTCAGCACAGGCATTTTTTTTTTTTTTTTGTAAACGGAGAGCAGAGCTAAGCCCTAACCACAATCAAACACAAGGTCATTTACTAGTCAGTCCACTCAGGACTCTTGTTCAGATGGGCCACACGGAGCATCCACCTGACATACTCAAACGCAAGCATCAGAGTAAAAAACACTCTGTAGCATGAGCTTGGACAGGCTGCCTGACTTCTAGATGTGCAAGACCAGCTCTTAGAAAGCTCAGCAGAGAAGAAAAACCGTCTTCTGCTGGCAAGTCAGGCTGCAGGTCTATCTCAACAAAGCAGAGATAAGGTCTAACAGTCATTGAATAAAAACCTACCTGACCCATCACATCTTCGTCATAGGACAGCGTTAAGCCCAGGTCACTGATATCACCATCGTAACGCTAAAGGAACAACAGAGAAAGGGAAAGAAGGTCAGTGTTCAGCAGCAGGAACAGCAGCTCTGCATTTATTACTCTTCCACTAAGTGATTCCCAGCAGGCATGACACACCAAAGCATAACAAATACATGAGTTGCTCTAGGTTATGGGGAGACTGCACAAGGGCTGAGGCTAGAAGTTGGGATTTCCTGATTGCCAGCCCAGGTTTACACCTTCAGACTCCTTTCTCATCCCTTTTGCCCCAGTAAAAACACTGGACAGCCGCCTGCCAACCTGCTTCAGAATCACCAATTACTTCCAGGGTGCTTTTAAAGATGACCAGTACCCCAAAGGCATTTGCAATTCTAGTATCTTTAGCAGCAGCCAGCGATAAGGCAGTTGAACAACAGGAAAAGTAACACACGAACCTTAATTGAAGTGAGATTTTTATAGAACTCAGAGTCCAAGGAGGGAAGTTCATCTACGGAGCTGTAGAAGACACTGTGGTGGTGCCCAAGCAGCTGACTCAAAAAGAAGGAAGCAAATGGTACATCCACAACTATTCCCTAAGGACAACAAGAATGTATAGGTAAGGTCCCGGCGCATACTTGTTATGTGCAACATCTTTGGTCACTTATGAGGCCTGCAGGCAGGTCAGGAGTTGTGGAACAAGATGCGACTTGAAAAGCAGCTGATTGAAATCAGCTAAGAAAACTACATCCTCCTGAAATCCATTAATTAGTGGAGCAGGTGCCAAAAAGCAACAGGGAAATTCCATGTTTCCTTTAAAAGAACCACCTTATGTGGAGAGGGTCTCAAAGGCAAGGGGCACCACCACAGAACTGCCTCTGAACAGAGCTATACCAACATCCTAACGTGGTCCTTTTGGCTCACCTCATACACGGCCTTCCCAAGCATCTTCCCCACAAACTCAAAGAGCTGTAGGTAGTTCTCATGAATGTAGGATGTTGGAGATGGATAAAGCCTCTCATCACCACTGGTTGTCTGCACACAAACCGAAATAACAGCACAGTGAGTCATCTTCTCTCTGCACTGGGTCATCACGGCCAACCTCTGCAGCCTTGTGTCCCACCTTGAACAAGTTGAGTGCAGGGTCAAACACCTTTTTTATTATCTCTTCTAGAAACTCTTTGAAGACACCATCTTGATCGATACCAGCCTCATCGACACCCAGATCGTTCACAAACTTCACTCTGATCACTCCCTTCATGGCATTCTGGGAAAGCTGCCGTAGCTGTTCATACCCGTCCTACACAGACCAGAAGAGGCAGAGGACAATCAAGACACATGAAACACCCCCGCAGACTTGCAGCAGAGACTGGAGACAGAAACACCACAGATATCTGCATTTGTCATTGAATTTTGCACCCCAAAAGACTGGTATCTTTCCTGGTCAAAATTCCAGGTTTGTAGCAGTCAGAAATGAACTAAGGTCCAGCATCTTCCCATAACATCAAGCAGACAGAACTGGCTCTGGGTCCCTCAGCACCCACAGAGAAGAAAAAAACCAAACCATATTCACACCCCATTCTCATCAGGTCAAGTTAGTGGCTTGTTGGTTGACTTCCGCAAGTCCCTCACCTCCAGCATACGTGAGCGGCGGATAGTGATGTGTGTGACATGAGGCGATGCCGAGCTGGTTTCAACCAGCCCAAGCTTCTCCTTCTCCTTTGTAACCATATTTCGGAAAAGCAGCACCCTCTGAAAAAGAAAACAAATGTAAGTCTTCATCCACAAGGATCCTTATCCCCCAGAGCAGCAGGGCTTTCAGATGCTCCTGATGCACAACCAGAACTAGCTCTTGGTTGTCCTGTTCCCAGCTGGGCCCAATGACACCACTGTCTCCTACGCGCTAGAAATAGTGGGATCCGACTCCTCGTTTCCCAGCGGGACAGAGAAATCCCTGACGCTCTGCTTTGGGAAGGACAGGGAACTGACAATACTGAGAACAAAAGCATCTTTCCTATCACCACATAAAATTCTATTATCTCTGCAGATTTCCTACCAGCAAGACATTCTGCTTTCTGCATAAAGACATTCTCCAAAGCCCCAGCGTGTGCTGCTGGCTGACTCCGTGCAGCTGCCTACACACATAAGCTCTCTCCCAATGAGAGAAATCAAGACAGTTTAATAGAAATATACTGGGGAAAATGCAGGGAAGGAGAAGACTTGTTTAACCAGCGTTTCAATCACAAGCTCCACGTCACAAAATGCTCAGGAGGCACATCCCTTCCAACCCAGGTCACCGACTTTTCAGCCTCCATCCTCTACCCCTGTCCCACTCACGTTCTTGTGGGGAATGACGTGTGGGATGTACTGCAGGAGCAGCTGGGCTCGTTTCTTGTCCTTGTCCAGCTCCTGGAAGAGCACGCTGGGTTTGAGGTCCCTTACAAAGAAAGGCAGAGATTCAGAGATCCCTGAGAAATGCCCAGGTGTGGTAAATAGCTGGGGGTAGGAGAGAGAGGAAACCTGTAACGATTTCAAAGACAATTTAAGTCTTTGTATAGACTTGAGTGTAGACAATCTAAGAAGGCCAGAGACACTCAAGCTGTCAGGTGCCGAGTCAGATTTCAAAGCATCACCCTCCAGCAGCAGCAGCTAATCCCGACACCACAAAAGAGAAGCACAATTCTCTTGCTTTTTTAAGGAGGGGCGTCCTTGAGGGGCGTCCTTAAATGCAACCACAGGGAGCAGTTCTGACCTTGATCTCAAAGGCAGAACGAGAGACACTCAATCTAAAGTAAGGGATCCCAAACCAGCCACCCACAGGGATGCTGGAGTACTGGGACAAGGACACAGCTGCGCATGATCCTTGCCTTGAGCCACTTACTTGCGTAACCAGTGGTCCTCGGGAGCAAACCGCCTGCGGCAGTCCCGTTCGTACAAGACCATGAGCCAGCCGTGGACAGAATGAAACAGCTCCAGGGTCTCCCCTCTGGCATTCTCTGAACAAAAGGAACAAAGCGGCAACGTCCATCATCTGCCCCACACTAACAGGACAGGTTCATCTCTCCTAACCTCCACTGCCCTCAGAGAGAAGGAAGAGATTTTGCGTCTTCTAGAAGACAGACGATCTTCTTAGCCACATCAAAGCCATCTCAGCCAGCTCCAACTGAGCCATCACACCTGAAATGGACTATCTCATCTAATTGCTGGAATTGAGCTGAACCCAAATTACATCAGCAAATAGATTAACGCTAGATATCTACATAGACCCTTAGCAAGACTGTTCTGCTTTCTCAAAGCACTACATTACATTCGTGTCCAATACATGGCCCAGTCATACTAAACTTAAGTCTATGGCAAAAACCAACATGCCCATTATGTCTGTTACAGAAATTCTTCTTGGAAACAGGAAAAGTGTACTGTATTTTGTGCCAAGCATGTCAGCAGTGTCTGGACACCAAAAGATTGGGATATATTCTCATGCCACACAACGTAGTATGTTTTTTGTGCAAAGTAATAATTAGCAGAAGCTTCAAATTCTAAATTTAATGCCATTTGTTGTTCTAATAGTAACCTCAACTCAAGCTACTGAAAGCACTCACCTACAATTCCATCCCAGATCATCTTAAATACAAAGGAATTCAGAAAAGACGAGATGGTAACAAGCTCTTCCAGTTTGAACGAAATCTGCTCTTCATAGACTTCTATGTCATCAAGAATCCTATCAGAGAAAACAAATGCAAATGCACAAATGTAAATTTAATTCCCTTTTGAAATTTTCATAAAGCCACATTATCCTTTAGCAGCAGCTCTTATTTCTATGACAACTGACACCCAGGAGGATCTGAAGTCATAAACAGCTAAACCTTATTTATTGATTTTGATCGATTCCTGATCCTCACGGAAGGGTGTGAGAAGTCTGAGATACAAGCAAAGCCAGTATTTCATAGTTTAGGACCTATGTGCTCATCAAGAAAACTTTTTCATCATTCAAGCTAAGAAAACTGTCTCTGCTGACCAGCAAAGGAGATTTTCCACCCCTTCTCCCACCTTTTGTGTTGTGTAAATTTATGAGCAAGACAGTGCAAAAGTTCTAAACAGAAGCACATAAGCTGGAGACTTTTCTTGCAGCAGTGTTATAAGATTGTTCCTCAAAGCTTATCTGGACTCATCGATGCATTTGCTTTGGACTGACACAATTGTTGACCATAAGGAATAGAAGAAACACTTCTTCTGCCTCCATAGATGGTGCTGTACATTCCTGAAGCCGCATGTGGCTGAGGGGGAATGTCCTTTTGAAGTCCTTTATTTCTCAGGACTATCTGAAACACTTACTCCTTTACTCTGCCTCATTATCTTTATGCAAAGCCAGCAATACCTTAACTATTCCTCTTGAAACTTGAGGAACACACCAGCTTCACGTTACAAATCCAGGGAGCACCCTCTGCTCGCTACCTACGTGATAAGGTGGCGGGAGCAGTCACAGAAGAGCATCAACATGGCCAGCAGCCTCTTGGATTCCTCCGTATCATTATTCAAGCACTCCAAGAAGAGTTTTAACCCGCCCTGTGGTCCCAGCTCACAGATAAAAGCCCATAATTTGGGCAACAGATCATCCAGGTAAGTGAGGCCTGGCAAAAGAAAAATATAAAGTGCACTCAGAGAAGCTGTTTTTGCTGTTTGTTCATGCAGGCTCAGAGAGACAAATGTGAGTTGGGGCTGAAAGATCCTTTTGCAAAGCACCACTTTACTTGAAGGGAAAATAAGCATCACATTTGGCTCCCAAAGCCTGTCTGCATTAACGGGAAATGTAAAATTACCAGGAAAGCAGAAAAAAAGTTTTTAACGAGGCATTAATCATTTGCATATCTGAAGCCCTTTCCCACTAATTATTTTGCAGCTTTAGAAAACAATTAATTCCTGTGATCCCATCACCATTACAGCCATCTTAAAGGAGGAGGTTGTACCTGTGGTCACCACTCTAGTCACAAACAAAGCATCTAATGCTCCGGACTCATTCCTCTGCTCTAGCCACTAGACCAAAAGAGCGCTTATCTCCTCCTCCATCCATCCCCAGGACAGGCAATTTGTTCTTAAGATGTATGAAAGCATTCAGTGTTTGCACCACATAAAGATTAATATTGCCAGGCTTCTCAAAAACACTGACTCAGTCTTAAGTTTGATATGGAGTAAGCAAGGTTTCATTATAGGAAAACTCACTTCAATTTGTATTCTGGAGAGTTAATGCTTGATAAAGAAGTGATGAATGTTATTGATCAGAGGTATGATTCAGGATGGAACAAGCCTTCCACCCAGCCAGTCAATAAACCGTTGTCAGTAATAAAACTACCAACAAGTCAACAGAATTTAATAAGAAAAATCTATTTTTTTTCTGCACGTTTTAAGTGATTTGAAAAGCACAGATGTGGCCCTGACCTGTGAGTATCTGCAGGCGGATCTGTGTGAGGGTTGTGAGCGTGGTTTGGTACAGGACACAGATACTGCACACCTTCTGCACTTCTGCCGAGTCCACTCGCTTGCCCCCAACGGGTTTGAGGATGTTGCGGACAGATGCAGACTTCTGGAAAGCTCTCTTGAAAAGATCTGGTGACAGAAAAGCACGTGAGATGTTGGCTCAAGAGATATAAGTGCTATTCCAAACTGTTTCTTATTCTCAGCCACTTGGCAGCCAGACGATAAAGAGGATTTTAAGCAGACTAAGTCACTCCACAAGACGAGAGGTTTTGGTGGACTTTTCTGGCAGAACACTGTACAGCTGCCAGTAACACAGAATATTTCAGGGGGGCATTACTCTAAAGCTTAAAACCTTACCAGAACTGCAGTAACTAATGACAACAGGATCTATGCTATGAGCTGCAGCTAGAAAATAGCTAGATTATAGCTGTCTTATTCCAAATACTCTTCTGCAGAATCACCATGCATCACAGGTCTGTGAGCCAGCTTCACCTTGCTTTTCACCTGGAAAGCTGGGCTCCCATCTTGCCTTGGGAAGTACTAATTTACGCAGTAAGCACTTCAGCTATGTGAGAAACAATGAAAAAAAAAAAAAAACCTGCTAAAAAAAGCACATATTTTCCCAGCACCGAAGTAAGAGACTTGCCTGAGGTCACAGAGGCATTTTGAACAGGAATCACAAATACGAGAGCCCATATCCCCACCTAAGCAGCAGCTGCTGCTGCAAGTAATTACTCAAAGCTTTTAGGGCAAGAGGAAAAGTCAAAGCCCTGTGAGTTTGCAAGAGGGAGACACGTGTACAAACACACGGAGACACAAAAAAAAAGCAACCCTCCCGAACTGACTCTTCATAGGTAGGCTGTTCTGAGGGGAAACCGGCTGCGTCGGCAGCGGAGCTATTTCCTGATTCTCCAGCAATTTCTTGCTGAGCACATCACTGAAGAGGATGCGGATCATGTGGACTCCCCAGAGATGCTGCAGTTGCTTTGTCAGCAGAGGCATGGACTCGTTCAATCTAAAAGACAAGTCAGAGAGACATGTTAGAAGGCAGGCTGGAATAAAACATCACCCTACAAATGGACCTCATAGGGAGAACGGATATATAGGTCCTGTATCAAGTGTACCAGTATGGCCACTGGTTACCAGTTTAACTATATTAATCGAATTTCCTCAGCTAATAGTCTGTACATGAATGCAGCACTTTATGTTGTGCAGATATTAGCTGAAATATCCAAGTTATTCTGAATAGGGTCACACTGTTCAACTCAAAACACAAACCACATTGCAGTAACTCATGACCAGCATTAAAAAAAAAGGGAAAAAAATAAAAAAGAGAGGCTTAATCATCTGTCACCATTAGTCCTCCCCACTTACCCATAATCCACAGTCTGTGAAAACCAGCCTAGAACGGGATGCCAGTGGGTGAGGTTGGATTTCTTTTGTGAAACGTACTTCTGGCAGTAGGAGAGCATGTGGATGAGCACACCCACAAAATGAGCTGTCTCCTCCTCAAGAACTTTATCATTCAAGGAGCCCAAGTAGACAAGGTTACCTGGTGGAACGACCAGAACAGCAAGACTTAAAAGAGGAACAGATCCTGCACAGACACAATACATGAAATGAACTCACACCCCTTTTCAAGCCCAGGAGAGGATTTCTGTGAATAATGACTATTAGAGGCCACCCTGCAGCAAGCCATTTCCAGCACACATCAGTCACTAAGGTGGTGTGTCACTTTGTCATCCTCCTGCAGCCTTCTCATCTGTATCCCACCAATGCCTTCTACAAAGTACTATAAGCTACGATGAGCCATGGTTAATCCCGAGTTCCAACTGTTCCTCTTGTTACTTTTACAATAATGTGAACTTAAATATTCCAGGAGCACAGCCATTTAGGGAAGTTTGATTCAAGGCTGCTACACGGCAAGACTTTCTCAGATTCCAAGTGAAAAGCTGGTGGAGAGAATACTTCACAGTTTAGACATGATGACATGTACACAAGAGCAAGTCTCTGACCCTTCCTCCATTTGCAAGGGCCTTAAAACATGTTTGCAATATCCCAAAAATATATCTCAGTTGTTATTTAGAAACTATCTAAATAAGGATAAAAAAAGGATGAGTTGAAGAAAGATGACTCAAGACTCTTCCAAGCACAGTAAAAAAAAAAAAAAGAAAAAAAAAAGTGTTACAGGTGCTTACCCAACAAACAAAGAGTGTGACTCCCTTCCAGGCACACACAGACATCCCGGCATTGCGCTTCACGACTTAAATACAGGATGAACTTGCGGAAAAGATCATGAGATTCTACCACCACCAGACGCTGAAAGACAGAATTTAAATGCCAGTGAGGCCGAAAAGTGCCACACGGAACCACCACACCTCATCTGCCAGCAGCAATTCTGCATTGTCTTTTCTTTCCAAAATAAAGCAGCAAGTAGAGACTGTTGCACTGAACAGGAAGCTGGTCTAGGAAATAAAAACCCTTGCAGGCGAATAGGCCATGTTCTAGACACAGACAGACCTTTGCAACTGTCTGTCTGCAAGAACACAGAATGCCCATTTGGCACCAAACTTGCCTGTCTGCACCAAGCTACACAGAGGAGCTGTCAAATTAAATTAATTAGTGGACAGCTTACTAGCTACCATCACAGATCCTTTGCCACACAACGGCCTGATTTTTGCTTTGGCTCTGCCTATGGTTACGCAAATGGAAGAATAAGGACATATAAAAATTCAAGCTGTGTGTCACATACGCCTTTATTTTTATTTTATTTAGTTGGTTAGTTTAGGGCAGTTCAGCCCATCATCCCACTGGTGTTAATACTGTCTGTGATATTAGAAACCCAAAGTATGCAGAGGGTGTAAGAATCAAATGCTTTCACAACAGAGAGTTGAAACACCAATGCTCTGTTCCAAGAGCTGATAAAATGGAGTAACAAGTGGCCTTATGTGATATTCAGCGAATTTTTGGTACTATTACATCACCCACTTACCTCGGGTGTTAGAGTAGTAAGATGAGTCATTATAGCAGGCACAGACATGATATGGATCAGAAACGACCTCAACAGATTGTCTGAAAACTGCGCAGCAACCACGGGGCTACAGAGAGAATAACAACTTCAGTGCAAGGAACCCAACCTCACAAAGTATGATGGAGCCTTTAACCGACCCATTCAGAACTGGTAGCTGACATGAGAAACATCACTGGAAAAAGAACTTCTTCACTTACACGTCTGTTATCACAGCAAGTTCACAAAATTGCTTATGACTCAAAGAAATATAAGCCAAACAGATCCACACCACCCAGCGCGCTCTAAGTGTTACATGGTTCATCTCCTAAATTCCTCTTCTCCCCATTACCATAAAGTCAGTGATTAAATGGTTGTTTTCCTTAGGAAATGTGAAGTGACATTCAAGGACATCCACTACTACTCTACTGAACATCACCACCTCATCATCCCAGCAGTGACAGCTACAGAAGGGATTAACAATTAACAACTGAAGTCTTAAAAGAACACTCGTTAGTGGCTGCAGATTTCCAAAGTGAAGAGACATGGGCTCTGCGGAGGCGAGGGCAGGGTAACGACGTACTTTTCTTATTTATAAGAGAGCAGACTGAACCATTAGAAAAATCTGCACCCAACTTCTGTTTTGGGGACAAACTTTGCCCCTGAAAATTGAGTAACAGAACATCTGCATCAGCAGTTCATAGTAAAGAGGCACAACCGAACTTGTTTAGAGAACTCCAACCCCTTTCTGAGGGTTCAACAGAAAAGAGACACAGGTGGAGTACTCTGAACTGGAACTGCCCTCTGAAGTCTAGGCTCATACTAACACTAATTACTGACTTAAGAGCATTCTGATCTGAAAACGGATCAGAAAAATGAGTTATTTGCCTAAAGCAGCTTCCTTCATCAGGGTGAAACTCTCAGTGGCAGAGAGAGATTGGCAGAACAAGAAATCTTAAAAAAAACCCACAATGAATACACATTTGGCTGCGTATCATCCCAAGCAGCTCTGACACCTTACCGCAATGCGAGAGAGAAGATGGCAGTCAAAGAGCCTTTGGACAAGGAAGGTCTGGATCTTGCCAAGCCATTAGTTAGCAAAATCTGGAATTAAAAAACAAAACAAAAACCACCCAAAACCCCTGCAGTACTCAGAAAGATATTGTGATTACTCCTGAAAGATCTTATGTTTATTTTCAGAGCAGAGAAAAAGAACACCACCAAAGCAACCTAAAAACCAGTTACCACAAGTCATTTGGCAGAACTAGGAGGGCTTCAGCTTAATAATGGCATAACAGAGAAACTGCAATCAAATCAGACACTCTACAGTGCTTATTTCTCTAGGACATGCACTCAGACAGTTCCCAGGCCTTTTAAAATGAACAGGCAGGGCTCAGAGCTGCCTGGTAATATCATCCTCACTTAAAAGATCAGAAAAAATTACATCAGTTCCTTTCCCGTACGGAACAGTAAACAAATCAAATACGTACAAAATGGCAGCAGCAAAGTTTGGAAAAATAGTCGAGTCCTTTCTGTCCATCTCATTAGGAGACAATTGAGTAGGATTTGGATTCAGCAACAGTGACAAAAAGAAGATGGTGTATTTGGACTCTGCTTTACTGCTTTGAAGAAAAATATGACCACATAGAAAACACCAGTGCTCCACAAACAGCTTCTCCCCAAGACATCGCCACAGAGATCACAAAAGCTTCCTCAGAACAAGGAGCACAGCACAGAACTGGGGCTTGTTTCGACTAAAGAGAAGACATAACTATCAGCTGAAGACTGACCTGCAGCACAGAATAAAATCCCTTCTGATTTAGATGTCCCATGATGTTTGCGCAGATGTGGTTCATGGCAGGCCTCAGGGTTTCACCTTCCGGGTTAAAACATTGATGTTACTAAATCACCATCACAGCTCCACTCTTCACTTCCTTTCAGCCATAAAACAGTCTGTCAATTCATAAGCCCTTCTTGCACAAAGTCCTTGCCCTTATATGCAAAACCATCATTTTAGCAGCATTTCATATCAAATCTTGTTTAAGGTGTAAGACTCAGATTTCCTCATGATCTTTGTCTATCTCTCTATGTTTACTTCCTGCAAAACCCCAGAGCTTAAAGCATATTCCATTATTCTCTGAACACTTCTTGTGTGTGAGATTTTGGAGCATGATAAAAACGTAAGCGTTCCTGTTCCAAGGGCAAAAGCCTATCTAATCCCGAGGGAATCCTCGCTACCCATTCTATGCTTTGTGCAAGCACAGAAGTGTAATGAATCTTTGCAGTAAGCACAGGGAAAAGACAGGGTACAGAAACAGCATTCCATAGATTTTAATAGCAAGTCCCAGATCAGTAGCTTCAAGTATTGAATTGGATGCACCAACCTTTTCCCCGAAGGATTTTCCACGTAGAAGTGTCTGTGAAGGTGACAAGCATCGTGAGGTGCAAATTGACCAGTCTGGAGTCTTGTAAGATGTCAGGCTGTGGTAACGACCACCAATGTTAATAAATCAAATTAGCTTTGTGCCAAACTACAGAACTGTTAAATGCAGGGAGACAGAACACAAGGAAAGTGTTTCTTACCTTAAGCTGCTTGAGAAATTCACAGCAAAACCACAAAATGTCTTTGATCTGTTTGATCCATAAGAGTGTAAGATCCTTGGAGAGCGCCAGGGACACGTACCACACCTGAGAAAGGCAGGATACGAAGGGGAGCAGCGATTAGTAGCTGTACCACAGACTGGCAAAATACACCACGAAGCTCCGTAACAAAACCACCCCCTCAGTGCCCTGCTGAGCCCAGCAGTGGAACCAAGTTATTTCTCTCCTCAGAGTTCACGAGCCATTCACCCACCACAGAAAGAAATTGCCCTTTAACTCCTCTAGCTGTATATAGGAAAGAGGAATACTAAAAGTCTTGTCTAAACGTTCACCATGGAATCTCAGCAGTGTTCAGTGGCTTTTGAAAGCTAAATTTCAAATATCACCAATCTAAATCCTCACATGTAGAATTAAAAAAAAACCAACAAAAAACCCAAACAACCCTCCCACCTAAAAAGAAAAAACCACCCTGCTGACCTTGGGTTCATTCTCAACATCCATACTATTCAGAATACACCGGCACAGCTTTTCAAATCTCTGGGGGAAAAAAAAATAAGAAAAAGAAAGAAAAAGGTGGCATTAGTTCTAAATACAGGAAGGGCTATTCTGGAAGAGCACTAGGAACAGCTCAGCAGAGGGAGCAAGATACCTCCGTATCAAAACAATAAATGTTCAAAACATATTCCCTAGAGATAGTGCCGATGGCCCCTGCCCAGAGAGCATCTATACATCATATTAGAACTATGCAGAGGAGTTCCCTCCCTGAACCCAGTGCTCATCAACAGGAGGAATTTCTCAGCCTTCTCTGCTAACCTGCTTCCCTCAACAGCACGGGCTGAAGTCAGGAAAAGCAAAAAAAGTTGGGGTTCAGCTAGAAGAGCTTAATGCTAGTGAGCGCAGCAGTGTGTTCCAAACTCCCAACCGTCACGGCTCTCAGCAGAACCTGGCAATCACATCCAGAACTCCTTAATTATTATTTCAGTCCAACTGTATTTGTCACATGATTTCAAGTTATAA
Source organism: Xenus cinereus (assembly GCA_025774025.1). Classification (NCBI taxonomy): domain Eukaryota; kingdom Metazoa; phylum Chordata; class Aves; order Charadriiformes; family Scolopacidae; genus Xenus; species Xenus cinereus. Next base: position 30,317,321 of record JAOXJK010000005.1, on the reverse strand, counting down.
AGCCATTCCGAGCTACAGAATTGGCTGCTGTGGTTATCCAAACTGAGCGGTGTCCAGAAAGAGCAGTGAAAGGAGCACAGCCTAGTCCTCAGCCCAGCAAGGGACTGACTCAATGCTGGAAGGGGGAGAGAAGAGGAAGCAGAACAAACGGGCTAAGAGAGTTGGGAGTTGTTCAGCCTGGAGAAAAGAAGGCTCCGGGGAGACCTTCTAATGGCCTTCCAACACCTGAAGGGGCTACAGGAGAGATGGGGAGAGACTCTATCGGGGAGTGGAGCAATAGGAGGAGGGATAATGGTTTTACATTGAAAGAGGGGAGATTTCCATTAGACACTAGAAAAAAATCCATTGCTGTGAGGGTGGTGAGAGCCTGGCCCAGGTTGCCCAGAGAAGCTGTGGCTGCCCCATCCCTGGAGGGGTTCAAG
>JAOXJK010000005.1:30239603-30295504 GCA_025774025.1 Xenus cinereus | reverse complement strand
CTCCAGGCTGAACAACCCCAGCTCCCTCAGCCTGTCCTTGTAGCAGAGGTGCTCCAACCCCCTGATCATTTTAGTGGTCCTCCTCCTCTGGATCCACTCCATCAGGTCCATGTCCTTCCTATATTGAGGGCTCCAGACCTGCACACAGTACTCCAGGTAAGGTCTGCACCAGAGCAAAGTGTCAGAATCACCTCTCTGGATCTGCTGGCAACACATCTCTTGATGCATCCCAGGATGCGATTGGCCTTCTGGGCTGCAAGTGCCCAGTGCCTGCTCATGTCCAGCTTGTCGTCCATCAGCACTCCCAAGTCCCTTTCCTCAGGGCTGCTTTCTAATACCTCATCTCCCGGTCTGTATTGATACCAAGGATTGTCCCGGCCCAGGTGCAGAACCCTGCACTTGCTTTTTTTGAACCTCATGAGGTTCACCTGGGCCCACCTCTCCAGCCTGTCCAGGTCCCTCTGAATGATATCCCATCCCTCTGGTGTATCGACACCACCACATAGCTTGGTGTCATCCACAAACTTGCTGATGGTGTTCTCAATCCCTCTGTCTATGTCGTTGATAAAAATGTTAAACAGTACCGGTCCTAGCATGGACCCCTGAGGGACCCCCTCATCTTGGCCAGGAGGAGGGTTACCAAGAGACACTCATCAGCTTTCTTGACCAAGGTATTAGAACCACGCATCCTGAAGGCAAACCGGATCTGTATCACAAGCATTAGCAATCTCCACCAATACCTGGAACAGGATGACCTCAACATAACTTCAGCCCTGGAAGATGGTTCCATGTGCAGCTCTGTATTTCCTCATTCATCAGGTGACAATGACATGGGCTCATGAGCAAACACCAATACCAGTGGAAAACACCACAAAAGTGCAGTCAGTGTACTGGGTTCATACAATAGACCACTTTGGTACCTTTTCTTCTCCCTCACCATTTGGCTTGTTGATACATCACCGTTTATTTGTCATCACCTGCACATGAGGGTCATGACTGCACAGCTACAAGGCTTGATGTAGGTCAATGCCCTTTTCTCCATCACACTGATGTGCACGCTGTGCTCCAGGGAAAGCCACAAGCTCTCAATCTGCCAGGTGACTCCATGAGCTGCCCAGGTTGGGAAGGCAGGGAGTTATTTCTGTCTATTGACCACGGAGAACAAAGAAAAGCACCAGGATAAAAACGTTATTGCTGATCTGTTAGAACAAAGTCTCAGGCTTTTTACAGGGGTTTATCCTGAAAGTCATTAGATGACAATTGGGAAAATACAGTCCAATGTAAAGTCTACATACATCAGGGAAGACGTATAAATCCAGCCAGACATTTGGTTTAGACAATGAGATGAACCCTCATCTGAGTGGCAGGATGACAGCAGAGATGCCTCAGGATCTTCAGTGAAAACCACAAGCAATCTGACAGAAGACAGGCTCTGGCACAGGGGAAAGCCTATACATTCCATAGGAGGAACAGCCTTGTGTCATTATTCCAAATTAGCTTGAGTCTCTTAGGTTCTCTGGGATTAAAATTGAGCTCTAAAGGATTCAGTGGTTTGCTTAGGAAAATGCGCCTCACGTGTCACCTGTCCAAACAGGGGTGTGTCATCTGTCCCTGCTCTTCTCACGTGGTCAATGATCTGAACTAGGGCCTTCTTCAGGACCTTCAGCATCGCAGAAAGACACAACAGAACCCTGTCCTGGAAGAAACAGAGCCCACAATGAGGCAGAGATGCTTCCAGAGCAAAAACATAGCATCACAGTTCATGTCTCACAGCTGTGAGGTCAATAATGCCACTGCTGTCACCCAAACCAGCAATCCTGTCACCTCTGCAGGGACACTGGGTCCTACCTGACACCGCTTGTCAAACACGCGGGCAGTTCACTAAGGAGGAAGCAAAGCAGCTTGCACTTGTCTCTCAAAGACATCTTCTGGAGGGGGAAAAAAAGAGAGAGCACATAGTGGCATCTTACAAAAAATAGAAAACAAGTCTATGAGAAACACAATTTTTTGCTGTAAAAAAATCTTGATGAGAATTTCTAACTTAATGAAGACCTGCCAGTATGGCTTATTTTAGAAAACCCACAAAGTCACTAACAGGTAAAGCTTATCAACGAATAAACCGATACTTTGCATTTTCCTCTACTACATGTAGTACAAAACATTTCTCCCAAAAATCCCCCTTGCACTTTAATACCAACTGTAAAATTCTGAAAGAAGCCACTACAGTGACAAACAATTCCTGTTAAATATTTTATTTCTTATGCTTTACAAAAATGACATACAAAATTGACATTCTTTCATAACAAAGTTAAATAAGATGAAGTGATTAAAATAATCCATTTTGTGAATTTCTTCACAGAAAAAAAATATCATATGAACATTCAAAAGTATTTAAACTGTGACCCTGATATTCACATTCAAGGACAAAAAAAATCTTTAAATAGTGAATAATTTTAAGTAGCACAATAGTACAAATAATAAATACAGCAGCACTATGCAAAAAATTCCTTACAGTCCCTATCAATGAATAATAATAGCAATAAAAATCTGTTTGCCACAATGCTGCTTAAAAAGTTCAAACATTGTCAAGCAGCTAAATTTGATCCGCAGGTCACCAGGTGCAGAAGCTCTGCCAAACTATCACACAGGACCAAGTAAAGAGCTTGTTACAACGCAGAATACCCGAAAGCCTAAGCCCTCATGCAAGCACGAGCAAAGAATAATAAACTTTCCTTTTCACAGGGCTAAGACCCAGCATTACTGAATACAGCTTTTTTTGTTTTGGTTTTTTTTTCATTATGCGTAATACAAAGGGATTTCCTTTATCTCTCCCGGGAAGAAGCTGGGGAAGCAAGCAGGGTTCCTGCAATATCCATGGATAGTGGCATCACAATTTATGCTCTTTATAAGACTGCAGTCCTACAAAAGAAGCTCACTGAAAGTTTGCCTTTACGTATAGAAATAAAGCACACCACTTACTATTTGCAATTACCAATTCCATTAAATTTTGCTCCCCTTGTAAATGGATGTTGCTCCTGAAGCTTATTGGACACTACTACAAATATTTGGTACGAACATGACATTAAAAAACAGGTTAAGAATAATATAAGATTTCCTGTTTTCTGTCTTTTTTTATTTTTACTTCAAATCCTGGTTAGCAGTCGCTCTCAAAATCAGATGTTCAAGTTTCCTGCAGCCCAAGTTTATATCTCCCCACCGAGAAGGGCGAGGATCTGCAAAAGCAGGGACATAAAATATTCTCCTTGCTTAGTATTCTCTAGCTTGAAAAATAACTAGAACTTACTCGTGTTTAGAGTGAATCTGAAACTGTTGTTCACTTCAGTCTTTGCTCTTGTTCAAATAGCGTCAGATTCTTCTTTCCTACACAAACTTCCAAAACACTTTTAAATCTGGAAGAGATGCAGCCTTGAGTACAAAACAAGCGTTCAACACCTGGAGTGCAAGAGTGGCAGAAAAACATCTTCTGCAGGCTCAGTATTCTACCTACCCCTGCAGGGCACACAATCTGCTTTTCACCCCTTCGTGCAGCTGTAAAAAGAAGATTCTTTCAGTCATAAGAGTATGACCCACCAAGTTCAGAAGGCTTACCTAAAGCCCAGATGAAAAATGAGGACAATCTAGGAATTAAGCATATGCTTACGAGTTTAATGCAATCTTTTTAAATAATATTATTTTAAAGATCTTCTTTACACCTTGTGCCCATAGTGCAGCAATTCTGTCCTTCCATGTCACATATACAAATTCCACTTATGATTTGAGAATAAAGTAACAATTAGCAATTTCTATTTAACTTGTCCATTCAAATACTTCCTTCTCTTTCATAAGTACTTCCTGTCACGGTAAACACTGACTGAAGTGAAAGCATTCCCTTCAAACCATTTTATAAGCAATTATATCATATGCAATGCATTTTAATCACTGAATGATGCGGAAAGAATTTTTTGCACACAGAATTTACAAAAGCACTAAAAAAAGAAGTCTGAGGATCATCTCAGAACACGAGGCGAAGAAGAGGCTTATAACCAAGCAGCACGAACATTAGTGGGTTTAGGTCTCTGTAACACCCCGCCGGCTGAATCGGACACGGATTTTTCACTCCTCTGGCTCCTTGTACTCGGTACACCAGATGCTCTCGAAGTACCTCCTGTTAATAACACACACACACAAAAAAGAGAATCCTTATTGCTTGGTACAACAGAGAACTTCATGCTATATTAGTACTGCAACATTCATTACCATAGTTTCCAGAAAAAAATAAATAAATCAAGTAACAGTAAGCTGAATACAAACCCAAAATGTTCTGAGGAGTTTGTAAATGTTCAGGACAAAGAATTCAAGCCTATGCCCTACTGCTGCAGTTCTTTAGCTCAACTCCCCCATCTATGGGGAGACATGACCTACTTCCAAATGTTACACACTCAATTTCTAAGAGAAACAAGGCTAGATTTACACTTTCTACATGGGAATTTAAAACTTCTTTGGGGTTTTTGTGTTGGATTTTTTTTTTCTCCTTTCAATAGAAGGTACTGGCAAAATGAGAAATGTTTCATTACAACAGTGATTTATTGACCTTCTTGGAAAAGATGATTAACAAGATAATTTATTAGAAATTTAGGATGGAAATAAACAATTCATGCTGTCATCACACTTTTGGCAAGAATTTTTTTTTTTTTTTTTAAAATCACTTTAATGATTTTTGTGTGATAAGTGATCAATCTAAGGAAGCTAGAGAAAGGAACTTATTTGCTGTTCTTAGCAGTAAGTGCTTCACTATTCTGAATTATAAAAAAAGATAAACGCATGCAAAGAAATGCAAGAACCTGCAACTTCAAAGTACTTACTGGAAGGACTAAGCTGGCTGAAAGCAGACCTTCCTTTTCTTACAGTTGGTGAAGAACTTAGATAACTCATCTGGCGCTGATAGTCCATCAATTGTTCAGAACGCCTCATTCCAGGCGTCGGTTTCACTGCTTCCAGTCTTTTCAGGAAAGCCTTAATATCAAAGAAAAATATCATCAAGAAAGAGAAAGGATGAACAAGAAGCTACAAAACAAACAAACATTCACAAATTGATTTTTCTTTGAACTGCACCAAATTTTTAGCATTGCATAACAAGAACTCCTTCCCTGGTGACCAGCATGGGCTATTCTGCTCATGTGAAATTATCTTCTCAGTGTTAGAAGATGACACAAATAGTAAGTATCTCTTACATATCATTAATTTGATAATGAGTACATCTTCAGTACCCCACAGTTCTCTGTACTTTATGATAATTTGAAACAAGACATCTGTTTGGCAACAGAAAAGGTAGTGGGAAGATGGGCTGCGCTCTTCTAATCCTACTTTTGGTTACTCTTCTCTTTTCAATTTCTGGAGGGATGAGAAGTTGATGCTTTTTTTTTTTTCCCCAAACACACTTATATTATTTTACATTGCCCTATAGGATCCCCAGAGAGAATTACTGACCTCAATTGTGTGAAAGTAGCATCAAAGGGAAAGCACAAACATCCACCGGTGACACTATTTGTTTGATCCATAATGTAGTTTTAAGAGATTCTAGTTGAAGGTATTGTTACAGACATCATTTCCTCTTGTTGAAATTTACTCTGGCAATCATGCAGCAAGCCTTAAATTTGAACAGCTGCTTGCACAGTACTGTAAGATACAGTTTCCTATTCTGCATAACTACTTCTACTTGAATCAGGATTAAGAAATTTCCATAATCTAAAACCAAAAAAGAACCTGATGGCAGGACAAGTTTGGAAATACCCAGCTACATACAACTTCCAAGTAACGGATTCACATTTTTACTGTATTTCACCTCCAGCACTTGCCTAGATCTATACATTCCCTCCGCTAACTGATTTCAATTCATTTGATGGCCTACAAACATTTAGCAGTGACAAAACCATTCCTAGCCAGGGTTATGACATCCATCCTATAAACAAGAGACAATTCAGTGAAATTCAGTGAAACTGTGATTACATGAGTCTCCAAAATACTAAAAATACCTCTGTTGATAAGGATGTATTGTCTAGATGCATACTTATATGGTAGAAGTCAAGAATCTGTCTGTATAGCCATTAAACTGTACTTTGGGGTCATTCTTCCCCAGGTCGTCTTCTTGAAAGTCTGAGGGACTTGGGTCTTCTTAGTCTGGAGAAGAGAAGACTGAGGGGATCAGATCAATGTTTATAAGTACTTAAAGGGTGGGCATGAGGAGGATGGGGCCGGACTTTTTTCAGTAGTGCCCAGTGACAGGACAAGAGGAAATGGGCACAAACTGGAACATATGAAGTCTTATCTAAACATGAGGAGGAACTTCTTTCCTTTGAAGGTGGCAGAGCCCTGGAACAGGCTACCCAGAGAGGTGGTGGAGTCTCCATCTCTGGAGACATTCAAAACCCGTCTGGACACGTTCCTGTGCAACCTGCTCTGGGTGGACCTGCTTTGGCAGGGGGTTGGACTAGATGATCTCCAGAGGTCCCTTCCAACTCCATATCATCCTGTGATTCTGTGCAATGCTACAGGAGTGACTGCTGTGCAGAAGGGACCGATAACAACACAGCAGTTACAAGAGTCATGTACAAGTTTGGTTTGTTACACATCCTTTCCAGGGACTATTAGGATTTATAGCAAAAGAAAATAATACAAAAATATTAGAGTTGTCAGCTACAAGACCTTACTTCTAACCACAAGCTCACAGGAGCTACATTTCCATTTTCTACCTTCTGTTTGTTGTCCTCAGGAACGTGAATGACTACAATCCCATCACTCAGGTTACTGGTGGAAATGCCTTCAAAAGAAATCCAAGAATTAGAGGAAAGACTACCAAAGACAGTTCTACAACACCATCATGGTCTTCCCAGTTTGCAAAATACCTTCTGAAGATCACTTTCTCTGTCACCCACTTGTCCCTACCACATTTCCAACAGTGGTTATTTAAACACAGCGCATTAGCTGTTTGCTCCCTACCTTTCCATGCTGCCTTTGTTTTGGCAAGGGAGGAGGGAGAAAGTAAATATTCTACCCCTGGACTGTAGTTCAGACAATGGTAGGATTAAAAAATATCTACAAAATGGGGTAGAAGAGTTGGGGGCTTTTTCCTTTCCCTCTATTTCAGCAGAAAGTGATGTCCTCCTGCGTTTAAGTATTTCAAAGAGCTGTGTCCTCTTACTCATAATCTATACTTCAAGGAACTGCATGCTGACACACAGACCCTTTATCCACCCCCCCCAGGAAAAAGTGTTCTTGGGTAGATCATTGCTTCAAATATCTTTGAAAGACCAAGCTTCAGTCGTTCATCTTTCCACCCTCAGTGTCACTGGCAGAAAGGGAGGTCCCACACTGACTTCCCACCTTTACCTTTCAGAGTGGCGTAGTCTATTTTCTGCTTGATCTTGGCCATTTCCACCACGTAGGCCGAGGATTGGGTGAGAACAAGCAGCCGGTCTCGTGCTTTGAACCCATTCCTGTCGTATTTTATCACGGGGGTCACGTACTGGAAACAAGGAGGTTGGTATCAGCATTTCTCCCTACGGCAGCGTCCTGCACCGGGAGCAGCTCCGTCGGGAGCAGCACCGCACACCCCAGCTCACAGCAGCTCCTGCTCACAACGACCCGGTTTCTTTAGACTTGGAAATTCAGACTCAAAGCAGAGTCATGCTTCGAGAAAGATGGTTTACCTGTGCCCTCTATGCCATAACCATGGAAGTGCAGTGCACACCCCTGCACTTCTGCCCATTACAGCCCAAAGAGGGCTAGTGATGCTTTTTAAGCTTTTATTAAAAGGAATCTTAAATTATTTTTGTCTAGGTGCATTTTGAGACCTGTCTCCAATTTAAAAGCAAGGAAATACTGCCTACACTGGTATTCATCAGTTTGCCTGTCACACAGACAAGCAAGACAGCCTCAGGTATCACAAATGACTCAATTTGTATGACCGACCAGCTCCAGGACTCCAACCCAGCTGGTCCAAGGGCTGCTGGGCTCCAGCTGTCCTTCCCTTACCTTGATCTTCTCGCCCTGGATGAGCTGCAGTACTTTGGGGTTTATATCGTTCTCTTCTGAGGAGCAAACCAGAAAGATAAACTGAGTGTAGGCAACAGATGGCCACCACTCCCACCAGCAAAACACGAGAGAGCTGCATTAATTGTCTTCATCCCATTAGTCCTTGTCCCCTCGGTACACTCCTTTCTAAACTGAAGGTGTTCGCTTCCAGCTACTCCTAAACCCCTTCCAGCCATTCTTCCTGCCTGACAAGTAATTCACACTGGGGGTTACTGGTTGTTCTCTTGGTTCAGGCCCTGGTACAGAAGGACTCGAGCTGAGAACCATCCAGAGCATTTTTCCTTCTGCACAGAGCTCCAGCAGAAACTCTCTGGGAGCTTCCCATAATGACCCCAGCAATGCACCCACACACCACTGTCACCACACCGGGGCCAGTCTCCCAGATCCCTTGCCCTGCGCTAACAGGGCTTCCTTCTCATGCCCTTTATAAAGCGCTTAACACCAACTGTATGGATTCCCAGGATTCACATCTCTCCTTCCCAGCAGCTCCAGTCCTTGGGATGCCCCGCGGCTGGAGACGCTGCACCGCAACATCCTCACTCAGCCTCCCAGCACAGTGAGGTTGGATTCTGATCCAGCCCAGCCCACAGGGAATTGTGCTTGGATTTATGGCTCTCTGTCCCACGAGGGATTCCAGGTACCCCCAGTTTGAGAGCAAAGTCTGACAGATTAATCCGTTTAGTATCACTAGACACAACAGAGGAAGGGAACTTAAATGGTAGGGCCCAAAGGCAGGAGGTGACACTGCTTCTGCCAGATGGGAATTTCCCTTAGAAACGGAGTCTGTTTTGTCAAACAGGCTTTTCCTGAGCAAGGAGCACGTGGCCAAGTCCTTCAGGGGTTTGTCGTGTACTCACTTAGTCGGGTATCCATGAAACGCTGGTTTATGCTCTGCAGGTAGCCCTCCTTCTTCCCTCTGAAAACAGCACTTGTTACCACTTTTTGCTGCAACTGTTTCGAGAAGGAAAAGCATTTACTCTCTTAGAGTTTCTCCATCAGTAACATCAGCGGTTACAACTTGGGCATCGCTACTACACAGCATCAGCCTAGTACTCATGCAATATCTTCCCAGCATTTCTTTCACCATCTTTAGGTTATTCTTGTATTACACCAAATAAAGGGATAGTAGGTACTGAACAGTCTTACAGATCTTTTCTTATTTATGGATCTAACCTATTCATAAGAAGTGCAGTGGTGTGTGAGAAGGTGCAGTCTGTGGTTCAGACAGTTCACAGAGAGCAGGTATCACACACGCACAGCGTGTTTTTAACTCACACATTTGTATTCCACGTATCAGTTACCTGCACTTTCCTCTCAGCAGTAACACCTCGGCAGTACTTCCTCACCAGGTTCCTAATACAGATTTTCTGTAGCATCTCAGATGTCTACATTAAGAAAAGAAAATAAATAGCGAGTTTGTGCAAACAGCTCCTGCTGCAGCCCTTACAAATACTCGCCTGGGACAAGCTGTTTTTAAACATCCAGTCACAACTCATTTGAGCTCCCCAGCCCAAAGCCCCACATACCAAAGAGCTTTGCTACCAGAGAAGGGTTAATGCCCTGCAGCAGCTGAAGGATGAGCAACACCAAGCAGCTGAGTCATTACTAGAGTTAGTAAAAGCAGCAAACTCCATCTGTCACCCCCAGACAAGACTGCGGCACCGCACAGGCTGCGTACCGTTAGCATTGCTCTTCACCCTACCTTCCATCTGAGCTTTCTAATCTACTGGACCCACCTCACCCACAAAGCACTGGCCACCAATGGCACGGGAATGACCTGCTCTGGTCATGAACCGGGCTATGAGCAGCATCAAAGGGGCCACAACAAGCGTCAGCAGCTGTTTCTAAATGAGAGTTCTACTGGAAGCAATCAGAGTTTGTCCAGTTCATGCGCTGAGGCTACCCGTGCTGCTAAAGCCCAAATGAGATGAAAGGCTACAGGTCTATCTGTGCTTAAAACATTATGGGATTAACTTTGTCTTTAATAGGGCTCATGAGTTCACTTTTCTGTCAGCACATCTTCCTTTCTGGTCCTTGAAACAAAAGCACCGAGCTGCCTCCTTTCCCTTGGAAACTTAAACAGCACCGTTCCTCCCACTCCCATCCTCCCCCAAATCCAGAGGGTCCCAGGGTCTTCCACAGGCTCTGCCATCGTGTCTGACCAGAGGACAAGCCAGCAGGAGGTCACTGCTCTTTTCCTGCATGAAGTGTGTACACCTATGACCCTAAAACAGAAGTCATCTTCATCTCTCCCAGAGCCTGCAGCAACCCTCACCTCTTCCAGGATGGAAGGAGGTTGAAGCCAGCTCTTGTCCAAGACGTTTTTTGGAACGTGGTCTCTGAGCTTCATGAAGTATTTGTACTGCACAAGCCGCACAAATTCAATGTTCTCTGGACAAAGGGGTTTCTTCCGATTGATGAAGCCATTTATGAATCTACAGAAAAAATATCCAAACCAGAACTTACACGTTACGTTCAGAAATCAGTGGAAATGAAATGTAAATCACAGAAGGCACACAACAGGCTAACAAATCACTGATGTTAACTCAGGTACACTCTCACCCGCGTTACAGCAATGGAAATCTTAAGCTTTATAATATTTCAAAAACTAAGCATTTTTCTAAGTTTTGTTGACCAAAACCTGTGCTTTGGAGTTAAAAAGGAAGATCAGCACTACTTCTGATGCAGTATTCAGGAGCTGGGCTTAAGGGAGTGGAGAGGGAGGACCATGTATGAAGAGAATAGACAGGCTCAGAAAGGATTGGTCTGGAGATCCCTTGTACCAAACTAAAGTGGCAGAACAACAGAAATTGGTGTAGGTCCGAATTCCTGAAGAGGTGACGGGCATTTCTGGTCAACCCCACCTGGCAACTGTCCTCCTAACGACAGATAGCTTAGAAATGGGTGTGAAGGGGATGGTTTTGAATCCCTGGCCAGTACTCTGGACTCATTGTCCAGAGACCATCACCACACTGTGACCCACAACCCTCCCCACGACCACCACACAGTGATAGTTACTTCCTGATGGTCTGAACCGCCCACGTCCTCTTCTTGGCCTCCTTCCGTGCCAGTGCTCCTCGCCAGCAAGCCTCCAGCTTGATAGCTGCAAGAATTAATCAAGTCCTTGTATTAGTATCAGAGATCCTGTGCCATACTATCCTTTAAATTCATATAGCAGAAGATATAACTGGCTCTTTTGTAGCTCTTCCAATCAGCTGATCTTTAGAGCAAGAAGTTTAGAACATTTTCTTCTCTGTAATGACTGATCCAGCACTAGCTGCACTGTAGAGCTCAACAGCAAGGCGGTGATGTACCGCACAGAGCCAGCAGCTCATCTCGGAGAGCTGGCCTTTGAGCCTGCAGCATCATTTCTCAGCTTGCCCACTGTGCTAAGAGGGTTTGTTACCCCAGCAGTGAATGAGCAATGCCCTCTGTATGCCCCAGAACACACACACACACAGCAAAGAGTGCTGCCACTGCACAGAGCTGCTCCCACAGCTGATGCCTGGGTGACACCAGAAGCAGCACAAGGTGTGAGGAGCTAAACAGACCTCTGTGAACGCTCTTCATACCACTGTCACCTGCATCTGAGCCCAACATCCACAGCCCTGCAGGTGATATCTGCAGAAACATGGAGTTGTGACCTCCCAAAGCTACAGCTCCTATTGGAAAGCACAGCCCTAAGACACTCCTCAATCCCAAAGCTCGTACCTGCTGCTCTCTTCTTCTCGTACGCTCTCTTTCCAAGGCATCCTTTGTATTTGGCCTGTAGTCTTGAAACTGGAAAAAAAAAAAAAAAAGAAGGCAGCAGAGACATTGCTCATATCTACAGGATGAGAGCATCCAGGAGCCGTGCTCCCAGCAATCAGACACCACATGCCAAGGCACAGGAGGGTCTGCACAATCACCAAGGAGCAAAGGTGCTAAAACACCAATGGGACCAAAAGTTGCCTGCACAGGCAAACATGCCTTTAGGCAGCCCCAAACAGCTAACACTAGGATAAGACAGGTGGTATATCCCAATTCCAGGGTAAACAGACATGGATCAATAGTTACTAGGACCGAGGAGCTCTAAAGGAGATACGCATCTAGAACTCAAGCAATACAGCTCGCAATTTCTCCCCAGCCTGGAAAAAGATTACAAAGTTTTCCTCAGACTCTGCCGAGCGACGCAGACCAGGGGGCTCAGCTCTCACCATGGTGCATCTGCTGCACAAACCTGGAGCCCAGAAACACAGTTCACCCAGGCTCTGCTTCTTAGTCTATAGATAGACAAAGGGAACTGGAACCATACCCAACAGGTGCTTTCTGAATTCAAATGCATCTTCAGTAGCAAACAGGGTCTTTGGGAACCGAATGAATATTTTGGTTCTGGAAAAGAGACCATGAACAGCTTATTCACAGTGAGCCATGGTTTCAGCTGCCCTAACCAGGCTCGGAGTCCTCCAGCTGGCTGTAACGCTAACAAGTTACATCTCCTTCCATAACCACTCTTCCTTTGTCTACCTGGCATGTCCCGAAAGGGTGCAAAGGACTTGGGAAAGGGCAGCAGGGAGAGGGATGGAAGCAAAACACCAGTTACTGCACAAGGTCCCAGGTGCCCTGGAAGGTGCAGTGTGGAGACCTTTACCTTTATGCAACTTGTAATTCTCAACACTGGGATCCCTGCGCGTTTCCCAGCTGTGGAGCTCAGGATAGGCAGCTGAAACCCAGTGAAAACAGGTTTCCCTGTCTTAGATCCTATCCTAGGCATTAATTCATGGATTCTGACATCCACAGGTTGAAGGTGACATTAGAGAGCCCTGCCCTGCCCCACACCCTGGCAGGGAGGACATGGTTAAGAAAGGAGGAGTTAAGAAAAGAACCCAAGCCAAAGGCAGGCAAGTTGCCTGTGGCCAAGCAAGCAGGGAGACATGGAGCTGAAGCAAGGCAGCCCATCTCCCCTAATCCAGAGATGGAAGAAACTCAGCTGTACTCGAGCTTCCATGGAAACAGGAAGGGGAAAATAAAGAGGAAATTTATGCATCCAGGCTTTTTATCTGTCTCCTTGCTCCTGTGCACTGTATACCTTCAGGGTGAGGTTACTTTGGCCTGTTTTAACTAAATCACAAATCAGAATCCATCAGGTTTGCAGACCCAGGCAGGTCCACCCGCTTCACATGGGCACGCAAGAGCCCAGCTAAAGGGATCAGTTCATACCACCAGGTCTTGCAGCTCTCTGGGAAGGGCAGTCACAGACAGAGGATCAAATATGGCAAGCACCATGCAGCTGACCAGCAGAGATCACAGCCAGAGAAAGGAAATTTACCTTCCTAGTTTGTATTCCTCAGGCTTGTAACCAATGTGCTTGATGAGCCTCTCCACACCCTCAGCTGCTGGGCCATGCCAATGTGGCCAGGTAGCTGGACAGAGGGATTTATACCTGAAAGATCAGCAAAACATCAAAACAAATTACTTGACATTTCAGGAACTCCTTCCTGAAACTCTCCCCCCCAAATTCCCACTGCTTTATTCAAGGCAGAAGATGCCGAAGCAGATCAAAGTGCATACAGACAAAAAACCAGCTGTCTGCTGACACCTCGTATCACCGGGGCTTGATATTTAAGCAAACCTTGCTCTGAAGCCCTCATGAGAGGGCAGGTTCATCTGCCTGATGGCAGAACAGCTCTGCTCACCTTTGCAAGAAGAGCTCATACTTCCTCCGATACGCAAAGCCGGCTCGTCTCACCCGCAAGTGCTCCATCAGTCCCAGGTATTTCACCTGGTGTCGGATCAGATAATCATCAAACTTCCCTGTAGTAAGGACATACGTAGTCACTGGAAAACACTGGCTGTGGAAGCTCAACTCACTTGTTCATGTATTGGGACAGATAAGGAAGGGATCAAATCCAGTTACCCAATGTGATGACTTTGCTGCTAGCTTAGCCAAGAAATATATATGTATATTTAATCTATGTATAATGTGTATATATATAAAATACATATAAATAAATTTTATCTGCTGTACCTAGCTACAAGCTAAAATCTCCCTCCTTTACCCCAACTGTGCCTTCAGCCCAGTGTCTTACCAGGCTCCTTGTTCTCGTTCGGTTTAATGCATCGGACATAAGAAGGCTCCTTGGACATCAGGATGTCTATGAGGCTCATCAGACTGTTTTTGAACTGGGTTGCAACCTAAGACAACATTGAAAGAAGTTTCTTAGCTTTGGAACTCAAGCACTGCAGTAATTGAAGTCAACTTGTTCCCTGCACCCATCTTAAAACTGTTAAGTAAAAGGCTGACATACGCATTAGTAGCACAAAGCTATTGAAGCACAGTTAAATCATAAGTTACCTGGACATTGTGCTTAGCAGGAATATTTGAACCCCTGCCACGCAGCTGGACACGCAAGGCAGCCCTTCAGAAGCTAACTGCTGTTGGATGCTGGGCACAGGGCTCGTTTTAGAAGAATGCATTAATAACAACATTAAGGTATGTCACATCAGTAGCTGCTGCCTCAGCAACATCCCTGTTCAACCACCAGGATGCCAGCAGGGGTGTAACACCAGCAAAAGAAAAATAAGCCACTGAATTTAGGACCAAGGATGGGATCAGTGGTTAAATCAAGACTTAGGAAAGTGAGTTTATATATTCAAAGTTCAGACTAAAGATGAAACTCACAGTCTCTGGTCTCCTCCTGTTGTCGAGCTCTGACAGTAAAAAGCAGTCTCTAATGATGGCATTTTTAGAGTTGCACAGCACCTGAAACAGGGTAAATGAAAAGCTGCCTTATTTAGCAGGCAGCTATTCCTACTGTCATGCTTCTAAGCTCAAGCAGCACAGCTGCAAGGACATGCACAGAGGTGCCTAAAGAACATTGCTAAGAAGAAATACATGTTGTTTGCTACAGAGATTAAATACACCTGCAAAACATCTCTACTTCAAGCAAGGTAACTCAGGAGCCTTTTTTGTTCTTACCTCTTTCAGGTTTCTGTACAGGAGATCATTATTCTTCTCCAGAAATCCTGAAGAAAAGTAAAACAACATCCCAAGGTTTAATTCCTTCTGAAGGCTACACGCTTTAACACAAAAGCTGGAAATTTATATCCTCAATTTATATCCACTGCACTCACGTTTAAGATTTTAGCACCTTCAGAGGGCAGATATTTTGTATTTCATCTTCACACCAAGCTATTATCTACCACATTGGCTCAAAAGCTCAGGTAACTTCTAGACTGGTACTTTGTTCACACTCACCAACAGCACAATAAGTGACTTCTCCTGCATAGTGAAGGAGGCGGAAATCCACCCAGTCAATCGATTTCCGCGTCTTCTGGTCTGCGAGCTTGCGACTGCGGGGGAAAAAAAAAAGCCACCAAAAGAAAAAGCAGCAAATTGGCTTTCTCAGCTTGTCGAAAGTCACCTGCACAAAAAGCAGCCGTAGGAGAGCTGGGAGTCTATTTAATGTCTGTTCTATCAATATGGCTCTGACTACGCAGTTATGGCCCATAATTGAATGATCATCTATCTGTCCATTCGGAACAGCTAACAGCAAAATTCCCTGTCAGCTGAAAAAGCTGACAAGAGTCAGTTACCACAAACTCCTCAAAATATCTGTGACCCATCCTTGCCATTTGGCAATGACCACCCTTTCCAGAACTGTTAAGATTTCCTCTTTTAACATTCATTTAAACATATTCTCACTGCCTACATGAGAAAAAGATCACCAGCTTCCTCAATTTCGAAGTGAAAATGGGGTGGGGAGGGAAGGGGAGGGAAGGATTGTTCGAGATATTTTGGCTTAGAACAAGAACCCAAATACAAAGGAGAAATCAAAATTTTCAAGAATAGCAGGAAAAATTTAGAAAGCAAAGACTCCTGTGGGGAAAAAAAGGAAAAGAAAAAAAATAAAAGAGCAACTTAACAGTTTAAGTTTCAGCTTTGTAAGCAGTCACTAGCAGCAGAGTTGTGTGTCACAACAGCACATTAGTACATCAAAATTTCCTTCCAAGAGTATCGCCAAGTACAGATCCCATTTAAGTAGCTCTAGCACTTCTATTTAAAGCTTTTAATCAGGCAGAACAGTATTAAGGCACATTGTGGTGACAAGGAAGTTGGCTACAAATTTTCCACTTGGCTGTGATGAACTTCAGAGCTGTAGAAACGGTGACAATTCCGCAGCGTGACTCAGAATTGATGGCTTGTCAAAGCCCTTCAGCAGGAGTCTGCTGGGAACTGCCAGAACAGCCCAGTGCCAACACGTTCATCTGCCACCAAAACCACATCCGAAAATAACACAAATTGAGTATGAACCAAAACACCGCTCATCTGGGAGATATGAGCAGGACCATGTTTCTTCCCTCTTCCTACCTAAAGCTCTCACATACCCAGATAGACTCATGAAAAACATTCATGTGCCCCCCACAGCCTGGGGCATTAGACTCCTCTTCACAGTATCTTCTGCTTCCCCTGGAGTCAGTGGGGGACAAAGCCACCCATGGCCAAAGCCATGGGCCAAAACCATCTAATCTTTAGCCCCCAATTTTAATGTGGAATGAAATCAGACCCAAAGATCAGCATCACGCTAGTAAAGAGACAGGAATCCTCACCACCAGCACCTCCCCAATATGCTAGAACATACTCCACCAGTGTAGTGCATTTCAATGTTAGACACTGGATGGGCTGCTTGATTTGCTTTGGTATAAAGCAAAAATTGTTCCCTCCCCAATGCTCTGTTATGGGTAAGAGATGGGAAGGGTTTCATCTGCAATAGGATACAGAGCGTAAATGCATACGTCACGAAGTGGGCATGATCTCCTACTTTCTCTTCCAGCTTTTCCAAGAAGCTCAGATCAGTCGCTTCCCCAGGTCGTAAGCATTCTTCATCCTGGAACAGCAGGCACTCCATCAAATGCTGCTCTGAACAGACTACTCCCTCCTTGATAATAAATATTACAAACTTCGTTATGCAAAACCAAAGAGCTTGGATACAATTTGAGGTGAGTTCTGTTTTATACAGGCAATTTCCCAGTTAAATTTAAAGCTACGTTTGTCTGTTTTCAGTAGAAGTATCAAGATAAATCCAGTCAGATCTGCCTTTTTCTTCCAAACTGTCTATTATTTTTATTATTTGTAGTTCACTTAAACAAAAACAGTGAGAAAGATGACATCATTAGACACCAAAATTCAGGAGGATCTGCAGGACTCTCGGTCTGGATGAATCACATAGTTGGAGGGAGAAGACAAGCTTAAAGATTACCCTTTTTTGACCCAAGAAACACAACAAGCCCTGCTTGAAAGAGCAACCCATTGCAATGTGAAGCTAATGCTGAGCTTCAGCAGCACCTTCTCTGGATTACGATGTAATAATTTCTGTCTCCTGTAATGAAGTGATAAAAATTCTTGGCTTTGTGGACATGTCAGAGTAGTGTCATGGAACAATGCAACTTCAAGTGTGGCTACCGGTCTCTACAGGAAGATTACTAGATTTCTTACTAATTAGAGTTCGCATTCAAGAAAGTATCATCGTGGTAGCTTGAGTGCTCAAACTTCTCCCCACTTCTCAAAGCAAGAAGTGTTACACAGCATTGCAGAACCAGCTCCTTGTTCAAAGCTCTGGAAAGAGCTGCCTTCAGCCTCTCCCATTTCTCCTGCCATCCCTTTGAAGGCACAACTTCAGATCGGTATTTTAGAAGCAGTAACAACTAAAGGACAAGGAAACAAGAGGAAGACCAGGAGGAGGTAGGCAGCTCTTAAGTTTCCTCTCCTACCTGAGCCCCTTTGAAGTGGAGATTAAAACAAGAAAGTCATGTAAGCACACAGATGGGATGAATTGTCCTCTTTCATCTTTACAAGAGCCTGGAGGTCTCTTGTAAGGCTTCAGGTGGCCATGGAGAAGTACCCCTGGTGCTCTGCAGTCCCCCTAATGATACTCGGAAGAAGGCTGGGTCCCATCCCTGTTGCTGACTAAAGCCAGCCAGGTTGCTGCAGGTACCTTCCTTCTATCTCTCCGTGTCTCCAGGCAAAAAGTGGAGAGAATGGCCTAGGTCTGCCTTCTCAAGCACTCAGAGTTGCTGTGGAAGCAGCACAACTCCTTTAAAACCCACAGCTCTCTAGCAAGCAGATCCTCTACTTTAATCTTCTGGGTCCTTGTTTACAACATCTATTTGTTTACACTCTGGATAGTGCAGATCCCTCACATAATTAGAAGAAAAAATACAATTATGGACCATTAGAGTAGCGAACAGGCAGGCATTTTAATTTAAGTAGCACAAACTCTTACCAGAATGGAGATTATTCCTTTATGCTTCTGCTCAACCAGGTCGCAGATGATCTTGTTGTTAAAATATGGAATTGGTTCCCACTGGAAATAAAAGAAAAAGGATGAAGAGTTTTAGAGGAAGATCTTCGCCTTGAAATTTTTAAGTTGTTTGGAGCCAGGTTCCAATCCCAGTAAAGATCAGTGTTGTGACCTTATCAATTCAAACTAAAGAAGAAAAAAACAGGATGCCATCTTCATTGATGATCAAAAGCATTCAGTGTAATGGCAGTTCAAAGAAAAAAGGGAGGGGGGATATAATAAATTACCTCTATTCCTTCCAGTTCATACTCCTCCTGCTCTGCTTTCAAGGTCATCTCAATCAACAGCTGCTGGAGCTTCTCATTGCAGTAATTAATGCAGAACTGCTCAAAGCTTCACAGTGGTTAAATGAGGATTAGTTTTTTATTTATTGCATGGATAGTTTCACCACTGTTACAGTTTACCCCTACCTTTTTCCAGCCAGACAGCCCACTTTGATACAGATCAAAGCCACCCATTCCTCCTGCACTGTTGTGCCAGTGGCTCAAATCCAGGCAGGCAGCCCAAGCTGAAGCTTTCTCCAGGGGCTTCCGCTAGCCCAGTGCCCTCAGATTTGGCAGCACATGGCCCCACCAGCACAAGGACAGATCACCCCAAGCCTCAGGAACAGCCCTTACCTGTTTGTGTCCAGCACTTCAAATCCATAGATATCCAGCAGGCCGATAACTGTTTTCCGAGTTGAATCCTGTTGAAGATACCATTGTTCTGTAATTGCTGCTTCAGATCATGCTTCTCCCCTGCATGTTTCATGTTGCTTCCTTCACCTAAATTTTAAGCTTTCTCTTCAACAGCTTTATATCACATGCCAATAGAGCAGCCACTTTAAAGCAGGTAATGAACTGCTAAAACTCTTAAACACGCCACCTTCCACACCCAACTAAAGAGTTTTCCAGCTCAATGCTGCGGCATTCCCCTACATCAATTATCAAGCAACCAAGATATTTGGTGGTGAGCGCTGTAGGGCCTTCACTGGAGAAACTCTGCTCAGCGTGTCAGGAGCAGTCAGTGTCTGGGAAGACACTAGACAAGAAACCAACCTTGTTAGCTAGAGAGCCGTTAATTTTGTTGACCAGCCAAGTGAAAGTTCGTCCATAAATCGCCTTTGCTACTGCATCCCGAGCATAGAATGCCAGATCCACATTCAGAGGGCTCAGGACCTAAAAATAGATAAAGATATGCCAGAGATGATAAACACCACAGCTGGTCAAATTCCTGCAAAGCCAATTCACACCTGTGGTCAGAGAACGAGCCATGTTCTCTCATACCACAGCCCAGCGCTCAGTCTACCTGAACTGTAGCTGCCTACAACTTTATTTACCATCAGTGTCACCTCAGGCTGGTGTACAGCCACAAGCCAGCAGGATTGTGATACTACGTTTTGGAGAGGACTAATTTAGACAAGCGGGGAAAGTATTCTGACTTCCTTTTAGTTTTATTATTAAACTTGGTACAAAGTGCTCAAAGAATGTTTTTTACCAGTGCTTTCCTCTTTTTGTGCAGCCCGTTTTCCAGGAAGCACTCCAGGGATGGAACAGAAGGAAGTTGTTTGGCTCAAACACAGGGCTGCCTGCAAATCCCTCTTCCTAGCTTTTTTAATAGATACTATTTCGTTCAGCAGTAAGCCTCTAATACTGGGAATAAGTTTTAGTTTAACATCTTAGGCTAGAAGAGAAAGGTGATATGGAGGAGAGTGTGATCTGGTTTTACTGTAACACTGCTAAGAACAGAGCTCCTCATCAGTCACCACTGGCTGGGGTGGCTCCCAGCTGCCTGGGGTCACAGAGAACTACTCAGTACCTCTTCGGATCTGGCTTCGATCTTCCGATGGGTGAGAGCTTCCTGCAGAATGGACAAGTGCACACCCAGTAGCTGCGGAGAAGGAAATACTTGGACTCAGAGTGTGGCCAGCAGGAGACTGTTTAAATAAGCAGTATTGTGTGATCAGTAGGGTATAACCCCCCCAGTGCCTCCCAGTTACACTCATCTTTGAGCAACAATAAGTAAGGAAGTTTCAGAGAGATGTGCTATAGAGAAAAGGGGCCCTACAACTCCAGACAGCTTATAACATGAGCTGGGTGTTTACATAGCAATCATTCTGCTTTTAGGAACAGATATGTTTGTCCTTAAACCCCCACAGAAATGTCAAGGCTTTCTTAATAGCACCTGTAATACCGACATTATCTCAGAAAAGTTACCTTTGAAATCCATTTGATCTGTGTGCCATCGCGAATGATGGCATGCCCATTGCTATCTTCTTCAAACTGAATGTTCCCAAGGTGCAGGACACTAGCAACGATTCCAAAGAGATTCTAATAACGAGAGACACGCCATTAGAAAACAGGTTCCCACAGCTCCATGAGGTGGTACTAATCTTTCCTACGCATGCTAATAAACAGAACGTTGGCTAGGCTGAAGGTGGCGAGTCAGAGACGTGCTGCCACCAGTTGCCATCATGATATGCCAAGTGATAGAGCTCTTCACCCACCCACTTCCCCCTCAGTTCCCCCCAAATGATGTCCTATCCCATCCTTAACACCTCTCCCAAGCAAGACTGCTTCCATCGCTTTTAAGGAAAGACAGCGGTGCGCTCCTTACTTCAATTCCCTTTGGTAGGCTCAGTCCCTTTCACATACACACCTCTGTATCTTTTTCAGTAAAGTCAATGATAGAAAAAGCTTTGCGGACTATTTTCCAGTCGTTTTTGTCATTAATAGAAAACACTTTGGCACATCGTCCCTGTACAGTAAAAGAAAGGTAAATTAGTACAATTACTTGGCAAAGCAATTTTATTATCAACAAACATAGCACACGGGCATGCTACTTTCATTTCCAGTTTCCTCAGCCTGTATAGACGCAGCCTGCAACTAGTTAGCAAGTCTATTTCACCCCTGCTAATCCTCAAAGTGGCTCATTTGATCAGATCTTTCAGCTTGTACTTAAATTTTCAGATAATTTAAAGCCTTGAGCTTGGATAGTGATTACCATAAAATGGCCAAGTCTTGTGAAGAGTTTGAGCTTCCAGCCATCCTCCATTTTTATGGTAATATTATCTTCTGCCCAAGCATTCTTCACTACCAAGGAAGAAAGGAAACTGAGTGCACTACCACAGAGTGAACTGTATAGTGCATAACCATATGTATGGACCTCTGTTTGAGGTCCATAAATCCTTAGAAACTCATTTTATACCAAGTTCTGATACAGAGCCCTTAGAGGAGATGCCTTTATACAAAGTGTAACTTGTAGACAGTTACTACTCTGCTGTTTAGTAGCTCAGGCCATTCTTCTTGATGAATCAAGACACATCTTGACTGTACCAGAGGGACCAGGGTCATCGACTGGTTTGGTGACACTTGCTTAAGAGTGTTTACACTCTCACAGCAGCAGTAAGGATGGCAGCAGTAAGCTCTGCTGGCCTTGCTGTCACTGGGTCATGTTGCCCAAAAGCTTGTTTCTTCCCCCACAACTATTATCAGCTGATTCAATATGAGATATTATACTTTAGAAGCCACTTATGTGCATCCTTAGGCCATCACAGCTAGAACAATTTCTGCTACAAAAGCACCCAGGGTAGAACAGTGTACGACAGCTTCGGGGCAAATATATTTGCAACCAACTTGCCTGCGAGTTTCATTATAACGTGACACAGTGTGTTCTCTCAGCAGCACACTTTGTACGTGAGGAAAGCTGCATTTGCAATCCCTACCACTCTAGGTGCAAGATACAGAGAGAGGGACAAGCTCTCACCGACCTGGATGAGATACGCGTACTTTTGGGGGTTGCGCTCCAGCCCAAGCCAGCAAAGAAGATCCTTGTCTCCACCCTCTAATAACTGGTAGAAAATATGGAAATTCCTTTCTCCGTGGTTTTGATGGACAACTCGGGATTTCTCAATCAGGTAGCTGAGGATGTGCCCTCCTACGGGAGCTCCCTGGCAGAACAAAGCAGTCAGATCAACACCAATAAATATAAACAACATCATTGTGACGGCTCTAGGAACAAGGAGCAGTGTCAGGAGAAGCACGTTCGCTTTTCTGCTGTTACTCATCTGCCACCTTGTGTTTAAGAGTTAGTATCCAACAACAGCACAAGCCGTATCTAAAGAGTTTGCTGTCCTTCTGGTGCAACTTGTGCTTTATAACAATCTATATTAGCTGTCTACTGAGCGCCAGCAGTATCGCCAGTGATGTAGGAAGCTTTCAGGACATATAACTAGTAACTTTACTCACAAAATGCAACGCCTGTAAAAATAGGGTCAGAAAACTGCAGTGTAAGCTTTAATAAATCCTGTGCTGCCTGGTAAGCATCCAAGAGGTTCACTGACACAAGTTGTTTTAACAGCGGTCCATTGAGTTTGTTCTCACCTTAAAATCAAATTGGATATCCATGTATTTCCCAAATCTACTCGAGTTGTCATTACGCAGAGTTTTCGCGTTTCCAAAAGCCTATGGATAAACGGATAGATTAAGTCACTTGTCATCTTACTGAGAACGTGACACCCGCAGTAGGACAAAGTTCCAGTCACAAAGACTTGCTGCATCAGCTGAGTCCTACCGAATTTAGTGGGATTAAAGAAATAGAAAGTAATGTATTTCCCTAGCTTTAATGTGGAATTCAGCTAAGCAAACTATCGTTCTTTCTTCTGTGACCTATAACTGAAGGCACAAGGAACTGCTGTATGGTGCACAGTTTCCTCGTACTCCCAGGTTTCAGCTATTCCCCACTATAAAACCCAAGTTTAATTTCTAAACGTTAAATGATGTTAAATCCCAAGCATTCTTTCAGAGGTTGTGCTGCCAAGACGCTGAATGTATATGATTTATGTTATGTATGCAGGCACAAAATCATGTAAAACAGGAGGCCATTCCTGGGTGCAGGTGTGTGGACTTGCATCGAAGTTGTGTGGAGTGAGGTCGTCAACACCAACTCTTTGGGAATTTGTACCTTTATTTAGTTTTTACCTCCAGAACAGGATTGGAAAGCAGCAGACGATCACGGACGATCTGCAGCTGCTCTGTAGTTGGACAGGTTACTGCGTAATACTGCAAGATCTTCTTGGATGCTTCTGTCTTCCCAGCTCCGCTCTCCCCAGAGATGAGGATGAAGTGGTTGTTGTACTCACTGCACATCACCCGGTAGGCGTTGTCAGCTATGGCATATCTGAACAAGGAGCACAAAAAGCATTCAGAGGGGAAGCATCCGTTAGAAATGGCAACAGGGGCAGAACATCAAAGGCTTTTCAGAATTCCTTACTCCTCGTCTGACATTACAAATATTGGACATGATGGGAAGGCACAGCTCAAAACATGAGACTGACTCAAGGTCTCATGGAAAAAACACCCAGTCTGTATTTGAGGGACAGATGGGGCCTGTTCTTTTCCCCCACTGTAGGATTTATACAGTCTGCATGTATTCCTGGTGAATACAGTTTATACACAGCAGGGACTCCCCCTTCCAGAGCAGAGGAGTCAGTTTTGATTCCAGAGTAGTTCTCAAATTCTGCTGACAGAGACAAAGATAACCAACAGTGGAGCCTTCACCAATATGCCACTTAAGGAAAAAAAAAAAATAGAGAAAAAGAAAAACCTACTCAAACCTCCACCCAACAGCTTCCAACCACCAAAAAAAAAAATCTAGCTCAGAGTTCAGAAGCTCAGGTTTCTTCCCCTCCTGGGAAGTCCAAGTGGAAGCTGTGCGTGAGCACTCTGCTAGCCCTGTGGTAGCCTGCAGTGACACGGGGCCTCAGAGGACAAGGGAAGATGATCAGAGTGTTTTGAACAACCAAAGGAAGAGATGTTGAGTGGCACATGGACACAGTCAAGCAGTTGTCTGACTAGACCATGTGTAAGGGACAGTTATCTTCAAGATAACTCTTCCCCTACAGTTTCCCCAACACCAACTTTTGCAACCCTTTTGTTCCTCTTTTATTCTCACAGTCAGGTAGAAGCCAGAGACAAATACATCCTTACCTACAGGAAGATAATATCAGCATTCACCAGACCTAGTGACTGTGGATACACATCCCAGCATTACAGAAAAAACTCAATTTATTGATATAAACCGAAATCCTAAGGGTTCTACTTACAGATGAGGTGGCAGTTCAAAAAAGTTTACCCCTCGATAAAGCTGCATCTGTGTGACTGTGTAGATATCCAGCTCTTTGTAAGGGTTGACAGATACAAGAAGAGTGCCAATATATGTCTGCAGGGAGAAAAAGTGCATACAGGTGGGAAACCTGTTCCATCACTACAATGACAGCTTCCAAAAGAGGCGTCAAGAATATTATGCAAGAACAACTGGAAAAGATGGTACAGAACTTGTTAAGAGAGAAGGAAAAAAAAAAAGTATACCAAATAAACTCCACAGGTGTCACTACTTTAAAGACAACACCAAACTTATTGCAAAATCTACTCAGTTAAGAGTGGAGTTGAACAATAAATGTCAAGCTTAGAACCTTACACACAAGGCTCTGATATCTCATGATGCTTATGGATTTTTTTCCTACTTAAAGTTAACATAATAATGCATTTGCTATCCCAACTCTGTTCCACAAAAATCTTTGGAAATGACCAGTAACTGTTGTTGTGAAGGAAAGGCAAGTAGGACAGCTATTCCACAGACAGCTGTTCAACAGAGGAAACTCCTTCTTGACTGTGAAAGGTGATCAAATAACACATTTTGGGACACACTACGTTTTCCTTTATTTGTAAGCATTTTCAGCACATCAAAATGTCCTGTTCTACCTTCTTTTAAGTTCTTTTCATTAGTGTTATACAAACATGAGTCCTCCTTTGACAAAGGACAGGTAAGACAAGGTATAACCTTGGGGCTGCTGAGAAAATGGTACCCAGCACTTCCCAGACAAGCCAGACACCATGTTCACCACTGCCTCGCCTTCAAAGATAGTGTTTCACTTTCCCATTTCCTCACTATTTACTGCATATCGTTTGAAACTTTGTAAGGCAACTCAGAGCAAGCCAGGACTATTATTTTCATTAGCTAAAGTAGACAAACTACTACTGGGTCATCACTCTGCTGGGTACTGCTGGCATCTAGCAAAGTTTACTGTTAGATACACAGACACATACACAGTTCTTCTTCCTAGATCTGACCAGCAAGGCCACGCTTAGGGACATTTCACCTGCCACAGGCCACATGAATCCACGTGACCAGCACTTACATAGATGAGGTTCTCCTGGTACCGCTTGCGGAGGTTGTTCATGAAAGCAGTCTCACTGGTGTGGGAGTCCAGAAGCACAAAGTCCTGCACCCCAACCCTGTCCCGGGCTATCAGAGCCCCTTCCATGTTCGCGTCAGTGTTGTCTTCCACTTCTTCTTTCTGCAACACAAAGGTCGTATGACACAGAATTAGGAGAGAGCAGACAGGGACCCTAAGGGTTGGCTAAGTCCTTCCCCATACCCAGGGCCAAATCAACCTTGCACAGGTAACACCAAGAGGTTATTATCCAAGCTGTTATTACCACCTTCCCCAAAGATAGCTATTTCACACCATGTGAGTTTGCGCTCCAGCCTCTTTACAGCCAAGAGACCTGAGACTCACTGCTGTGATCAGAGGAGAACCAAAGTTTCCAGCAGCCCTCACTAACATAATAGTTGTTTGAGACAAACCTAGCTCCGAAGATGCAGTTATGACCTGGGACACTTCACTAAGTCAGTCTAGACAAAGTAGTTGCAAGCACAAAGCTGGAAGTTAATGGTGGAAAATACCAGACAAATCGTTAGTTTCTACACCACCTGCAATTACTTTATATGGATATAGCCACAAAAATAGAGAATCTCCAGAAAAGGCTGCATTGGACTTGACCTTTAGGGGAAAAAAGATTAATAGTGCTCTGCACAAAACGGCTTCATTATCCCTAGTGCTTTCCACGAGCAGATCAAAGCCAACTTTCAGAGTTGGGCAGCAGATGTCTCCACACGCCAGCGAGAGACCCGAGCTGGGAGCACCGAGGCCACCAAGCTGATAAAACTGATCAAACAGGGATCTGGACAAACAGTCAAACCTTTACCAGCACACACCTCATCCTTCTCAAAAGGCTGATTCAAAAAGGATGTCAATGACAAAATGTAACTCTTTTACACATGAAACTTCTGATTCTTTGTCATGGAAGTTGACTTTATACTGCAAATACTCACTGCTGAGGATCAAGTTCTTGTTTCCCAGGCTATAAGAATAAATTGTATGCTTTTTTATTTAATTAAATCAAGCTGATAATTTCATGCTAGCAAATAGACAAACAGGATATTCTGTATTCTACAGTAAAAAGCATGCCATATTGATGTTTTCAGGGTATTTTGTCTGTTTGTTTTTTAAAGACACCGGGATTACACAGTTCAGAGAAAAACTCCTGCCCTAATGTATAAAATACTTCCTTTATGACAGAAATGAATTTAATGCATTTTGAGCAGCTTACCTTTCAGGGTCCCTGGGCTTTGCAAAGAGCAGCTCCTCGGACTCGGGGCCGTGTACATAAGCCCAGCACCTTCGCTATTCTCACACCTCCTTCCTGACATTGGCCTTTTACATTTTGCTGCTCCAATGGTCAAGAAGATTGTGGGATTGTAAGATTTTAAACAAGCACTAGAAGGACAGTCACGGCCTGTTTAGGCAGTGCCACATCACTGGTTTTGCTTTTTTGGGTTTTTTTTTTTGCTTTGTTTTTGCAGGGTTTGTTTTTTAGCAGGAGTTTTACATTGTGCCTATTTACAATCTGTAGAATGTTTCTGCTAAACTTTGGCAAATCCTCACTCCAGAGGTAGGGTTTTGGGATGAGCCTGCACAGCACCGGGGGAAGATGATAGCACTTTGGACACTAAAGCTTGGTGGATTTAGGAGCAGGATTTCACTAACATGAAGAGCAAAGGACCCAACCACACAATTTTCTTTATGAGGGAGGGAAGCTCAGAACAGTCAGCTCTTAAACAGACATTTTAATTGCCATGGTAATATCCAAATAAAAAAAAAAAAAATCTCTATTCTGCAAAAGTTTTTAGCCGTAAAGTTACAAGACTGCAAGTGAGACAAATGGGCAGCTATAGTGCAAATTACCAGAGTAATATTTTTAATAAGTTTCTAACCCATCTGAGTAGTATTATTTGGCAGTGCAATCTACAGATTTTTTTTTTGTTACCAAAAGATAAGGTGCTTTTAGAGAATACACACACCTACCTATTCCACATAAGTTGCTGCAAGATCAATATTCTCAATATCAAGCAAGTACATGTTTCATAATTAAAATACCAGAGTTTAGAGATAGATGTTTACTTTATTTCTTTTGCCCTAATACTTTCTTGACCATTTAGCAGTGAAATTTTGTCTTGATCATCCTGACTTTCTTGATCTTGCTACAAGGGCAGCTCCCTGGCAAGGCTAGAATTTGTCATTTTACCAGAAAGATGGACTATAAACAACTTAAGGGGGATTTGTCCTGAGAAAGCACTCGGGACAAGCAAGACAAGAGACTTTTACCTTCTCTCAAAGCAGGGAAGCATGAAAGAATAAGCCTGAAACCACAGTGCCCGTCTACCTGATCAGGTTTCCTTAACCCAGTTCTCTCACTCGTATGTTAATTGGTAAGCGACACTCTTCACTTTTTTTTTTTTAGACAAAAATCCCACACTCTTTTCTGGGGTACTTTGTGCTCAGATTTTCTCAGTATTTGGCTGTTTCTGAGGTCAGGCAATTTTATTATCACGGTACCATTTACCACCCTGTCCCCATCACCCCATTTCTGGAAGTTTACGAGAAGTTTTGTGCTTACCTGGTGCGTCAGTAAGAGATACCCCCTCAGGACTCATCAGTGAACATTATCCCAGCAAGACACTGCTCTTTTTAAAGGATTATTTTCCTTTCCTCATCACTTAAGAGTCAGGAGATTTCTTTCTTGCCTACTGAGATGCAAGCTCTATCAGAAAATCTCTCCCTCGCTACAATGAGGGCTTTTTCTTTTCCCACAGGGATTTGTCTGTCAACACTGAAACCACAAGGAACTACAACGAATCACAACACAAATTCATGAGATGTGCAGCTCTTGAAAAAGGCCTAAATTAAGGTCAGAAGCAACAGACTGATTCCTTTGACAAAGTTTGTACCAGTTTGTACCAAAGAAAAAAGACTTCGCAAGATACAGCTAGAATTTTTTTAAAGAAACTTCACAAAATTATTACTTATCTTTGCCAGAGGTTCAGAACTTCATTTTTCAACAGGCTCCAGGGTTAGTTGTTGCTCTTTCTTTGGTTTAACACCATAGAAGAGAAGAGATTAACGCGTAGGGGAAGAGAAAGATCAGTTGTGATGCCACAGCTATTTTGGAAGCACTAGAAGAACTCAAACCATGCTACATGCTGCCCATGCAAATCCAAAGAAGAGGTGAGATCCTCAGGTGGACACCGTCTCCCTCAGGGTATCTTCCAAGTAGCCTCTTATACAATTGAGCTACAAGCACCACCCTTACTCATAGCAAGATGCCATGCAAAATACCAGACTCCTGGTTTATTGGGGCCACCCATACCCACCACAAAATCAGAAAAGTCTTCTCAGCTCAGGGATCCTCTGCATGCCCCCAAACCATCCCAACCTGCCAGAGATGCTGGATTTCTCCACCACCATCCTAAAAATTCTAAAGTGTTTTCATTTCACACACGCCTCCTCCTTTACCTGCGTCCCCCCAGCCGCAGTGTCTCATCTCCTGTCCTGCTCTTCATCCACAAAGAGTTAACAGAGCTGAAGTTAAGGCCCACTGACACCAAGTATCATGTGTCCGGCTGATTGCTCACCTCCCTCCTTGGGCAGGGATGCTCACATCCTCCTGGTTTAATGAATTATCTAACACACTGTCAGCACTCGGGCTGTCATGAGGTTTATGCCACCAGAAACGCTTGATGAGATTTTAGGATCTCGCCCATAGCGTAAAGTCTGAGTTTGAAGATGAAGTGATGGGCTCTAACCCTTCTGATGGGTAATTTGAACAAATGCAGGCACAAAATCTATCACCCCTGAACGGGCTCCTCACCCGCTTCCCGCAGCTCCCAGCTTGGCTCCCCACTAGAGGTCACTGCAAAACCCATTTTTATTTGCAGATTGACTTTTTTGCCGATTATCCCTTTTTTCATGTGCAACAGATATTTTCTCCCCCAAAAAGTGACTTCTCAGGTTGGGCTCTGATTGCTGCCAACTCCCAGATGATGCCATCACTTTCTCCCCCTCTGCCCAGCTGTCAAAGGCAACAACAACAAATATTTTCCCATGATTGCTTCTCCGCATAAACAATTGTCAACAGATTAACCCCCACCCCCCCACACATTTGGGTAGCTGGTGATCCATGAGCATCAGCAAGTGACTTCTCGGTTCTGTTCAACCATCCTCCAGGTGATGCTTTTGATCCTGTAAAAAGCCCCGTATTTAAAAAGCTTCATACCCAAGTCCAACCTCACTGAATAACCAAGTGTCCTCCTAACAGACTCATCGCGAGATCAGGGTCTACAGAAGTGGCAGAACCTTTCCTGCACCACAGAATATCTTTGTCTGGTCTTACAGCAACATTAAGCAGATAAGATATCTTACCCCACCGCTGAGAGTCAGGAAAACAGGCAAAAGCACCATCCAGGAAGCTGAGTCGGGCAAAGGCATTTCTGACTTATCCTCAGCTAATAAATACTAATTATGAACAAGAACATCCAAAACGTAAAATTAAAAACCCTCGATAATTTATATTTCCATGGAGAAGTGGAAAGAAACACTTGTTTAACAGCCAGTTTATTTAGAACCATCTGTTTCCCTACAGCATCAGTTTTTGGTAACGGAAAGATAATTCTTACCAAGAAGCACACGTTTTTGCTACAATCTCTGCAAAAAAGCTTTCTGCTCCCACCCCAAAATTCAGCTTGATCTAATGCTGGACACAGAAATCCAAAGCACAGTTCAGTCTATTTGTTCAGCTCTGTCTCCAGCTGGCATCCTTGGAAATCTGCTGTGATACCAAACATTTACGACCTTTTTGCCTCTTTTTCTGTTGTTACACCCCTGAGACATAAGCAAATAAAACTCCTGCCGCAGGAACGGGGCACAGCAGGCCCTGGAGCCATCTTTAAAATAGAAACAAGATTTAAAATAGACATGAGAGTCTCTGGCTTGCTCAGGACAGATGAGCTGGGAGCACCACTGCTAGCACAGATTCCTTTAGAAACGTCAGGGCTCTGTTTTGGAAATATTCATTTACTGCAAGAGGCAGTGCTCCCTGACCCAGTCCTGCACCCCTTGTGCGCAACAGGAATTTGCTCATTAAGAGTCCTGAAAACTGGACGTCGGTGCTGCAAGGATTATAACAAGGAAACCGCTTGGGCTCTGCTCCACCTTCTTCCATCTGTGGCTCTCAAGAGAAGTTGGCCAAAAGGGTCGTGATGGTGTTTGACCATAAAAAGCGCTAAAGAAAGACGTTCCGCGAGATGCTGCTTGGCAAGGTCAACGGGAGAGCAAGGACAGGTCCCAGCAATCACGTCTCTTCCTTCAACTCTGGCAGTGACCTCAAGGTCAAGATTACAGCATGCCATAGAGCTGCTGGAAGGGCTACAGGCAGCTGCCTGCGCAGTATCTGCTCCGGTAGAAGCCAGGACCCCATCCCTTCATCCCCAAAGAGAACTTGGGTTTGATGACCACCTAAGAGCTGGTACCGCTGTCTGCTTGGCAACAGGACTTGGAGCAATACGTCACTGGCCAAGGGTAACAGCGAGCCCAGGGCGACAGGGAAATACTTTCCTCCAACTGTGGAAACTTTGGCGTGGCTCGTAAGAATTAATCGGTTCAGGGTAATTCTCAGATAAACTAGAGCCACGCATAAATCAGATTAAAGCAGAGCAGATCTCCATCAAGTGGCTGAGTTACGGTCGTCCGATTGCAGCAAGGCCAGCAAAAAAGATGAGACGGTTTTTAGACGTTTCAGCGAGACTGGCCCCTATATCTCTGGAAACCTCTTCCACATTTATAATGAGACCAAAATGCTATATATTGACTGTGCTTGGAAATGCGGCAGCAGCACGTCTTGGGTCCATAACGAGGAACGCAGGCCATCTTGCACTACTGTACACACTTTGCAAGGCAACAGAATTCATAAATACAATTATACTGCGGAAAAATTTACACATTGTAACCTAATTTCTTTTCAAAAGAATACAGAATAAGAGGGTTTTAAGGTTAATCAACAGCCTAGGGAAACGCCAACAGTTCTTAAGGCCTCTTGTCTGTCTCCAGGGCATAGTCTGCTATAGACTTGTTAAAGGGTGACTGTCTGTCTTTCTCAATAGAGGAGAGGTCGAGGTGAACCACTTCACTTTCATAAATCAAAAGAAAGAAAAAAAGTGAGAAAATCTCCGGAGTTCAAACATTTCTTTAAAACCCAAACTTTAAATACTAAATGGGCTTCATGGCTGCCATTTTGAAAAACATTAGTTTGCCAAAGGGCCCTTTTGATTTCTATTTGAAATGCGGGCGCTCACAGATAATCCATTGAGAATCAAACCCCCACAAAAGGCTTCCTGAAACAATCGCGGCGCTGGTGAAGGACAACATTTTTGTGCCCAAAATAAAACATTTTAATGCGCTACAATCCATTACACATATATTCCTACATTTCCTTTCAGTAATTATTCATTAGAAAACATTTAACGTCACTGCAGATTTCACACTGGGCAGTCTGCACACAAAGGAGAAGAGTTGGCCCATTTATAAGGGACTGAGGCCGCCTTTTCTCATCCGAGAAACTCCAAGGCGGTGGGGGCTGCCGGACACAACGGGCAGGCTAAATTGTGCGGTTAACGGTCAAAGCCCCCCTGCCTACTTTGACACTCATTTAAAGATGACGGGGAACAATAGAGATTTGTTCTTAGCAACTCTTTCTTGTTACGCGGGGTCTCCATCGGCTGCGCCGGGCCGGTTCATGGCATGAAACCGGTGCTGATGTTCGGTTCCACCTGCCATGGCTCGCCCCGCTCACTCCTCTCTCTCCCCCCACTCCCCCCACTTTCCCCTCTCCCCACTTTAACACAATGAGACAGGTAAAGAATATCATTAAAAAGAGTCCCCATTCAGCACGTCAGCTTTAATAAAACAATCGCCTGTCAGGTTAATATGAGCAGCTCAAATTTTGGGTTCGTGCCAGGAAGCCGGCTCTTCTGGACCAGGTTGGTGAAAACAGCCCTTCTTGCCCCCCAAAAATTCCCAGTTCACCTCTGGGATGCCAGTTCGCACCAGTCCTTCCAGGTTACAGCACTGTCAGCAGGCGCCGATGCATTCAGGCACCTGATCTAAAGCATAAAACACTTCTTTATAACCTTATAATTGACAAAGCCATAACAACTGCTGGGAAAGATCCTTTTTTTCTTTATCAGCCCGTTTTGCCCTCAGCAGAGATGCTGCCTGAAACCCCGCTTTTGCCCCTGCACCCCAGAAATGCTGGCGTCCTGAGTGAGGAAAGCAACAGCAATTGCACCTCACTCGCAGAATTTGAGACTATAAACTCAAGCTACAAATCCTGTCAGACCAAAACACAGATACTCATTGCTGTCACTCATTGCTTTTTAGATATAAATGCCAGAGTTTTCTTCAAGACTGACATGCTTAGATTTACTGCTGTTGCACCAGAGGCAGCTCCTTAATGAATCCCAAATATTTACCAATTGCAGAACAGGACGTCTTATTAGAAAGTATAAATTGCCAATAAGCTCCGTAAGATGTATTCCCTACCTACCAGAGCACAAGATTTCCAGATCTCCAGCTAACATTCAGAGTTAAAGCTTGTGGGAAGAAGACAGAGTAGATTTATTCAACTTCTAGGAAAGAGAAGGACAGTCCTTGTGTATCTGATCGCCCATACATTACAGGGGGAGCACTGAACAGCAGTGAGTTCATGAATTCAAAAGTCTTGCAGATGAACAGAAAAAGGTACCTTGCTAAGACACCTTCTGTGTTGGCCAGAGCTTGTTTTTGCTGCGATAACTACAGCAAACACACAGCAGGACGTGGCCACCACCAAAAAATGTTCAAAATAAACCCCTCAACCAATCTAGAGGGAAGATGTAAGAATTATTCCCTCTGCCTGGATCAGGCTGCAGTCCCTCTGGATTTACAATTACCGTTTCTTTGGTCTCAACCAGGACTTTGGCTGCTCAGAACAAGCCCAACATTATTCCTACTTGGCATAAGAAAGGGATAGAGCAACCTCTCCCACGGTGTGGTGGTATGGGCAGGAGGTCCAGCCCTCTGGCCGGGCTGCAGATCTGCACCAGCCATACAGAAACCTAAAAAAACCCAACCCTTCACAGTTTGAACACTCTGGTTTTCACAATCCCAAATCTTCATTCTTACAGGAGCATTCCATACAGAAAAAAATAGCAAAAATTCATGACCCCTCACTGCAGAGTGATGTTTTAGTAAGACACAAGTGAGAACTCGTATTTACAAGCCTCCAAGACAGTCAAGAGAGGGAACTAGAGGAAAATTGCACCCAAACACACGCTTCTGGACACAGCAAAAATAAGTATTGGTATTACATCCCTCATAGAAGTGTTCCAACACAATCCCCCAAAATAAAAATCCTTTGGGCATGAGAAAGCAAAGAGAAGCTGGGCTGCATAATCACTCCTCTCGAGGGAGGTGACAAGTCAGTGACAAAACTGAGGGCAGACAAGATGAACGACGCATAGAACAACAAATTGCTGTCCAAAATAAGATTACAACTCCAGTTCCTGGCGCAAAAGCCAGCCTTTATCTCTGCATCACAGCCCCCCAAAATCAGTGGCTGCTTCGATAACAACTACGAAAATAGCAGCTCGCACAGGCTGCGACACAAGGTCTAATCCACATGAGTTACAGCAAAGGTCACCCAGATGCTCACGTTAATTTAGGACGTGTGCTCGCTCTGGGCCTGGTTTGTGAGGCTTGAAGGAACACCAGATGCCGAGCCTGCAGTTTCGCACGCAGGTAGGAAGAACTCGGAGGGTGCATCTGAAGATGCTGGCGAGCACAGACTCATTATCTAGTTGCAAATTTACTGACAAGCGTAAATATTCCAACAGAGCCTGGAGAGGTGGCCACAATGGAGCGGGGAATGTTCTTGTGAATAAATAGCAAACCTCCTTCAAATCGATCCAGAAAACATCTTTATCAGACCTTCCTTATGGTGTTAGTTTTCCTGGACCCCCTTGCACACAAAGCACTTCCGCTAACAAGCATTTCAATCCAGAAGTCAAGCACGAAGACATCATCAATAGGTCACATAATTGCTTCATTCTGGAAGTGACCCACCTGAAGCTCCAGCAGAGCCTTTGGCACCCCACCACCCATCCCGTCTGGCAGAGGGTGACAGACTCCATGTGCTTCGCGGCACTGAGCGGCCAACAGTTGATTAGACTTTAATAGAGGAGGAATTTATGGAAACGAAAGGTAGGGTGTTGCCTTCAGAAGACGTCCCTTCACTACTCTCACCATACTTTACACTGCATAAAAGCTATTTTTGAGGGGAGGAAGGGTCTGGTCATGGCACCCATCACGATCTCCCATTACTGCCTGCAGCTCTGAAACCAAGTGAGAGAAAAAGGGAGCACCCTGACTCCTTACAGAGATGGGAAGAAGAAGCAAAAGGAAGAAGCACAGTGATCCCCCTTAGAGCACCCAAGTTATTTTTGTTCCACAGCAAGGGCAAAAGGGGGAGGTGGGGGGTCTCCAGCATTCTGTGTGCAGTGGGACCAAGCCATCAGGGTCACCAAAGGGCAGTTATTCTCATTCTGTTGGCTTACATATTGGTTTTCTTGTTTTTTAAATAAAGGCCGAGACTCCTCAAGCAGTCCTACCCGAGTCCCCAGATGTTCTGGTATATGTGTATGTTCCAAGCCCCCTTCTCCAGTGATCAGAAAACCATCCCTCTCTTCTCCTTCTCCAAACAGGTGAAAATTAGCTCCTTCCCTCCTCCTTTGGTCACACCGTTCTCTCCAAACAGCTCCAGAACCAGCTCTCCCTCTTTTCCTTTGGGAAGGAAGAAAATCATCACTACCTACACACTGTGAGTCAGGCACCTGCTTTGCCAAGACAGTCATCCCCCCTTATATAGCCAGAAGTCCTCATTTTAAAGCACACTTTGGCATAAAAGCCTTAAAAAGAGCTCTAAACTTACCCCCACTTCTTCCATGCTGCTACAAAAAGGCAGCCTAAAGCAAGCCAAGCAGGAAAGAGAAAAAAAGTAAAACCTCCTCCACCTTCTGAAACACAAAACTGCCCACTCTGAGTGCATGATATATCACAGGCTGGAAGCGGAGGCGACTCAGCTGCTTGCTCTTATGGTTAAAAGGCTACTGAAGGGCTGACAGAGGAAACTTAATCATCTGAAACAGGGAAAACCTGTGAAAACAGGTGAAATAGGTAAGAGGCATGTTTTAAAGGAGCAACAAAACTTTAATCACTTCTTGGTCTTAAACATTAAGAAAATCGTGCAGCTGCGGTAAAACCTCTTCATTCTTCCTCTCATGGGAAAGAAAAAAAGAAGTTTTGGTTTAATATACTAGCAGTATTTAAGAATAAAGCACGCTGTTTGCTATTTGAAATTATTTTATTTGTGCTTAACACAGGTAAAAGAAGAAAGAATATACAGAAATGTATATTCTGCTTCGAGCATAGTGCTTGAATTCAGCACAAATAGTATAGGCAACTGCTGTCAAAAGTTAGAGGGTAACAAAATTGCAGGCTAATGAATGTGAGACCAATATATCAGCAGGTGCTTTTGTGGTTTACCATATTGCCTATCAGGAGATGAAATTTTTGGATTTAGGTGCACGTTTGAAACAGAAAGTGTTACTATTAAAGCATATATTCCTCATCTTGAAAATTAAGTCTATCTAAAATTGATAACTTTCTTTTAAAGAGCTTCATACAAGGGCATAAGTAGCTTTTTTATACTTAGAGCTGAATGTTATTTGAGGAAGTAGAAATAACGACAGTGATTTAGAAGTAAATGCTTTACAAATAAAAAAATAAACCAGAGGGGGGTTTGGAGGAAAATCATGGTCGCCTTTATGAAACCCTAAGTCTTTCCTGTAAGAATTCCTCTTCTCACAGAGGACTATTTACAGCGAATGGAAATTATCCCGGTGGGCAAACTGAGTATTTCCTTTCTGCGAAGGGGTGGGCAAAGAGGGGACATGGGAGAAAAGCAGCATAAGTGGGGAGAAAGAAGCTGGGAGCTGCTCTTGCCTTCCACCTGCAGCCATCGGTCTGGTCAATCATCTTTTCCCATAATTAGCGAGTAGCCCAAGAAGCCTTTGAGCTCTCCTGAACGATCGTGGGCTGCTCACCAAGATCTCCCCTTGGGTAGGGACGCATCTCAAGGTTACTCCTTGAGACTGAGAGATTCCTTGCCACAAGAGATTCTCTGTAGGCGATTAAAACTTTGAAATCTCAGCTAAGTGATACAAAGAATGGATTGCACATATATAATCCTTTAGACATAAACCATTGACCAAGTCTGGGGGCAGGGTTGGCCCCAGCTGCATCCAGACTCCTCTTGGAGAAGAAGTTTAGGAAGCAAAGGGGGTCTTCCCTGAACCTTGACCCAACAGGAGGGTCTCCCTGACAGCTCTGTCTGACCCCATCCTCCTGCAGGAAATAACCAAGTGCACCTCGCCATCGAATCTTGTTAAACCACTGTTGCATTTACCAACAAACTTTGTTAAATCATTTCTTTATATCAATAAATGTATCGCTGCTTCTCTCTTAGGAGTGAAGTGCGTGGCTCCGTCTGTGACACGGCCTCAGAGGAAACGACGACAATTATCGCAGGAATGAATGTGCTCAGCCCCTTGGCTGTAATTCTCTCTCATGTCATTAATACATTAAAATACATTAATACAGTAAATAACTAGACAGGGTGTCCTGTCTAAGACTAAAAATAAAGGCCATGCCAAACCCAAACCATATGTAAGTTGCTGTTTGCTTCTTAGCAGCTCAAGTTGCAGATAACGTGTTCTTTGTTTTGCCTTTCATTATGTTCGTAAAATCTCTATTTCCACAGCAGGCGGCTGGGTCCCCCCACCCTGCTCCCCAAAGAGCCCCCCATTGCCCGAGCCCAGCCAGAGCGGTGATCCCAGCGCCCATCGATGCCAGGCAGGGAGGAAAGAAAGCTTGATTTTAAAGAGGAGAAACTCCTCCACCCCCTGCAGCTCTGTTGCAAATCCTGAATTCAATGCTTAGCAAACAGGAGGATGTTACTCCTGTTCCTGGCAGATTACAGCCAGTTAATAAACCGTTCCGGGAACGAGGAGCCGGTGGTGTGCCGAGAGGGCTTGGGGACACCCAAGCACTGTCACAACTCCGGAGCTCCAGAACTAGTGAAACACAGGGTGAGGATACACAAAGGCTATTGCCTGAGGAATTACTCAGGGATCCTATTAGGATTACTGTGCTGATTTTATGGTCTCTAAAGCTGACCTTCAAAAGGACAAATTGAGAAAAAGGAGCAGCGTAATGCTGCTTTGCGTTTTTTGAAATGAGAAAAGCAGGTCCTGGCTGTTTCTTTTTCAGGGAGGATGAATAAAGAAGGGGCAAGTTTAACATCAGTAGAGCCAGAGAAGTTGCACGGGGTTATCTGACAAAAGCAAATGAGTTTTCCTTTGAGCTTTTGGGCTTTTTTTGTCTGATAACTGTAATTTATGTCAAGTATCTGTCATGTAACAGTGGGAAGGAAAACTTTCACAGCAAAGTTGCAAAAGCACCCAGATACTAAAAGCTGCTACTAAGTCTGGATCTGTCAAACAAATATACATTAAAAGGGAAAGATAAGAATTAATATTTTATTGGATAAAATACTTATTTTTTTTCCTGAGGAAGAATTATTTTCAAGCCTTCTACAACTATTATTAAAAAGGAATTCCCTCATTCCTATAAGCCCCAACAGAAGATATCACATCCCATGTCTACGTTTGGGTAACTGAATGGGGGGCTCTGCCGTCTCTGATTCAGCCAGACTGTGCACTATCGAGCAGCAACACTGAAAATCACATGCAAAGTAAAAAATCCTCCAGTGTTGCAATAAGCAAAACTCCAATAAATTTAGCAGGATCATTGCGCAGCCAGACACCCACATCATCTCCGAGTTCAGCAGTCAGTACTTCAGCTCACTGAAATACATCCCTTTATCTCCCTCTCCAGGACTCTGGTACATCAAAGCAAACCCACTATTACTTCCTTTCACTCTGTGTTCTCACCAGACATAAGACGTAGAAGGAATTAATTATGGCTAATTAAAAATTAAATCCTCTCCTACCTTTAGCCACTGTATTTCTCTCTCATGACTCAGAACATGCAGCTCAAATGCTCTGTTACGTTCTGCCTCTGTCACCTTTTATTTGAGAAGAATTTGCTTACTTCTCTTTGCCTTCCGCATCAAGCTCCGTCATTTGGTCTTCGCGGTGCCAGCTGCAGAGCCCCAGTCCAGCTGCCACCTCTGCTCCCTCTGCTCCATGTCCCCGCTGCTCCCAGCAGTGCCCACCTTTGCTTCACAACCCCTCCCCAGCCACCCGGTGTCACTCCTGACTTCAGCAACCCCCCATCCTGCAAGGGCCTCCCTCCCCGTATCTGCTCAGCCGACTCTCTCCACCCCAATCACTCGATGGAGCAGCTCTCTCTCTGAAGCTTTTCAACCGTGGTTCCTCCGAGGACACCACCTCTGCTGCACGACTGACCTTCACGAAACGCCTCGCGAGTGTGAACTCGTCCCTGCCAAACACAGGCGACGATTTTCTGTGGGGAAGAGGAGACAAGGAGGTGCAAAAGAACTACCTTTCCTTTAAGCAGGTCTCAACACACTGATGCTCTAAAAATAAATGGAGGATTAACCAAGTTATTTTGCAGCAAGTGGAATGTTTGCCAAGTAGATCACAGAGTTTCATCATGCCCTTCATTTGCCCACGAGTCAGCTCTGGACCAAGAATGTCAAGGTTACCTGGATGTCTGTCCTACAAAAACCGTCACCAGGTTTTGTGATGAGATTTGACGGGGATTGCCGGAGGCAGTGCCACACCAAGACTGGGACCACTGTCCAAACAGGCCAGCTTCAGAACTTCCTCAGCAATTACAGAGACTAAACTGGACTATTTAAGAAAACAGTGTGTGTTAGTGACGCAGTTCTGCTACGGAGGTCTTACAGAATCTCCCCTGGAATTTTTGCTACAGTCTATGGCAAGAGAAAGTCAGCAGCAGCCACCGAGAAACCTGCACCTTAATTGCAAGAGCTGTTATAAACCTTTGAATTTTAATATCTTGTTGGAGAAAAGTAGCTGGTTTGATCCTGGGGTTCCATCTGTCATCTCCTCTGTCAAGACTTCATTTGCATGCAAGTGAGATGTCACCTCAGTCACGGCTTCCAAGAAATTTCTTTGTCAGAGTCCACTAAATTAACTTAGCCAGCAGAGAGGGAAAGCGAACATTTATCAATACACAGGTATCAAGGATAAATCGTTCTTACTGCTGAAGGCGTATTGTCCAAGCTAAACGCAACACACACTTTTGCACCATGAAGTTTTTCAAATGAGTCCAGATATTTGTGGCTGAAGTCTCTCAGTTGTGTGCTTTATAAAAATATTATTTCAAAATCATTATACCACCATTTAGCCTATGGAAATTCAAATATTTACTAACGCAGTTAACAGAAATGTCATATGGAACTACATCTCTAGCTAGTTGCAATACATCTATCACTATAGCCACTAATAATTAAAGTTACCTGGGTATCCATCTTGAATGCTGTTAAAGTCAGCTGTTAACAATTATTCCAGCTAAACCATTCAAAAGGTGCTTTGAACTTGTTTAAGGTCCTTCGTAACACTGTGCAGCGAGCTTGGAGACTATGTTCTCACCCGAATAGAGTACCATCAATAATTTACTGTGTGAGTCAGGGACTTTGTCCTATGGTACTTGCATACACTTAGTGGCTGCTTTTCCAAGATAAGAACTAGAAACTGTATCTTCCTTGAGATTACATTGCAGGCACCGGTGATCTTTGATGAGTCGGTATAAGCATTATATGTTAATTACGAACTACTGAAATAAGTGAGTATATCCATCTGCTGTTTTAAAACTGCCCCTGGAGCCAGCCCAGTCCAGGACCGTGCTGGTCTTGCAGACCGGGTGGTGGGTGCTCATCTGCTTGTTCAGAAACTGGAATGTTAGAGGCTGTAGGAGCTGACTCCAGCTGGAAGCTTTAAGGTTAATAATGTATATCTCTTGGTTATAGTATCTCTCTTCCCAGGCTGAGGCTAAGACATGCTTAAAAATTAAAAGTGCCGATATCCTACAAAGGAGGAACAGATGCTAAGACTACACATTAATCTTTAATGTGATTGCAACTCACAAGCTAAATTTTACTAACTTCCCTGCATTGCTGCAACCTCTGTGATCTCTTCACCCCACTGCGCAAGGTGCCATTCCCTGTGAGAGGGCACGCACTTACCCTAAAGACTCCAAACACTGTTATAACATGCGAGTACTCAACTCTCACATTCACATATTGTATTCTCCCTTTTTTTCCTCTACAGGGTCCTGACGTGTTGTAACCAGATC
Organism: Xenus cinereus; assembly: GCA_025774025.1. Classification (NCBI taxonomy): domain Eukaryota; kingdom Metazoa; phylum Chordata; class Aves; order Charadriiformes; family Scolopacidae; genus Xenus; species Xenus cinereus. The sequence goes on along the minus strand of JAOXJK010000005.1, from coordinate 30,254,458 downwards.
TAAGGAGAGGCAGCCCTACCTCTGCTGGCATCCTCGCTGCACCGTGCTCACGCTCAGTCCCGCACACATTAGCTGATGAAAAATTAAGACCTCGAGCTTCAAGCCATTTCTAAAGCTACTTAAATAAAGAGAAAGATGGAGAGAACTTTTAGTAAATTCTTTCAGGTTTATCTAGCAATCCATTCCCCATTACATATCGTGTGGTGCAGCTAAAATGCATGTGCATATTTATTTGTCTAAAAACCACAGCAAAGCAGCAGAGCGCAGAGCTGTGCGGAACGAAGGGCGACGAGTACTTACATCAGGAAACTGAGCAGCAGCGAAGGCTCAGGCTCACAGTCCTGTAGAGTAACTTCTGTAGCTTCTGTGTACACTTGCATCATAGGAAATGCTGATAAACACTGCAAAACAACCCAGTTTAGATCTTTAGGCACCTTCTAGGAAAGGGAGAAGGAAAAAAAGAATTAATGTAATATGACACAGCATAATACATAGATGAAAAGCGTATGAATGTGTATTACTGATGTCAGTGCAGAAATGCTGAGGAAAATTCATTAGTTTACGTAGGGCTGGAGATGAAAGTGGATTTGAGTGTATCACTCACTGTTGTAAGAAATGGAAAAGCAAAGCATGCTCATGCCCAGTCAAACTCTTGGAAATAAGCACTATATTGATCCCTTGCCATCACTTATTTTGCTGATTTTGTGCCCATCCTCATCCCAAAGTCACTGTCTTTGTACACAGACAAGGCAAGTACATTTTCAGTGAAGTGGCCCGGACTGTTAGATGCACTGTGGTGCTGTTACCTTGACCACCAACAAAAGCACAGTTGCACTTTCAGACAGTTACAACTTCGAAGTTGCCGCCAGATAAAATACTGAACAGATCCTTTCACGCCATCCATTCTCAGTAGGGAATGCTGAGAAATTGTTTTGCACAGCGTAGGAAAAGACAGACATGGAATTAAAAGACAGAAGGAAATAATATTCTTTGCTGACAAATGCAAAATAACAATTGTACTTGGAGTTAAGGTGTTGTGATGCGCAGATATGAACGAGGCTCTTCAAACAGTCTTTGTAACTCAGGCTTGAGAATTTAAGCCAGAACCCTGGGTTGGCAAAAACAGAGATGAGAATACTGCAATGCATTCCCATCTGCATAACAGAGCACTAAGTTCATTTCTACAGACAGTTCATGGAGATGTCTCACCCAGGAAATCATTTTAATGTGTCCTGCTCATCCCCGGACATAATGTAAGCACAGCACTTGTGTGCCTGGCCTAATTACAGAAGGAATATTTTAGCAGTTGGAAGTGGCTTCATGCTACAGTACCTTTGTGTAGAGAGATCACCTTTAGTGATTATTTATTTCAGGAGTTCAGATTCCTGCCTTCCTGTGACATGATGAATGACTTTTAAGTAACATAATATCTGGTTTCCTCCTCTTTCACACACCCATTTCATTGCCAGTTGTCTTCAGTGACCAGATCCGAAAGGATTGTTTGCACTCAAAAGGGAAAGAGAAATTCTTTACCGGGTGCCCAGCCTCCTCTTGTTCATATTTAATTGAATTCTTGCTTGTGTTAAAATGGGTATCAATTATTCACCCCTGAACTCATTAATTCCAAACATCCCAAATAATAAATAGGACTGCTCTGTTAAAAAATGCCAAAATACTTCAATTTCACTTTTTAATCCATTCTCCACGTAACTGCAAGTAGCCAGTGAATTATGGGCTTTCCTGTACAGATTATTTAAAGAAGAAAGCGGGATATCAGACAAGGTACAAAAGTGGTGTCAGAAGGTGGCACGGGGCAGATTCATCAGCTCCTGAGTCTCTCCCATCACTGCTGGGGCTGGTGATGGCTAAAGAGCACTGAGAAAAGTCCTCTCCTTTCAAACCAGCAGCTCAGACCTCTCTTTCAGCCTCAGTTTTACCATTTGAAAAGAGTATTTTTTGACTAGCTAAATTAAATCCTCGACATCTTTTGTTTATAACCCACATTCTTTCTCAAGCCAGTTGAGAGGAAACAAAGCAGACAAAAAAACCAACCCCAGAGGGAACAGGAGATAATTTGATCCTGGTAAAATACAGCAAAACCACAACCTGCTCTCAGTGAGGCTCTCCAAACCACACTGCGCTTCAGAATTAGTACAGTCACACAAGATTAAACATTTCAAGATGCAAAGACTCTTCTCCTGTCCTTGTAAGACTAGAACACATTATTTTCAGGTTGTATCTAACGCCCAGATGCAACCTCAGCACTGCTGAGCAGGAGATGTGCCATCTCTATAATCGCTGCTCGACAGAGCCAGGGCAGTCCCTCTGAGAGTCAGCACCCTTTAAGCTTTAAAACACCACTGTAAAGAGACTGTTACAAAGCAAAACCTTTTTTTCCTACAATTCTTTAATATCAATCCAGCATGACCATGACAATCCGTGAATCTCGTGTAGCAACAAGGCGGTGGTTGTGGCCCAAGCAATGGAATGGTGAATGCATCCCATTAAAAAGTTCATCTTCACAAGGCAAACAAGAAATGCAAATGTGGTACATCCTACCCAACAACCAACTGAGTGTCTCTGTTTTCCTACCTGTAAAACGGGACTTGTTTTACATTTAAACTTTTACTGCCATCACTCAGAAATGGTATTTGGAACAGGAAAATCCACCTTCCCATGGCCTGGGTCTCATGGTCTTCTCTTATATTCGGCATTCCAGAAAAAAAAAAAACAAAAACAAAAAACAAAAACAAAACCAGAAACAATCATGTCTATACCTTTTTCATCATGCCATGCAATACAATAAACCCTCGCAACACAATACAATAAACCTCTTCTCCCTTACTTCTTTTAAAATGAACATATCCTTCCGTTTGCACTCGAAATTGTGAGGAATTTCTTAGAACAAGGATTTAAAGTTTCACCCTAAACTGGAAAGCATTCAGACAGAAATTTACCAAGCAAGCGATGCTGGGATTTGACTGGAGTACCAGAAGATAGAGAAGTTAATTAGTACAACAAATATGGAAGTAATATTTTTGTTAACTTTGTTCTTTTACCAACAGAGGGGGTTACACATGAAGCGTTTTAGCTCTGCAGCTGAAAGGGGTCATTATGCTCCCAGAGAAGGTGCCTTTCATCCCTGGGAGCTTTCTGCTGGCTCCAGCGGCTCCAGTGTGAGCTGCTGTGTTCAAGCTCTCCCTGGCATCCTCGCAAGGGCTCAACACACAAGACAGAGGATCATGATGACAGAAACAAAACCAGGTGGCTTAAACAGACCAGCAAGATTGGATTTTCATTATTTATGATAATAACTGGGAATGATAAATCTATTTGTTATGATTTGATAAATGAACATGTGATGTACCCATCTAAGGAGCTTATCTCTGCTCCCTAGGAAGAGCAGAGGACTGAGATGGTGGGTCAGGATTTGTGACATCTCTCTTGATGCAGGTCTCTGCTTGGCCACAAGCCTCTGGTGTGAATTTACCCAGAAAACGCTCACTGCACACAGGACAATGCTCTACAAAGCAAGGATCTGTATAAAAAAACTTAGAAACTAGCCTGCTTTCCAGGATCCAAGCCACTTGAGTCTACTTCATCTCAATCTTTCCATAGCATTGCACCCTATCACATAAATACACCCTCAAAGCTTCAGTTCCACGTCTGTAAAATATGACTAACGATACCTCCTCTCCCTGGCACAGCTGCTGTGAATATTCAGACATAAATTGTTCTTCATGCTAATGTACAAGGAAGCCATTAAAAATCCCAAACATAGATACATGGTTTCTAGGGGCATGGAAAGCTGTAATAAATCTATTTCAATCTCACTTCTCATGCAGGTCGCTAAATCCGTGCCTATAATATTAGGAGTGTGCTGGCTAACTGGCCACAAGCTATACAAAAGCCTTTTCTCTCCAAGTTCAATCAAAAAGACAACAGCATATGACAGACCCCTTGTATCTTTTGGTATTTTAGCCTGTCACAGCAGGGACCTCCTGCAGTGCCAGGAAAAGAGGGTTTTTCTGCTGGCCAAGCTAAAGCTAACAAAAATACCTAATGAGTAGAAGAGCTGAGAAGCTCATGCATTTAGCTACGTCTAAAGTAGCATGTGCACACTGAATGGGGGCATGAAAAATTAATTCCAGAGATGCTATCAGATATACCTTCAAGTGACTGGTTGGACTTAAAAAAAAAATACTATTTTTGGCAAAACTATTTTTACTTCAATTAGAAATATTTGGGGGAGAAATGATACCATTCCCCCACACCCCCATTTTCTCTCTAGAACAGGGGAAAGGAAATTCTGGTCTCCAGCCTAAACAGTGTCACCAAGTCGGGTCTTGCAAGGTTCTTGTCTGACCCTTCCCTTCCTCTCTCTAGCACTGGTTTCTCTCCCTACAAACCTCCATCCCTCTCACCCACACCACAGTTTCCCACCCACCTGAACCACTCTCCCTCCAGCTTCCCATCACTGACCCCACTGAATTCCTGGGGGAGGAAGATGGGGTGGCTTGAGGAGCTCTGTGCAATGTGGCTACACCTCTGGAGAAGGACATAGTCAGTTAGAGAAGCCCTGGCTGGGAGAAGAAGAATTGAACATGCTGGAAATGCCTATAAGGGTGATGGATATTTAGTTTAAGAACCCAGTGTGTGGCACTGGAGTGGAGGAGCACTCCCTTGAAAGCTGCAGATGGGAGAAGTGTGTGACTGTCACACCAACATCACCTGAGAGTCCTTTAAGACTTTCAGCATGGAAAATACTCCCTACTGTTGCTCTAAAATATAAAGTGCATGCCTGCAAATTAATAAATTGAAAAAAAAAAACCTATTAAGATGTCAAATGGTATCCACCAGCTGAGAGTAGTCACTTCCCATAGGAAGAACGAAGGTAGAGCAGACCTTTCACCTCTGTTGAAAAAAAGCAATTCAGGGAGAAAAAGGTAGAGATTCAGTCCGGTATAACAGAAAACAAAGTGCTCATTTAGTTGTTACTCTGTTCTGCAGGTGCAACTTGTTTCAGAAGAAACTTTAGAGGCAGCTCGGAGAGGTAAGGCATAACTGACTTTTGGTCTGGAAAGGATGCCCATACACAGGCCGAGGAAAGCAGTTAGAAATATACAGTGACTGTATAAACATTGGGAAATCCTTGTTCTTTTTCTCCAAGACAATCCTAGCCTATAGGCTTGATGACATATAATTTCCATGATTAAGCATCTGTTAATTAAACACACAATATATAATTACTAAATGCAAGCTGGTCGAGCTTTTAAGGCGGCTAGAGTTCCTGCCGTTCCAAACAGAAGGGTACTTGTCTTGGATCCCTAAACACACATTTTGTGAAAAAATGCCCAGTTTGATTACATGTGTCACATCTCATTAGAGAAGTGATGTAGTTTATTTATTTGACGTTCCAGCAAAGCTGAAGAGGGAGATACATCAAGTGCAAATATAGTAAAGGAAATGCCCTTTGAAGGATATATTTGCTAACCTTACCTGTGTAAAGGGAAACTCGCATCTGAAAATCCAATATTTAATCAAAGCCTTCCGTAATTAGGAAACTTGGTTCCATGATCTTAATGCAAAGAGGAGTATCGCTGATGGATTACCTGCTTTGATAACTCTGGCGAAGCTAAAGATTCGATACAAATTGACTTGGTCTTGCAACCCACTGCTGACTCACTTCATGCTGCAAAGAAAGAGCACAGAGAATGGTTTTACAAACTCTGAAGACTACCAGAGTAAGGGTGCTGAGACTGGCTCCTTCACCAGCATGGACCGGTATGTCCCTTCCCAATGACAATTCAGCACGTGGTCATTTATAATATTTAGAACAGCATGCACCTGTGTAACAGGACGGTTCAATTCCTTCTTTATTCAGGGGTCTTTCTACATAAAAGCACCACCCAATAGCGAAAAAATATTCACTTCATGACAGAAAAAGGCCAGATGTTCTGTTCCGAAGCAGTAAAAACCCCCTTGTTGAGGTATACAGAGATATCTTCAGTTTTAAATGCTGAATAAAACTTCCCCTGAGGAGTTTTGGGAAAACTTTCAGAAGTTTCTAATATTTGTGACTTACATTCTTCTTATATTAGTGACTGCAAATCTGTTTAAAACTATCTTAACCATTGCCTATGAATCTACCACAGACTGTCAGAGCTTATTAGAGAATAAAGTGTTGTTCATCACCACCTTATGCCTACATTATGATTTTCAGTATAAAAGTCTGTGTAGTGAAAAGGTTCAACAGGTGTGTGATCAAGGTCAGCTTCTAATTAATGTATGTGTCATCACGCAAGAGGCAAGTCTTAAATAATGCAGAGCTCAAAGCAGTAAAACTACGTAAAAGCAAAGCCTGGAAACAAAAACTGTTGTTTCATTAAACTTAAAATACAATTTGACTCTGTCATACCAACGTATATGAGCTATCTGCATTAAATTGTGTTTAATTTAACTCTAGAACTATAGGGCCCAATTAAAAATAATGAGGCCTGTCTCCAACTGTCAGGCTCAATTAGAGATAATGGGAACTGATAGCTCCTGGAATAGATTCATTTTTGTCTGATAGACGAACTGGGGCAGGGGTCTTGGCAGGGGTCATTGGAATAGACCCGGCAACAAAACATGGGTCATTCAAGCTTAAGGAGACTTAAGGAACCCAGTTATTAAATAAGGAAGTAGGAAGTAAATCAAATCCAAAAGCACATGAATAACCCCAACAGAATATTTTTTTTTTCCCCTCTTACATCCCCATATATTGCAATTTGTCTATTAAACAGCCCATTCTACACCAACAAAATATATAATGCATACATTTAAAACCTATTTGACAAGATGAAAGAAAAACTAGAAAAATAAGTGCCCAACTTCATATGCCGGGGCCAATTTTCAAGAGTGTAGTGGGAACAATATTTTCCTTAGGCAATGCTCCAAAGATTGTAGCAAAATTGCTTTTATTTTACATAAGTGTTATAAAAAATAAATTTGGATGAATTAAGAAACCCAGCTGATAGGTGTTACATATGATGAACGGATTAGTTCCTATTCAGCCTCAGCAATAAAAAAAAGGAAAAAAACTGTCAGCTTCTGCTAAGCACTTTCCAAGATGTAATGGAAGAGTCAGACAAATTCAGAAAGGCGCCCAAGAGAAACGAAGCCATTTGTCCTTGAAGAAACATGAATGGGCGACGCGGCGCCCGACAACTTTTAGGCACTAGACAGTAGCTGTCATTTTAGATGAGTAATTAATCTTGAGCGGAGAGGGAGATGCGGAGCCCTGTTGACTGTTTATTGGGCTAGAATGACACTCGGTGTCTGTCGGCACCGCTCGGACCCTGCCTGGGATGGGGACCCTCTCCCCGGCAAAGCTTGGCCCTGCCTCTATTGTCAGCAGCAATGACTCTGACGTTCGCGTTGGGCAATCCTGACGCGCCCTGCCTTGCCTCGCCTTTTGTTTCTCTGTGAAGACACTTTTTTAATCTAATGATATCTTTCTCAATGTCTAACGATGCTCGTGCAACGTGCCGCCAATGGCATTTTATCCTCGGCTCCCCTCCCCCCCTTTACACGCCCAGGCCTGCAAAGTCATGCTTTGCATTTTAAATCTGTTCTCTGCGACTCGTGAGGAAAGAAAGAACAGTTGAGCTTCTCTCCAGCGTGGCTTATTCAGAGAGAATGTGCACATTTGTAATTTGGCTCATTATTTTTCTTCATACATCCCTCCTTGTACACCGAGAACCTCACGAGGGGACTCTACGGCTGCATTAGAACAACACAAACACGTCGTTGCTAAAATATAACATAGGGTTCCTGGCCACACAAAGCACCAATGTTGTTCCCTTCCTCCAGTGTCTTCTCTTGGTTGAATGCACCCAGCGGTGGACACCCCAGACTCCGGGTGACAACCCACTGGACTCGACCCACACATCTCTTCACTATTCACTGGCTACACTGGGGTGGGAATCAACATAGGCAGGAAGATCTTCAGATCCTGAGCCATGACTATCTGCAACACTCAGAAGAACAGGGCAAAGATTTCAATTACAATCCTTAGAAATGAAAGAGTTTTAAAAAAAATAATATAAAAATGTTTATATTTCCTCTAGTCTTAAGGACATCCAGCTCACGTCATGCAGCACTGGGCAAAACAGAAGCATTGAGGTTTTGGAGAATTCTGTTATTTGTAGCACTCAGTACAAAAACTGCTCTTCAGATGCTCAGCTGTGTGTCTCTGGTGGGAATTCAGGCGTATGAGCACAACGACATGTCTACACTTGTACTCATACACCTGTATATACACACACCTCTCTATATACGTATACACTTACATGAGTATTTTAACCCCCAAAAGGCATTACTGTATAAATTAATTGTTGTACCTTTCAGCTGGAAGAATTTAGTATTTTGGCAGCTTCATTCTCACTTGAACCCTATGACTTTGGTCAATGCCAAGAGGCAAATTCTGTGACATTTTCATATCCCTCTGTCTTGACGTCCCGCTGGGAGTCTTGTAGGTCTGCGGCACCTTTTGAAAAACAAATGTAAGCACCATAAAAACACTAACAATTACATTCACTTTCCCACGTCAGAAATCTAAAGTGGGCTAGCATATTAAGATTTAAAACATGGTTGAATTAAATTCAGAGCTCTGAAGGCACTCATAACAAAAAGGTGCCGCATTTCCTAAACAACTGATCCAGAAGAGGTTGCTTCCAGTTCTGTTTCTGCAACTTTTCAAAGCCAGAGCCTATTTTTCCAAACTGTGATCACCAGGATTTGTGGAACTGAGCTAAACTGAATTCATATAATGACATCTTTTTCTGTGAGGAAATTTAATTTTTTTCCTTCATTGCAATAGCAAACGATGATAACGCTTTTGCATTTCTACAGCATCTTTCATTAAATTATCTGGAAGTTTTATAAAAACTAATGAATGAAGCCCTAGCATAGCAATAGAAAGGGGCATTATCTGTTTTACAGAACCAAGGCACAGATAACCCTAATTATATCACCTAATTAGTCATTTCAGTGGTTAATTCCAAATAACAGTTTTTTGAGAAACTCAAGTTTACATTTTCAATGCCATGCAGTAAATTCGGTTGTTTCTAGTTTTGCTATGTCTACCTCAATTCAGGGCTTGGTATTCAGCAGTTCTTGCAATATGCTGAAAAAAAGAGTTACTAACTTACTTGGGAAAGACAGCCAGTATTAGTAAATACTTCAGAAAAAGGGGAAATCTGTACTATGTAAGACCATACACATGGTCTATGACAGTGCTAGGAAAAGAGAGATTATTTCCCAACCACCAGCTTAGACCCATGACTGGTATTCCATACGCTTTGCTACCTTACTTGCGATCATTTAAATACAATTTTTACTTTTTTTTTTTTCCAGCTATATTTTTGCTCCTTATTCAACAGCTCATTTTCTTTCCCACTAAACACCTTCCCCCAGCTCTCCAGAGCTCCCTCTGGCCGCAGGATCCCGCAGAAGGTGTGCGGTGCAGTAGCCAAGGGCCAGCAACAGGGGATGTTGTGGGATCGGAGCAGGCAGCGCAGGCAGGAGGAGGAGACTCTGCTCCTCTGAGCTGCTGCACCCCAGAGACCAGGGCATGACCGTAGTCCAAATTCTTCAAAATCGCTTTTCCCACACAGAACATAAAAACCATGAGAAAGAACGAATTATCCCATTCCCTCGGCTGCACGAAAATGACCCTCTGCCATATGTATTTGGGGGGAATAAGGAGAACCTTTGGCATCAGTTCTCCATATTCAAGGGAAACAATGAAAAAAAAAAATGAAAAAGATGATGAGAAAAGGCATTTGGACTAGATTTCTTTTTTTAAATCATAACTTAAAAGGAAGCTAATGAAACTATAACATTACACACTAAAAGACATTCCATAAGCATCATGAAATTTCTCAGTTTTTAGGGAAGACTAAAACATAAATGGTTTTCAGTTTAAATAAATCTTTGGGGTTTTGTTACATTCCAACATTAATAGGTAAAATATGACAATATATATTCTAATCAGAGCCCTGTGAAATAAACCGAACTACTTCAGACAGCAATGCCCACTATGATGAATAAAATCTTAACCAAAGATGTGAACTCAACACAATGCTTAAGCAAACCCTCCTGACTACTTCATATATTAAAAATTTAAGTTTGGAGCATCACACCGGGATCCAACCGAAGCGTTTGAAACTGTGCTACAGACAGTTACAATCGTGAAGCAACAACCCCGACACCGCTTGTGAAAGTGCTGAGCTTCAGATTTAACGTAGGAACCCCACGTTCACCTGACACTGAACTATTTCACTTTCACCTGACGGCACAGCGCCATCATTTCGAATCACCTGGTGTTTTCAACGAGATCCTCGGCTCTGCAAAAGGATAGGTGGCATTCAAAGTCAGGCATAGGAAAGCGCTGAAATCACCCACACAACCAGTAAAGACGAGAAGGAGTACCTCAGGCTTCCATTTCCCGCGTTGGCCATGCAGGACGTTCTGATGCGGAGTGAAAGGAATAAAAAAAACCCAACCAAGTCACTTCTCCAGGCAGCTCGCAAAAGGGTGCTACGATCCTGTGTTTTATACAGCACCGAAGTAAAAGCAAAGCCAAATGCCAACTGTGAGATTTCAATTTCCATGTATATCAAATCCTACACAGAAGATAAATTTTATTTATGGCTAGTTCTGCCTCCCTCATGAAACCAGAGATTCTTTTGACTTCAATAGCCAGGACTAAACCCTTGGGTTTTTTTCAATTTCACAATAAAATCAGCTCACTGTAGCTCGACAGTGTAATCTTTCTTAAAGGGCTTTCTGAGAATGGGCACGCCTGACTTTCTTCAGCAGGTGCATCCCCTCAATCGATTTCTATTGCTCCACAGAATGCCCTTAATTTGGAATAAAAAGTGAGATGTTGCTATCACTTAAATGTGAAGACTGTCACCACCGGAATAATCAGACGTTTCTCTTACGCTGCCGTTTGAAGAGAATTTGAAATACAAAGAAACTCAGCAGGCAGCCGATGAATTCCCCCCGGCCCCGTCAAAAAAAAAAAAAGAAAAAAAGAAAGAACCTTATGGACGGAAGAGAAAGAGACACATAATTCATCTTGAAGATACCGGAGATTTTCTTTTTTCCCGTTGAGTGGTTCCAGTTTTGAACAGGGCTATACTGGAGCGCATCGTAGCACCGGGGCACTTCCCCATCGTTCAGTTGGTCACCCACGTACTGTAGCAGAAACTGCCAAACAATCGGTTTATTCTCTTGTGATAGTAACCCAGGAAATAAATCTATGATGACACTGTTACATGCATTCGTGAACTTAGTGGCCTCGTAGGTCACTGGACAAATCTCTCTAAACTGAACTGTTGACAGTTCTTTGCGGGGTTCCCCACAGGAAACTGAAGGTTAATTGACCATTCTTTCAAACCATGAAATGCTTTTGAAAATGTTAGTTTTAAGTCTCGTAGCCTAAAAATCTGATGAAACAGCGTGTCTGTACTGTGGTGTCTTCCAATTACTGAAATTAAGAATTTTGGTCGGGGAAGGTGGAGAAATGGTTTAATTAGATTTCTGTGTCATATAAACAAGAAACGACACTCCTCTAAATCGTGATATTGTTTAGAACAGAGCTGCTGAGGTAGCAGAGTACCTGCTAGAGAAGCTATTCATAATAGAACTGACTACTTCTTGATTATGTTAATTTGATGATGGCCTTATTAAGAGATGAGATCTTGAATTTTCAGACTTGGATCCTTAGAAAAATATGTGCATGCTTATCTTCGCTCACGTGGATAGTCTCACCGATGTCAAAGGAATTACTAGTGTTGGTTTCTGCAGGATACTCCCACCTGTAAAGTTGTAGTTACACAAATTCTCACATGCTCAGAACCAGGAATCCCAGAAAACACCCCATGTTCCTGAACGACTGGCAGGAAAGTAGATTTGCTTTTACGAGGTAAAATACATTTGTAAAACTAGTTATATATTCACCTAAGGTTTAGAGAAGCTAGGAAGAAAATGGAAATCAATTGTTGTCACAAATTATGAAAGTTCTTTATCATGCTGTGCTTTACACATTTCGAGTATTACCGCGACATCTCATGGGTGTTATTTTTCATTTGATCTAAAATGTGGCAGTGTATATGCTTAAAATATTGCAGAAATAGAAACCAAGTTAAAAATGTGTACTTATTATTAGTGTTTTTCTCCAGAAACTGTGACGAATTCTCGACTTGAGTATTTCTAATCATGGTTAATAAGCTTAATGCAATCAAGAAGATCTGAGTTCCACAAAATTTCAAATCTCAAGCTAGATTTCAGCCTTGTTGTCGTGTCACTGCCTTTCTATGTAAGAACTATCAGTTTAAACGTGGCCAGATAGTGATCTTCAGAGGATGCCTGCCTCTCTGTGTGGCTCAGCCAGTAACATACTGGGAAAATTTAATTCCACTCTGTCAAGGTTAGACATTACAGCAGCCTTGCTGGGAAGCAAGGTGGACCAGACTGGGCTCTCTCGGACACCGATCAGTCACCCTCCAGGTGGCCACCACCACGTGAAACAACTGACTTAGTCTTTCAAAGGCTGAAGATTCAGCTGTGCATCCAACTGAGGCGACAAATAGCCCCTCAGAGACAATTTTGCCCAAAATATCCTTAATGTTTGTTGCTACTGCGACAAAAAGTTGTATATTTACCCAAAGCTGAAAGCAGGCAGCTGTAAAGTTTCCCTTTTTCCTTCTTTCCTGACTTTTCATCTACAAAGAGGAAAAACTTTATGTGAACATAGGTATAGATAAAAGCATTAATTGTCATTATTTGCACAACACAATCCATGGAGATTTGCTGAAAACAATCAGGAATATTACTTTAGAAAAAGCTCATTACTATGGTGAAGAAATAGGTGAGACCTACACATGATTCTCTGCTGTAAATAAACCACAGTCTACAAAAGAGCAATAAGGAGATCCAAAGTGATGATTTTGTCTGCAACGCTCTCTGTTGCTGAAACAGTCTCTTTCAATGACAAACCACACTGTAAGTTATACCCATCAGCCTGCAGCCTGTTCATTTCCTTCTGGGTTTGAAAAAAAAGATAATTTTAAAAGTATACATTTTATCCCCACAATGCAAAATAAAAACATGAATACTATGCTTACATAGCACAAGGATTTGTTCCACCTTCAATGTCTAAATTTATGACATCAAAAATTCAGGGTGATAATAAGCTTTTATTCTAACCCTTTAGACCTAGAAGTTTTAAGAAGGAAATATTACCTCCTGCACATGCTGATACTAATTGCCATATGCAGCACAATATCTACAGACAACAGAATGGTTCAAGGTAAAAATTTTAGCTTCAGTTCCAATTTTTTCTCATTTCTACAATCTTGTATTAGGCACCATGCTTCTGAAAGTAACTATTTTGCCAGAGGCTAAGTAAAAATACACTGAAACTACATTTCTCAGAGATCACTTTCTCGTTAATGAAATTTTGAGGGTTAAAAATCTGCTGCTAACAGCCTGTGATAAGAGCAATTATGTTGGACATTTGAAGTGGTGGAAAACACGCCAGCCAACCAGAATTCCCTTGTCACAACACTTGCTTCATAATATTCTATATAATAACCATTGCACTGCACAATTACACTATCTATAAACTAAGTTTTGCCCCAAAATAGACACGTATCAAGGCAAAATATTCTTGTAGTCCGCTCAAAAAGATAAAACGGTGCTACTTTTAGGTTTAAGTGGCTAAATTATAAACAGATTGTCAGGCTTTGTGTGTCCTAGTGGGTCTGGTTTTGAGGATCTGCCAGCTCTTAAAGCACATATAATCAAGGCTCTGTATTATTTCTGTCACAGAGGCATTTAGAAGCCCCAGGCCCATTTTTCCAGGCACTCTGGAAATGTACAGTAGTGAGATGATTTCAGCCTCAGAGGAAGTTATACCAAATTCAGAGCTTTGTTTAGAGAAATTCTAAGACACATGTAAGTATCATGAGAACAGCTGAGGCAAACAGCAAAACTACCCCCAACTAATTTTATTCTAAATTTCGGAATTAATTAGTAACACTGTATTCTAAAATCTACATCTTAACCCAAAGCAAAATTAAGTTGGGTCACCAGCAAAGAAGCTGCTCCTTCCAATAAGACACCTTACCCTAATGAACCTGGACACACTATGATGGATTACACAGTATGATGGATTACACAGTATGATGGATTTTTGTTCCTAAGTATTAACAATATTAAATTAAAATCAGTGAGTAGGTGTCAGATGGCAGTTTTAACTTCAGGGCTATACAGGGCAGCAGTATCATCTTCATGAGGATGAAGATTAATTTCTTACAGGCCAGAGTACCAGCACTACACACGGAGCACGACAACTTTCTCCCTGCTGAACAGAGAACAGCAGGCATCAGTTTTAGTAACTAAGAAAGTGATAATTAAAAGCTGCCAATTCCTCCTAATGGAATAACTATTTGTTTGTTGTCTAAAGATGCAATAAAACAAAACAACAACAACAAAAGAGTAAGAAAAGTAGCAACTGCCTTAGAAAGTAAAAAAGGGATCCTAAAGGGAGTACAAAGCAGGTTTTCCTTTGTTTGTGATACATATTATGAAACTTTTCAATAGTAAAGGCATTTTAAAATGTAGCTTTTTCTGACAGGAACTAGGACCTCCAGTGTATTTTCCTTACCTTAGCCGTGAGGAAGGCCTTTTTGTCCGTTACATCCATGCATGTAATCAGTGATTGTGCCTTTTGTAAAACTCAGATTCACCATCTGTACGCTCCCAAGTGGCCAGACGAGTGCTAACACCCCATCCCTATG
>JAOXJK010000005.1:30220778-30233914 GCA_025774025.1 Xenus cinereus | reverse complement strand
GCAACCCTGCTTTGGCAGGGGAGTTGGACTAGATGATCTCTAGAGGTCCCTTCCAACTCTGACAATTCCGTGATTCCTGTTTAAAGCACTTTGATTCTAAATTGTGTTTGATAATTACACCTTCAAAGCCTTGGGCTGACCTTCCAGTAAACTCTCTCTGCTGTATGAGTGTTGCCAGAGAAGGATGTTCTTGTTAAATAATAACTATTTAAAAGTTCCCTTTCAGATCACATTTTTCATTGCTCTGAAGCAGTCATGGAGAGACTAAATCAAGTGCAATAGACACTAGAAAAAGTTTTTGATTAAAACAAGTACTTACATAGTATTCCAGAGCACTGGTTTCTGTCAAAGTTTTTCTAATATCAGTGTGAACAAACCTGGATTTGTCAAGAGCCTTTGATAAATGATAAAACCTGTACCGCTACACATCCATTTACCATTTGAAAGTATTGTTAGAAGTCACGAGATGGCTCTGCCTGAATTACAGAGCACTGGGTTAAGTTAGGTTACGTCTCGTCACATGATGCAAAGTTCCAAGAAATACAGAATAGCAGAACACGATCCAGTTCTCATTGTAAATAAATAAATAAATAGATAGATAATGCTTTCCTGTTTTAAAATGAGGAGGGAGACAGTGTTGCCTTCCTCCCAGCCTGGGGGGAGGGTTTCCACCCATTTCTGTGGGTAAAAGTGGTCGGCCGCAGGTATTCCTCTGTCAGCCCCTCTCTATTCAAAACGCAAACGCTGTACTGCAGCCTCTTGCAGCTCAACAAGTGATTTGTTGTACTCTCTGAAGCCACTGTGGAAAACGGTTTGTGGAACTCTGTTTTGCTGCCTATCAAAGCACTGTTTGCTCTAGGCATTTTGGTTGGCTGTGTAAATATTCCTGAAGAAATTATTCGGCATTTAATGAAGGGTGTGTATGAGAGAGCCTTCCGGGTATTTATATTTCAGTCTGTATCTTCAGTGCCCTGAAGAACATACCACCTTAACAAAGACCCTTTGAATGGAGAGAACTATTCTTTAACTCATAGCTGCAGAAAAACACTCTTTTTTGAGAAAGATAGGATTTATCTTACTGCCAGTAAAGGAATTGTAAGAGTTTCTTCTTTTATTCAGAAGTCAGCTGCTTTTAAAACCTAATTTCAATTCTCTGTTAAAGATTTTGAACTCAAAGATCCGTCCTCTAACGTTTTTAACCCACTTGTGATTTCTTTAATGCAGCTTTAAAATGAATCATTTGACCTCATTTAATAGTGCCAAATTCTGATAAAAATGCATAAAATCTGAACCGCACCATAAATGCAGAGCAGTATTTGTCCTACTTCATGAGAAAACACTTTGGATTATGTAAAAGAAAATCTTTTAGACTGAATGATTTTAAGAAAAGAATAGACCTGTCAAATTCTATCAGCTCTGTTTACTCTCCTGCTGTCACCACAGCCCAAGACTGGAACCCACAGTCCCGAGTTCTCCATGGGGGAGCATCAAGGCTCCACAAAATGGGGAATGGCCTCCAATTAGTGAGTGGGAGGCTGGGGCTGTGCTGAGAATACTCTTCTGTCTCACTCGGAATCTTTCAATGGGACAGTTGGACTTGGAGGAGACCAGGCTTTCCTGCGAGTGTGCGGGAGGAAATGCTGAAAAGGGAGGGAGGGGAGTGCGTGGGCGTGTGAGCAGGGGATCAGATCACCAAGTGCCGATAAGTTTTCACTCGGCTTGTGCTCACAGTTTGAAACGATGGGGTTTTTTTATTTTATTTTGTTTTTTTTTTAAATGGACGAGGAAAAAAAGAAATCCCTGATTTTCACAGATTTTTGAATTCCGTGGATCCAAAGCGTCTATACTAGTATATAGTAAATGTGATGTAGCACACAGAGTAGTGATGAGGAACAGACACTGCTGCGCAAAGTCCAGGGACTATCTGCACCATAGTAAAATGATTTTAGACACATATCTCTTCCACTGTGGGATATAAAGTATCGTGCTGTTCAGGAATGATGAAGGGCCATCATATCTTTTCTGATGCCTATGTTTTTATGGTTCTGTCACTGCCTGGCTACCAATGCAAAGCAATACCTCATATGAGCAGATGCCTATCTTACTCTCCCAAAGAAAATACCTCTACCTTCAATATTTTCATAATTGTACTAGTGACAAATATTTCTAATGATTTCATTTTAAATTTCAGGGAATAAAAGCAGAGAATTGTAACACACTGGGACTTTGTAACCCTTAACACTTTATTCTTGTTAGTTATAATTAATAGCCTAAGATTATGTTTTAGTGCAAATATTTTGACGTTTAAATCAAAGCACTAGGCAGACTACGCATTGACTATGCAGCCGAGAGTTCTCATGGTCTTCAGTGTCTTGGAGCCGGTCTCTGAGAAACTCTGAAGGTTCTTCAGCTCGTGAACGCTGTGGTCTTGAAGCCGTATTTTTAATAGAAATCTGCAATTTATCCTTTTGCAGTCTAATTTGATTTAACACACAAAACCAGTGCAAGAGGAGTAGAGGATGTATAGAAGTGCAGAATCGGATTTACTGGGCAGGTCTCGAGCAGTAGAAGCCCCAGGGAGGCAGAGGAGAGGCCAAGGTGGTCCTGGCCTAAGACTGCAAGAACACTTACAGACCTGAAAGTTCTATCCCAAAGAAGGCTCAATATTATGCTAATTCAACATTCTTAGTTTTCAAATGCAGCAGCCTGCTTATTTTTCTCAGGGACTATCCCACTCCCTAATTAGGTACAGTTTTGTGTGGTTTATTATATATCATATAATAAATCATGACATAAAACACAGGTCATTGGAAGGGATTGTTTGGCATATGTGAAAATCCAAATTTAAGGAATCAAATCATCACTCTAGCTAACAATGTGGCATCTATTTTTGAAAGAAATAACTAAAAAGTATAATTCAATTTGAAGAAATAACGTTACTTAAGAAGAAAAGCTAACCCTAGATCAACAAGATAAATTAACTTCATGTTTTGCGACTCAATCTTTTGTGTAAGGACCATGTTTGTCTTTGGTATTACTATGTATTTCCAGTTATTAGAAGCCTTATGTAGTACTTTGAAGGCCTTGCAATACATTTTCTATACAGGTTAAACAGGAATTAAGTTTTAAATAGATATCTTTTTGGTCAAAATTTTTGATACTCAGTTGTTAATGATTCAACGTATTAGTAGACTGTATTCTTAATCCCATTTTAATTGCCCCTTTGTTTCTTAAAAAATTGGTCTATATCCATTAGCTAATAGTCAGATTAATTTTTTATTGTAGTAATTACTTTATGCTAGCGTAGTTTAGCATAAAAACGTATTATGAAGAGTAGACACATAAAGACACAACCTGCTGTATTCCATATATTCTGGATGTGAGTGCATTGCAGTGGTGGAAAACGGTGAAAGGTCTTTCTCTTTCTGACACACGGTGCATTTTAGCTCTCCTGAGTGGTGCTCTCACATCTGGCTTTGCACTTTGGTTTCTGGAGAGCCAGCTACAGCTCAGGCCTCCAGACTGTCACCTCCGGGGATGGACGGAGTCTGGGAGTTTGCATGAAGGACATTTCTGCAGACAAAAGGTTACAAATGCATAACTAACGAAACCGTAATTGTTCCTGGAGAAAATGTCAGTGTCCATTCCCTTGACACCATGTGTGTCTGACAGGGAATGAGATAATGACTCGATGTGTCGGAGGAATTTCATCACAGTAGTTGCTTCATTCTTTCAAAAAAATGTGAGAAACCTCCTAGGAATCAGTCAAACTCGGGCCACTGTGGATTGATTTAAGTGGATTAGCTGGACTGTTTCCTATGTAGTTCCTGAAATGTGCTAATCGGTATTAATAAAAAAATTGTGGCCCTTGCTCCTCAAATTGTCCTGCAGTTGCAGGCAGAGCTGGGAAGGACTGGGTTGGACCCAGGCAATATCTTCCAGGCTTCTCAGGCTCGTCTGCCTCCGGTGAAACCAGGACTGAGTTCATCATCTCTTACCTCAAAAAAGGCGCTTGACCTCCCATTCTAAACAAGAAAACAGAAAAGGAATTTGGACTTTTTGAACATTCCTGTGAGATCTCAGGTGCTCATGGCCACACCACTCTTATTTTACCCATTTAAAAAAAAAAACTCCTGTGTGCGGAAAGCAGAATTGCTGCACGATCGCAGCAGCACCTGATGCAAGTGAGAGGCATTCTTACAACAGTACAAAACAGAGGGCAGCATATTTTTTTTATTCCCTTCACACTGGAATAAAGAACTACACAAGGTCCCAGGCAGCTAGATCACTTCACGGCTAATAAACAGCGTTTGAAGCAACGTTAAAGGAAAAAAATAGCTTCCCAAGTTGTCTACTTGCTACTGATTTTTATAGAAAACATTCCCGTAGTGCCAGGTACTTCAACACATTTTTGCATTGAGGAGAAGCTTATTTTGACATTAGCCACAGATGGGGTTTTTTTGTTCTTTCTTTTTTTTTTTTTTTTAACAAAACTGATTGCACGGTCAGTCAGGTACTGACCGCATTTGGCAAATCCAAACCTAGGGATGGTTTTGTGGGTAAAGCACAGCAGGGAGCAAGTGGCAGGGACTACAGAGCTGACATTGCTGCTAATTTCCTCTTAGGCTTAAGCAAATCATGAAGGTCACTTGTAATTCGGTTTCCCTTCATCCCATACCAAAATGATGTAATGAGAGGTTGTGAAACTCGGAGCTGAAGTGTATAAAAGTCTCCAGGAGCACATCCATAGCCTGTTCTGTTAGCACTAAGCACCTTTGCAGAAGGTTTTTGGAGAATCCTCCTCTGAACCATGGTGCAAGAAAAGGAGAACGGCGACACCTGACAGGGTAATGATCTGATTTGCTTTTTCCTTATTAGATTTGGTTCCTAAAATCCAAAGTTTCTTGAGCTGTAGCCAAGGAAGGACTTTCTGGTGGTCCCTGGAATACTGTTTAATTTCTGTTCTTATTTCTAGCAAGGCCAGAAATTACTCAAAGAACCTGAAGAGAGGTCGGAGGAAGGCAGGCTGGTGGTTTGGGACTGGACGGGTGCTGTGCCTTCAAGAGGCAAAGAGGAGTCGCAGACCGAGAGCCCCGGTGAGAGCTGTGGCTGAAGCAGGAGAGGAGCTGGTGGAGAAAACAGGGAGGAGAGAGGCAGGGGGTTGTGAGTGAGGAAACCAGAACCTAGTGCCAGGAAAAGCACCTGCAGGGGAGGAGGGTGGGAAGAGAATGCACAGAGGGAAGGAGCAGAGCAGATGGAGTGAGGATCGAAAGGAGAAGTTGACTCCTTCAGTAAGACAGAGAATACTTCTGACCTGGGAGACAGCTGAAGAGCCACAAACCATAAATATTTTCCTTGTGTTGTTTTACATATGAGAAATTATCGTGCTTGTTCTGAGGCCTTTACGTAATCCCAGACAAAAGAAAACCATCATCTTGTCGCCACTTCAAGAAGAGGTTTTCTTATGACTCTTCCTGTTCAGTTGTCACTCATGCTGGATAAACCATTGCAAAGAGCTAATTAAGAATCTGTCACCCCTGATTGCTCCTACTCGTTGAATAGTTGCATTAGGCAAGCAGGAGAAAGCTCAGATGTCAGTGCTGGCAATGGTGATAAAAGTAGACCATTGAGTGAGAGACATCTTAAAACTCTGGTTGGGGTTGAATATGGCAAGTGCAACCGCGGTGTTTCTCTCTGGCTTTGTTTAGAACAGAGGCAATAACGAGCCACCACCACGTGCTAATCCCTCGGAGAGAACCTGTAGCGTTGCGTTCGCCCGACAACATCAACCAGTTTGAGCACTTTGTGTCTTTTAGGGACAGACTCCGGAGCGAACAAGCGGAGTCTTCTGAAAGGTGAATGGTGCAATATGGATAGAAATATGTAACTCTGCACACCGTATCCTAAACTGAAACCTGGTTATGGGCTAAACTATCTGGAGATGAAATATCTTAAGGGTATGCTTGTCGTTGCTGGGCTTTCCTTTAGTTTTAACCCACTTGTTTGGCAGACTATTCTATGATGCTGTTGAAGAGATGGTCCCTGTAGTCTCCAGTGACAAGTTCACCGTACAATGGTGTTTGCACGTGTGGAAGTGGATAGTTCACCTTGACAGCGGTTTCTGCCGTGATGAACTACCCCAGACCCAGCTCATGAAGATTCTGTGATTAGAGCAACTCGGTGAGAGGAAAGATGGTAAAGTGAGATCTATGAATATAGCTTCAAAGTCAACTCTGATGTTAGTTGTGGATTCCGGCAAGGTAATGCCAGGAATTAATTTCATTCCGTCCAGTGAGCTGTTGTGCCAGCAAGATGCACTTGATGGGGGTACAAAAATAGAGATATCCTTAGGTAGACTTAGCAAAAGGTTTGGGACTGTTGGCAGATTCAAGTCAGCTTTGTGTAGGAGTCCAGTTTCTCTGTGACCACAGGCAGGAAGATCTGGAGCTCAGTACGTGGAGATCTGGAAAGGGGTTTCATTCCAAGGGGTGTTTTTTCTGATTCTGGAAAAGTAAACTTTGTGCGGGCTGGCTGGTGGCCAAGATCTATCTCCCTGATTGGATAAATCTTTTGGGGACGGTATGATGGAGCAGATAGCATAGACGAATGCTGCCACTGAGCGTGTCACCTATCATAGGTCTCAGGGCACTTTTTGCAGGAGGCCAGCATCCTTGGACACACAGAGGACAACTAGGACATAGATCCACAGCATCACCTGGATTCTTACTAATGCAGGTGCCTTTCTAGGACAGAAACGCGTGGAAGCAGAAGGGTGTTTTCCTGCAGAGCTTTTGGAAGGAGCGGGGTAAAAATGGAGTTGCCTCATTTCACCACACCTTGAAAAATAATATCATGTTTGCAACACGTTTGGTGTGACTGTAACCTTTTCTTCAGAGGCGTTTAGTAGTTCGGTGAATCTACCCGACAGCCCCGGGGAATGTGCAGCTGGGGACGTTTTCAGGGGAGTGCATTAATTATAGCGTATCACTATTTATCTCATTTACATGCATTGAAAGGAAATGGCTGCTTTTACTACAGTGCCCCATTGTGCCAGGGGCTGCGAACACCCATCTAAAGGCAGGATCTCTGACTCCTGGAGTTTACCCTCAAACGTGAGACGAAAAGGGCGGTGGAGGGGAACAGAACCATAGTACACACGGTCTGGCAGTCCGTACTTACATATCTGTAGTTGGCTTGGCACAGGCAATTTTTCAGGTCAGAAAGACCGAACCCTGTGAGATTAAAATGTTAGGTATTATGGTGCAGAGCTCGCTCTCTCTCTCTCTCTCCAGAGGCAGTTAGATTAGCATTTTTTCACTAAAAGCAGGACACACATTGAGCCTGTGTACTGTGAGATAAGCTGGTTTTATGCTGCAGAATATATCTGGGCATTTAAAACACCTCAGTCAGGCAGTGATGGGCCTAACTTTAAGCAGTTTCACCTTCTTTAAGACATGGGAAGTTTCAACATTGGTTTTGAAGACAACCTGAAGAATAATCCTTGAATGTGAAGTATCTTATTCTGATTAAATACGCTTTTTTCCCCCCATTGTTAATGAAAAGTTATTCTGACAACTAAAAAATCCACACCAAAAAAATGTGTAAGTGAAGAGCCGGAGGTAGTTTTAAAAGAACTGGAAACTCAAATTCAAACAACCATGCTATGCAAGGATGGGGTGGGGGAGAAAATATCTTTGTCTTGGAAAAAGAGCTGGTTCGCACGCTTTGTCTAGTTATATATATTATTGCATCTTCGCATCTGTTTAAAATGGAGCTTAATGACTGATATATCAGCTTAAAAGTGCAGTCACCTTCCTTGCCCTCATTGGGACCCCTGGAGTTGGTGCGAGAGGGAGGGAGCATCACGAGGATGCCGGGAGGACGCTGTGTGATGATAACTGGCAGGATGGAGAGTCGTGGTTCAAGCTTCTGATGGCATCCAACTGTGCCCGGGGCACCACCAGTCCTTCCCACGTCTAGAAGGAGCACCGGGATGAGCCCGTTTAGGGTGGGGGCGAAGCGGAGGCCGCCGTTTCCCAAAAATCTGAAGCTGGGAAGGCTGCTGAGCATCACGGGGACTCCCGCGGGTGAGGAGGGAGATGCTCGTCCCGTCGGCGCAGGGAGGGCATGTGGTGGGTTCAGGGCCTGACAGGAGGCGTGTGCGGTGGGGGCTGACCCTCGCCGCCCATCTGACCCCCTTATTTGTTGAAGGAGCTGACTTGTCTGGGAGGACTGGCAGGGACCGGGGGTGCCAGATGGCATGTGGATGCGTGTTGTGTGTCGCCTGTCATTCAGCCAGATTAATGTGAACTTTGTAAAAAGGAGAAAGGGAGGGGGGGAGGAAAAAAACAATTAAGCGAGAATCCCAAAAAACAATCGAGGCCACGTGCCACCGGGCAGCAGTCGTTGGCCGCACAATGGGTTATCGGCTTCCCATGAATGGGCCCAACTGTTGCAAACGACATGAGCCTGCCCAGTTTTCAAATCATTTAATGCTCCTGTTTACTTCCAATCCAGCCAATCTCCAGGCCGGGAGAGCCGTCACCTGATAAGTCTTTTTATGTATTTAAGTCCCAGGCCTCACAAAATAACTGAACAGCGGTAACCATGGCAATGCTAATTATTGCACTATAACTACAGTAGGAGAAAGAAAACAGGGTAGGCTGGGAGAGAGGTTTGAAGATGTTTTTTGGCCGGGATTGGAGCTTTTGGCTCCCGGTCATGTGTTGGATTTCTTTTTTTTTCTTTTCAGAATCTTATTACAAACAAATAAATTGCATTCTGCTTTAAAGATCTTCCAGATAATAGTTTAGGGAACTTTGATATGTGTTTCTGGGAATCATGAATAGAGGAGCTGAAAGCTCCTGGGCAGCCGGGCACTAGAGTTCTGGCTTGTTCTTTTAAGCTGCTTTAGAATGGTGTAAAACATAAAAGATGCTTCAACAAGAGACCAGATTTATTTAAGGCTTCTGCATCGTCATTTGGCAACGAACTCACATTAGTACCACGCAGCTGGCTTCAATGTATCTATGAGACAACTCTTTAAAGCCCTTGTTTTGAAAGCAAAATCAACTACATCCAACTAAACCATGTTCTTCTGAAAGGGAAAGATGTTTTCCTGGACCCGAATCCCTTTGGATTTACCCTGGGTATCTAATGATACCTTCCTGACATGTTCCAATTGCTGCTTTACTCCTCAAGATACCCATGACTTCTGTAATACTGTTTAAAATAAGCAAAGGCAGTTTAGCCCTTCATTCATGATAGTTCTTCTATTGACTTTAATGGGAATTTGGGCCACACAGGAATTTTTTAGCACTGTAAATATATTCCAACATTCCAGTTTTGTACCAGGCACTCTATCAGAAGCAAAACAAACCAGGTGGGACGGAGCATGCAGAAGGTATGAAAACCAGAGCTTTAAACCAAAAGCAGCCTGTCTTCATTACGCCTCGCTTTTGATGCTAAAGGCTGGCTGGGTGTTGTGCGTTCAGTCACCAGCTTTTCGTTCTGATCCTTTAGTATGTCAAAAACCTCCTAAGAAATTGTTTCATGTGCTTCATGGTTCCTTTTCAAGTATCAATAACTTCATATATCTGAATGGAAGAGGTCAGCGGTTCATTCTGTAAAGTCTTTTTTATGCAGCAGCTCTCCGCTGCTCCGTCCCCACCGAGGGGACGCGGTGGCCGGGAAAAGCCCTCTCCCGGTGCCCAGGCCAGCAGCAAACACAGGTCCCTGAGGAGCCGGGCACAGAAACTGCTTCCAAGGATGGTTGGTCGCTGGATTTCAAGATTAATTCAATATTGTCAGGTTAAAAATCCTGACAGGTTTCTTCTACATCAAGGCCAAACAAGTGCCAGTTTCTGACAGATGTGAAAATTATGAACCAGCTTTGGTTATCTTTCTGGGCAGTGTCTCTTCTTATGGGTTCTTATGCCTTATTCCTCTGCAAATACCGCATAAGAGGTTTTCTTTACCAAACTGTTTCCAATTGTATGAAGGAACACGTGATTAGGCAAAGGGAAGCAGCGATCAGCCAGTGGTGAAGCCAAAGGTCGAATCTGAATTCCACAAACGGAATTCCAGCCTGACACCATGTGAGCTTTGACATCCCAGTCATCCCAGTTTTACCAGGGCTGGTGTGGCAGCATTTCTGCTCCCTGCTAACCTTTCCTGCTCTTTTGCAGACTCTTGGCATCTGACCCCTCCCAGCTGAGCGAAGATGACCTCCCCAGTGACTTGCAGTCCTTGTCGTGGCTGACGTCTGTTGATGTTCCTCGGTTACAGCAGATGGCCAGTGGAAGGATGGATTTTAGCCTTGGTGCCCAGAACACGATGCTGCCACAGACAGGTAAACTGTGAGGATGTTGAATAACTGCTCTTCAAAGGACATGGCCTCCTGGCCCCTTTCTTCCCCCCACCCCCAGGCTGGCTTTCCTATTAGTACATTTCTTTTAAGTGCGTTACATTTCATAGAATCATAGAATTGTCTAGGTTGGAAGGGACCTTTAAGGTCATCTAGTCCAACCATCAACCTAACTCTGATTAAAAAAAAACAAAACAAAAGACAGAAAAAAAAACCACAAAAGAAAACCATACAAAAGACCCCCCTCCATCACTAAACTATGTCTCTAAGCACTATGTCAACTCGTCTTTCGAAAACCTCCAGGGATGGTGCCTCAACCTCTTCCCTGGGCAGCCCATTCCAAGGCTTAATAACCCTTTCAGTGTCAAAATTTTTTCCTAATATCCAATCTGAACTTCCCCTGGCGAAATTTGAGGCCATTTCCTCTTGTCCCATCGCCTGTGACTTGGGAGAAGAGACCAACCCCCGCCTCTACAACGTCCTTTCAGGTAGTTGTAGAGAGCCAGAAGGTCTCCCCGGAGCAATAAGGTCTCCCTACTTTTGCTTCCTGTCAGAGGACCTGGAGCCCATTGTCTTCTGATAAGGCTGTTGCTGACACATTTCCTTCATTTCAAGAGGCTCAGAGCCCTGTCAGCCACCACAGAGATCTTAGGAACCGATTGGCTTCTCTGCTCGGGGTAGCTGTTGGTGCCCTGTTGTGTGAACTTGGGCCAAGGTATTTAAGACTTGCATTTCAGAAGTTTTCAACAGCTTTGAAATTAGGTAATTAGTCTCTCTTGTTTGTTTCAACATTGATAAAATTAAGAGTATCTTGCTTGCCCCATACCTGTTTGCTTCATACAGACCTACAGCCTGCGTTCACTGGATGGATGTCTGTCCTTCCTTTGTGAACATCCTTCAGGTAAACACACTTGTTCCCCGAGGCGTTCTGCGCAGGGAGCTCAGCGGATCAGCTTCCTTGCTTTGGAGCAGAAATCTTTCTGGAGTTCCGAGAGAGCTGAATATGTTTTGGTTGGTTTTTTTTCTTTTGTAAGACACAGTGTCTGTAACGCCACCGCAGACTGTTAAACAGCTGTCATCTCTCATTCCCTGCATAACGAGCTTCAGAAGCAGCTGATGTCATCTTAGCCATTCGTGAAAGGCTCTGGGTGCTTTTGGGGATGGAAAGGCAGGGAGAGGTGTGATTATCCACTCCAGAGCTCAGCTCCGCTCAACCGCCTCCGTTAAAAACAAATGGCAGCTCTCTTCTCTGAAGCGTGCTTCCCTGCGAACACTCATCGCCTCTGCTTTCTCCAAAACAGGTCCTGTCGCCAGCAACATCCACTCGGCGGGAGCACCTGGAGCGATGATTCATGTCCAGGCCAGCCTGCCACAGGCCGTCCTGGGACTCAACTCTATTTCAACACACGGAGCAAACGTAAGAGCAGGCCTCCACGGCTTAGTATTGCAACACTTCTTGGGGAAAAGATGTTGGTGATTTCAAGACCGACACGTCTTGTGTTTCTCTCAGCAGATGAGCCAGTACGCTGTAGGTGGGCAGCCGTCTCCCAGTTTACAAACACAGCAACAACTCTTTCCTCCTCCTCATTCGCAGCAAGTGTTCGCCCTGGCACAGAACACGCCGCAGGTACTGTTATTTGCTTGTGTCCTGAAGCACCTGCCAAGATCGTCTCTAGATCTCTTTAAGAAGAAAAACCAATAAAATATCCCTAAAACCTACGTAGCCGTGGACGTTTTGCATCCGATGTTTTCCTTCTTTTCCTTCCGCATGCAGTGTAACCCGGCAGCGATCTACAACGCGCCCTACGGGACTCAGCCACACTATCCTCAGCCACGGCTGGCTCCTCACTCTGCCCAGGAACTGCACCCGAAGCATTACCCCAAACCCATCTATTCCTACAGGTGAGTAGGGGGCAGAACAGCGCATCGCCTACAGCCCGCACTGGGGTGACTGTAACGCTGTAGGTTCGGTAGCACGAGAGCGTTTGAGTCCTTTCGAGGGGAACAAAAACCCCATCATCCAGCCAGGAGTGAACAAGCAAACTAGTTCCCGGACATCAACGTGAAGGTAGAGTAATAGCAGAGAGAAGATCTGCAGGATCACGGGGTGACCCCTGAGCGCTTGAGAGCGGTAATCCCCCCATCTGAATTAATATGGAATTAATCTTGAAATCCAGCTGTTGGTGTCTCAAGAGATGGCTCGGAGGTTGCTAGACCGGAACGATGGCTAAGAATACGCAACCTGTTGTTATTTCCTGTATTTCTCTGTCTTCTAGTTGTCTGATTGCGATGGCGCTGAAGAACAGCAAAACAGGCAGTCTCCCGGTGAGCGAGATCTACAGCTTCATGAAGGAGCACTTTCCCTACTTCAAGGTATGCGACCACCCGAAGGGTGGCAGTGGAACATCACAAATACTTTGTCCACGGTTTATTTCACTAACGTCCTCCTGCGTCTTCCAGACAGCCCCTGACGGCTGGAAGAACTCCGTGCGCCACAACCTGTCCCTGAATAAGTGCTTCGAGAAGGTGGAGAACAAGATGAGCGGCACCTCTCGCAAAGGGTGCCTCTGGGCTCTCAATCCTGCCAAGAT
Organism: Xenus cinereus; assembly: GCA_025774025.1. Taxonomy (NCBI): domain Eukaryota; kingdom Metazoa; phylum Chordata; class Aves; order Charadriiformes; family Scolopacidae; genus Xenus; species Xenus cinereus. Next base: position 30,220,957 of record JAOXJK010000005.1, on the reverse strand, counting down.
CGACAAGATGGAAGAGGAGATGCAGAAGTGGAAGCGGAAGGACCTGGCTGCTATTCACAGGAGCATGGCTAACCCAGGTAGGGCTTATATTCATAGAATGGCTAGAATTGGAAGGGACCTTAAAGATCATCGAGTTCCAACCCCCCTGCCCTGGGCAGGGACACCTCCCACCAGACCAG
>JAOXJK010000005.1:30185080-30220112 GCA_025774025.1 Xenus cinereus | reverse complement strand
TGGAGGGGGCTTGGAGCAACCTGGTGTGGTGGGAGGTGTCCCTGCCCAGGGCAGGGGGTGGCACTGGGTGGTCTTTAAGATCCCTTCCAACCCAAACCATTCTATGATTCTATGAAATGCTTTGGCTTGAACGAGTGGGTTAAACTTTCTCTTTTCTTCCTCGGGAATGGGCATCGCTCGCGCAGAGGAGCTGGACAAGCTGATCACTGACAGACCCGAGAGCTGCAGGCGGCCCAGCAAACAGGCAGAGCCCGAGGTCCCCACCCTGACCCACATGGCAGCGGCCCAGGGCCGGATCTCCATCTCCCAGCTGCAGCCTCAGCCCATCATGACGCTCTCGCTGCAGTCCCTCCCCCTGCACCACCAGATCCAGACCCAGGCCCGCATCGCCCCAGACTCACCGGCACCCGCACAAACGCCTCCTCTCCACACTTTGCCCGACATGAGCCACAGCCCTCTCCCCCACCACCCCGTGGGACGCGCCCCTCCGGACTTCCTCAACGTGACGGCAGACATGAACACAGAGGTGGATGCTCTTGACCCCAGCATTATGGATTTTGCATTGCAAGGTAGGGGAGAAAGGGGCTGGGGCAGGGGAGGAGGTGATTTATGTGGTCGTGTAGTCACTGAATGTATAACCAGAGTCCTCAGCAGGATACTCTGGGGTGGGATGTAGCTGAGCTAAAGGCTTTGCTGGGTGGTGGCCTCTGAAGCGTGACTTCCCCGGCCTTCCTCAGCACGTTCCTGCCCTGTGCTAGGTGGAACAGCAAACCGCCTTCATGGCTCGAGTGCGGGCACCACAGCAGATGTGAGCGGGGATGTCCGCGTAGCTGGATCTGGGACACCACATCTCTCTGCCCATGGGAAGCCATAGCTCTCCTCGTGCCTTGGTTTTCCCCTTCTGTAAAAGGAGAAGTTAGAACCATAGAATCATTTAGGTTGGAAAAGACCTTTTAGATCATCGAGTCAAACCATAAACCTAACGCTGCCAAGTCCATCACTAAACCATGTCCCCAAGTGCCACATCTACGTGTCTTTTAAATACCTCCAGGGATGGTGACCCCACCACTTCCCTGAGCAGCCTGTTCCAACGCTTGAGAACCCTTTTGGTGAAGAATTTTATCATTATTTAGGAGACTACATAGGAAGTGGTGTCCCCAGCTCATGGCGATGCTGAGCATGGCCCCTGGGTTCTGGTTAGCACCTGGTAGACAGATGAGGCCTGGAAAGGTCCGGAATCCTGCTGGAACCAGGGGATTTGGGGGAAACAGACACACTCACTGTCCTTGCGCTACAAACGGTACCACCCACAAACAGAACTTGGTCCTGAGCCCTTTGGTTACAGACTGAGGCCCACACGCAGTGCCCGGGTGGGTTGGACGTGTTGCTGTGACCAGAATTTAATCTTTTAAAGGTAACATATGGGAGGAAATGAAAGACGAGAGCTTCAGCCTCGATGCCCTGGGTGCCTTCAGCAACTCCCCGCTCCACCTCTCGGACTGTGACCTGGGCACCCCCGGCCTCACCCCCGTCTCCAGCGGCAGCGATCACTCCTTCTCAGACTTGCAGGTCACCGGCCTTTACACCACCTACACCACCCTGGACAACGTAGCGGCAGCTCAGTACATGAACCCCCAGGGCAACAAACCCATCCCTCTGCTCTGAGGTTCGCACCCTTCCGTGGACCCCTCTGACTCGGTTTCTCCCGACCGTTAAAATCCAACCCAAAAGCAATAAAAGAGCTCCTCCTGCAGACGCTTGGAACACGTCGGCTTTTTACTGGGACGCAGCAGGTGATGCCAAAATAAGTCCAACTGTTTCCAGCAGAACCACTTTCACCCACAGCGAGACTGAGGAAGGGGCACGGACGCTTGTGTTGCAGGACCGGTGAGCTCTCAAGGAGGACCTGGATGGCATCAATCAGCAGGAACTGTCACTAGAACGTAACTGAGCTAAAAAATAGCCCCGTGAAGGTAAATCCAGTCAACCGACGCTGTTTGGTGACCACCTACACAGAAGCCAAGACGAGTCCACGGGCTGGTCAGCACCGAGTCGGAGTCCAAAATGGTTCATCACGCACCACGTGTATCTGTTTTCTTGAGTTGCCAAATCACTATCGCTGTTGAACCAGGACCCCGCGCGGTTTCTGGAGACCCTTGCGCTGCTGACGCTTTTCTGACGTGACTATCGTTAACTTATTGTTATGAGGGTAGGACAAAAAGGAGCAAAACTATTAAAAGTGAAAAAAATCAAGCCCATAGCAGACAACTGTTCTGTTTAGGTCTAAAAACAAAGTCCTTGCCCCACCATGAAGGAAGTGATACTACTGAATTGTTAAACTGATCACTGGCTAGAAGATTTTAGGAATTATGCCTATTTTTAGGATTTTTTTTTAAAAAAAAAAGATTAGATTTGTTTATAGTCTTGTGTATCGTGCTTCTGTCTATTCTTGTGCTAGGACAGTATTACTATTTGTAAATTTATTTATATTTATTGTTATGAAGAAAAAAGAAATTATGTAAACTGAGCACTGTTCAATTTTGTAAAATGCTGCAGTAACCTCTTTTACATTCACTAAATTATTCAGAATCAAAAATGCAACAATTTTAATCGCTGTTGTTACACTACATTTCTTTGAAATAAGCACTTTTGATACTGTGAAACTCATGGTTTTTAAAAAAAATTTCAAAGACCAAATATTGTGACACTACTGTACCCATTCCAAATAGTCTTTCTTTCCTAATTAACCAAGTAAAATCGATTCTAATGTAGTTTTGTTTAAATTTTCAAACCCTGCTTTACACTTAGCAACATCCATTGCAAAAAAAATATGTGATGAAACACCTGAAAAGATAAAAAGCAAACTGTATGTTGGAGTTTAGCGTTTAGTCTACTTATACCTCTGTGACCATGAAGTAATATTTATATCTCGTGTTTTGTCCTGTTCCTGTGCGTTAATGGAATTAATTTCCCAGTCTGTCAGTCCCTGGTACTGGATCCATGCGCTCACGGGCTCCTCTCTCCCACCCGGAGTGTGGCCAGGGGGTGGGTGGTGGCCAAAAGCCCCCCCAGCTTGAGTCCATCTACTGAAAACCTGGGGGGCGCGGGACTCTGGAGCCACTTGGCTGAAAATCCCTGTCGTGAAGACGGGGGGCTAGAAAATGTCTGTGCCCGTCTCTCCCCGGTGCGTATGTCCGTGGCGACCTCTTCCAACAGGGCACGGTGCTCCACGTCGTAATTTATTGTTGAAGAACAAATGTGATTAACGATCATTTGCTGTGACTGGCTTCACCTACGATGTCTTCGTCTCTTTTTTGAAAATAAATATTTCTTAGCACTAAGGCTGGCTCGTTCTGGATGTGCTGGGTTATAACCGCTCCGGTGGCAGCAGCTTGGCATTAAACACTAATTCCCAGGCGTCTGCTCCTGGAGATCCAACCCAGCGAGGAAATCGTTTTATAAAGCTTACGGATGGTGATAAAGGGCCACAGCTCGGAGGTGTTTGACCCCAGCCGCAGTGTCCGTGCGTGCTGAGGAGCAGGACCTTCTCTTGGGTCCAAAGCTGAGGGGCACCACTAACAGTGAAGCATCTCACAAAGCACTCAGAGCTCCCACCTGTGAGCGGCCACGAGGCCTTATCTCTAAAAGAGCAGCTTTGCCCGGGCTTCACCGCTTTTACAGACACCACACCACGACCGCATCGAGGCTTTGTCCCCACCTCAAATCCTCCAGGAGAGTGAGGGTTTGCAGGCGTTTACTGTGTGAGCTCTTTTCCCATCCCGTCAATCCTGTTCCTGAGAATCTCCGCAGCTGAACGGGCGGGAGAGCTCTGGAGCAGGGACAGGGGGTCGGCGGGAGGGATGCTGCGAGCCGCTCTGCGCTGCAGCCGTTTCTGTGCCGCAGGGAGGGGGCTGCACAGGGGCAGAGGGACCGTCCCCAGCTCAGATCCGCCACGTTTATACAATGACAAAGGAAACAGAGCTCAGGAAAACCTCCTTGAGAACTGCGCTCGCTTTATTGGTGGTGGTTTGGCTCCCGTAGGGTGAGCATCGGCACCCCCCCGTCCGTGACAAAGGGCGGTGACACCTTTCAAGCGTCTCATCAGGCCCTTTCCAACCCCACCCCCAGGACAGGGAGGTCTCCCCACAGACCTGCTGGGATTCCCCAGCCCGGGCATGACCGAGGAGGTGTCCAACACATCCACACCACGGCAACACCAGGTGTTTCACCTTGAACCACGTGTCCCACCTTCCATCCCCTCCACCTTTGCGAGCCAAAGCCAAACCTGTGCTGGTGGAACGATGCACCCACGCAGCCAGAGGCACTGGAAAGCACAGATTCAAGTTTTTCCTCCATGAACCAAGCTGCTTAAAGGCCACCCGAGAAGCAAAGTACAGGTCTGAGCAGATGGAGAGCTCACCCTGGCTCCTGTGGGTCAGAGGAGGAACCAGGTCGCTGGGGCAGCTGGAGCGGTGTCCTCCCTCCTCTCCATCTTCTGCAGGAGCCACAGGTTGAAAACACCCCAGGGAGCTGTGGCAGTAGCCAAAAAGGACACAAGATGGGCGAGAGGAACAGTTGGGTCAGTCAAGCCATGGTGGATTCGTTGATGTCCTTGCTGCAACAGCTCCCAGCATGGCTCGCTGACGTCTTTTCTGGGCCATCAGCTACTCATAGTCACATGTTCTGATCGCTCCCCAACAAGGGGAAGGATGAGACAAATTGCTCCTCACAGTTCCTGAGTTTATTCTAAAACATCAGTTTGAGACTGCTTCTTAAGCAGGGTTTACATCTCCTTGTGCTGGTGCCTGGTCAGCCTCAATATGGCCGTATGGGGACCTCCTCCTTCGTCCTGCTCCCCTGTGCCTGGGCCAGTCGGTTTGTACTTCCAGCTCCGTCCGGTCTCATGAGACACGTCTGACACTGGTGCTCGTTTTAAAGACTAAGGCCAACTAAAACACATTAAAAGATTTTAAATTCTTTTTAAAACCAACCACACCAGGTCCAGACTCCAGACTTGGCCTGGGACAGGTTTATCTTCTGCCAAGTCACCCCTCTGTCGAACACCCCCAGTGCCAGAAGGAACTTTGCACTGATGGAGACACCATCTTCACGGCTTGAAATACAAAGACTGGCATCCTTTATTTAGACACATGAGTAAGGTCCAAGGCTTCAGTTCGAGGCTGATGAACCAGGTGGGGAGGTGAGGTCTGGCCTCGTTCCCCTCCTGCCCCACGGCGATTGCCCTGCAGGCCACTGGCCACCGGCTCAAGATGGGCTGTCATTATCCACCGTCGACAGGAGACGGGCGACCTGGGCCTTTTGTGCACGAGTGAGGTGCTGAACCATCTGGACGACGCAGTCCGTGGCCACCTCAGGGTTGGCTTGGACCAAGCTGCAAGGCGGATGGGAGAGGGCAGCTGCCTCAGGGGACAAAGCAAGAACTCCCTCATCTCCACCACCCTCTGTCCCCAACCAGGGGACAGCATTGCCTTTTGCATCCCGACTCCTGCAGCCACTCACCTCCGGATGTGCTTGAGCATGTAATCCCGCTTCAAGTACTTGATGTTCTCCCGGATGGCTGACTGGGTGCCATCATCCTCTTGCATGTGCTTCTCCAGCCACTCCACCACCACCTGGTTGTTGTCCCAGAGGTAGCCCTGGGGAACAAGGACAGGAGCAACCTGGTGAGGTGAGTGCCACGGTGCTTGCATTTGAGAGCAGCTCAAATGCAAAGACCCCAAGTCTCACGTCTGCCCTGGAAAGCCCTATTTGAGGGTAGAAGATGTTTATTCAGGGGTCACCTTGCTACCCCTGAAGATCAGCATCCAACTGAGGTCACCCAATTTGAAGAGACAGCCCCAGGCTCAGGGCTGCGTTCTGCAGCCTGTGCCAGGGTGGGCAGCAATGGTGATCCCCATCACACATTTAAACCCTCAGGGAGACACCAACAAAAGAGCCAAGCAACAGGGGACCGAGGTGACAGCCCTTGGGACCCCCCTTGCTGCAGGGACACCTCGGGAAGCTGGGGCTGGGGGTACCTTTGCAGCTCCTTCTGTCTCCATGAACCAGCGCCGCAGCATGGACTGGATGTGGATGTGGCTCAGCTCGCTGTTTGCCTTCAGGACCTCTGCCTTCACCATCTCCTCCAGCAGCAGCCGTCGCAGCCGCCAGTAGAGAAAGGACCGGGCGTTCTTCCACTCCAGGATGTCCTGCAGAAATAGGAACACAGTCCAGGTTCACCTTTGCACAAAAGAAGAGGAGCTGATGTGCATCAACTGCTCGCTCATGGCTCACGCTAGCAGGTTTGAAGGCAGCTCTGCTGGGCTGGAGCAGAGAGCAGCACCTGGGGCAGAAATGGCACACTGGGCTCCAGCCCAGACCCTCAGGAGATGACTTTGCCTCCTGTCTTCATGCTGTCACTGCAACCCCCCCTGCGCTGAGCCCCCTCCCACCGCCGCCGATGCCCCGGCTCACCGTGATGACACCTTTCTCCTGCATGCGGCCTGGGGTGTCGTGCAGGTCGGCGAAGTGCACGGCCACCTGGTAGTACATGGGCAGGAGGAGGTCCTCACGGGCCTTGAGCTGTTTCTCCAGCTCCCTGCGCTGCAGCTCGGACAGCTCGGGGGTCCCTGCGAGACACGCTGTGCTGAGCAGCCCATCCACCATCCCTGTGATGGGTCACTGCGGGGTCTGGACTCTGCTCTGGGCTTCTACTTCAGCCACTCCGTCAGGAAACGGGGCACCCAGTGTCACGTCCCTTTGCTGTGGCACATTTACAGCCCTGCCCAGAGCCCAGCCACAGAAGGCCATGGCCACAAAGGGGCCCCTGCTGCAAGAGAGGTGGGAGGTGGCATTTGCAAGGACTTTGTGGGACTATGTTTTACCAGGATGGAGGAGCATGGGGGCAAGAACCTCCCAAAGCAGCCCCTCCATCCGCTGCAGGCAGGACCCCATCACAGGGTGGAAGGAGACCCAGCACATTAAAGCCAACTTCCGTGTGGCTCTGGAATGACTGTGTATTGTCTTATTAGTGGTATCTCATTCGGCATGGCCGCTGCCATTCTTCATCTCAAAGCATGGGAGAAAAATCCAGCTCCATTTACAGATCCCCCAGGAGATACGGGTGTTTTAAAGTACCGCCACATCCTCTTGGCAGGCTCCACCATCAGAAAAGCCATAAAGAATTGTCACAGAGGAACACTAAAAGATTTCCTGATGGTTGCCATCACGGTGTTTGACCCTCCTAAGGTTTTAACTTACCCCTACCAATGCCCACAAGCTGAAACGCCCTTCCCTTACCCAGCTGCTCAACAAGCTTGGCATAGACTGTATCGATCCTTCTCATGGTCTTCACTAAATCTTTCTTTCTGAACTTGATCTCCACTGTTCCTCCAGGCTCCAAAATGCCTCCCCTGGAATGAAAGCTTGGTAAAGCAGGGACCTGGGACAAGAGGTCCAGGCAACTCTCTCTCCTAAGAATTAGGGAGAGAGAAAACCTAAAAGGGTTTTGTTTCCAGTCTGAGATTTTTGTCTATCCTCTCACTCCTTACAGCTTGCTCCAGTGTGCATTAATTTGGGTTACAGAAAAGGCCTCCTCACCCCCAGGACCGTGTTTTACTCGCCCACAGCCTTTGCTGGATGCAGGAGGACGCACATGCATTTTGGACGCTGACCTGCTCTCCTTGTCCGCGTAGAGCTCCACGTACAGGGGGTTGATGGTGGAGTCGATGACTACCCAAGAGCCTCCCCGCAGCTCCGCATGTGGTGGGATGTAGACCAGGACAGGCTGTTTAAAATCCCGGAGGCTATCGACAATGAAGGCACCGAACTTCAGCATTTGGTCGTACATGTCTGAAAGCCAAAGGGACTCAGTGGCTGGGTGCCCCAACCGCTGTGGACAAGGCTATTGCCCATTGCCTCCTCCCAGCTGCCCAAAGCCATCTTCTCCATTAGGGAGACCAAACAAGCACCCAAAAACCATCCCAGCAGGAAACCACCGAGCCCTGGGACCAGGGTCCTGGTGATGCCCCATCACCTCCCCAGCCCAACCCCACATCCTGGAGTGGGGCAGGCAGCACCCTGGCAGGCTGGGTCACCCCAGGACCCCGTGAGGTGGCAGGAGTGCTGGCAGTATGACACAGCACGGGGATCTGGGCACCCCAAGAGCAAGTACCTTTCATGCCACTGGAGAAGCCTCGCCAGTTGGCGAAGATCATCAGCGGGAGATGCTCCCGGTTGAAGTCCCGAATGGCCTGGGCCGTTTTAAAAGCAGAATCTGGAAACCAGACCTGCCCCGCCTGCTGGATGATCTGCAAAAGATGGCAAGCAGCAGTGCTGAGACTGGTACCGGTGCTTCCTGGCACACTGTGCTGGCAGGTTGGTGGCATGTGGTGTGCAAGAGCTGGAAGAAAACAAACTGACCAAGCACCTAGTCTTTAAGCAAAGTCAAGATTTGCCAAAGGATTACGTTAAGCTTTTTCCCTGCTCTCCCCTCCAGCCCCCTCCCAGCTGCCACTCAGCTGCACTAAGGTCTCCCCACACACCTTCGCCTCCGAGTCCGGGTTGGCAGGGTCCGCAGGTATCGTCACCTCCACCGTGCGGGTCTCAACAGCGATGACGCCCACTGGGAGGCCTCCCAGCCTGCAGTAAGGCAGGGTGACCTCAGCAGAGGACAGTTCCCCTCCATGTTTCACCCCAGCCCCACTAGAGAGGTTCTCTCCACCACCATCCCATGGGCAGTGCCATGGCCAGGGCTTGAGTGTGCTTTACCGTGCATGCAACCTCTCCCTGTCACTCTCTGCCCTGGGGTTCCATTCCCTGCTCCCGGCAGTACCTCGCTCTACCAACCACAACTGTCTGAGCCCACGGCTTCATGATCTCCAGAAAGCTGCCCTGGTCGAAGAAACCACTCTGCCAGGTCCCCTTGAGAGCTGCAGAGCACAGGAAAAAGCAGAGTGGCACAATAATGAGCACTGAAGGTTCCTTGTGCACCAACTCACAGCAAAAAGCACCTTCTGCACCAGAACGGAGGGTTTGCAGCCACAAGACACATTTGTTAGCATTTCTGAAGAGGTCTCAGGCCACCCTCACTTACTTGGATGGGGTCTCCCTGCCAGCATCCACCTGGGGTCATAGGGGACTTTGGAAGGGACAAAATCGATTTCTCTTTCAATGGGGTCACTTATGGCAGCGACGGGCACCGGGCTCTTGTTATCCTGCAAGGGAGAGCCCCAAAGGGCAGGTCACCAGCCAGATATGGGGTAGCACCCCACACCATCGTCCTGCAGCACCCTCCTACCTTGGGTATGTACGAAAGCCACTGTAGGATGGTGTAGACCCCCTCAAAGTCATCCGGGACGGTGACATGGGAAACGCCATTATTGTGCATGATCTGCACACCTCCCAGCTGGTTATTGGATGTGTAAACCTCACGTCCCAGCACCTACTCAGGACAATTAACAGAAACACAGATCGGTCTCTGCTCACACAGGAGCGGCTCCTCCTCACTCTGTTTGTTAAGTCAAACCTCTGTAGAGGCACGTTGCCTCTGGTTTGAGGCTGAATTCCCACCTCTGCCTACCAGGTTAGTGTTAAAGCAAAGGGATCTTGCTTTAGACAAGTAGAAGCAGGTTTCAAATCAGCTCAAAGCCGTGCAGTTCTTCCCAGAGACGGGCCCTGCCCCGGGACTGGAGCTGAACAATCCCCATAGCAGCTCAATCCCACCCTGCCCCAGGAGCGATACACCATGAACTGGCCCCTAAAGCAATCTCAAATAGCTACTGGTGGCATTCTCTCAATTCTCACTGAGACAAGCCCAGCTGCACTTCCCTTGCAGCTCTTCCAGACAGGTCCCACACACAGGGAACTGCCACCTCTTCCCAGGGGACAAATAAGGAGCCCACACATGCAGTGGCATGAGGGGACAGCGCTGGGGGAGGACACGCAGCCAGAGCACAGTACCTTATTGAGAGCCGCGACGCCGGTGAGGATGATGTGGGAGTTCTCCACCTGGATGACACGCTGGCCCAGCCTCACCAGGTACGCACCGATCCCGATGGCACGACAGGTCACCTGGATGCACACACAAGGACACGTGGGGTTACTGGGGAGACAGGTCTCCAGCACAGTCTGCAAACACTAGAAGAATGGTGTTCCCTGGCTCTGCAGGAGTTACACCAGGTCCCTCATTGCATCTTGTGACCTTAAAAGCAAACAGGAGAGAGGGGAGGAACAGAGGAGGGGAAGGGCCCACCGCTGTACCATGCTGATGGTCACTATTTCATCATAAGCTCGAGAGGACTCCCCAGCGATGGTACCGGCAGCTCTCAGGTTTTCCACCCCAAATCCATTGTCCTTCCCGATGATGTCCAGGAGGACGTACCTACAGGAAAGACAGAGCCACGGTGGAACGGGCAGGACAGGGGGAAGCAGCCAGCTGTGTGATGTGTCTGGCAGGATGCTGAACCAGGATGAGCTGCATCCCAGCGGGAATGCGGGGCAAGGCTCAGGGCAGCTTTGAGCCCCATGAAACAGCAGGGCTCACCTGGACTCGCCCCCTTCCTCCACGTGCTCACAGTGCACCGAGTTCATGGCGCTGATCCTTGTGTAGTCCTGGGGAGTCAGGTACAGGTACTTGAACCCCTGGAAATAAAGAGGAGGAGGATGAGTTGTAGAGGAGGAGGATGAGTTGTGGAGCCCCCTGTGCACATGCTCCTGTGGGACATGGCCCTTCTCCAAACCCAACAGCAGCTCAAGGACCAGGGCTGGACAGAGCACCTTTATCTCCTCCCTGCTGGGGAAAGCGGAGGGAATCATCCCTGTGCTGCTAGGTGCTGGTGGGATCTCACCCCCCTGCATTGACCCCATAGTTTCCTCTCCCAGTTTAGCTCTGGTCCTTCCTTCCCCAAATAAGTCCTCTGTTGTTTTCTGCGATGGCAGGAGGGGAGGTGCCCACACACCTTGTAGGGATCCTCAGGGTCTATCCAGGCCACCTGGAACATGTGCTTTATCTCATCGGCAAAGCCGATGCGGGCACCGCTGTTGGCAGCGATGTAGATGCGGGGGATGCCTTCGGCCCGTGCCAGCTCTGAGGCCCGCAGGAAGACCAGGTCCTCCTCCGGCCCAAAGGAGCCGATCTTGTGTGTGATGTCGTTGCAGATCAGCACGATTTCCCGGCCTTTTGGATACTCAGGAGTCTTCAGCTTCATTTTGAAAGCAACCATCCCCACCTGCCCCAAAACAGCACAAGGTCACAGGGCAGGCTCTTCCAGAAAAAACTGGGCCAGAGCTGGAGACTGCATTAGTTGTCAGACAAAATGCTTGCTTGAGGACCATCCCCTGGGCTTTAAACACAGCCAGACTGGGGAAGCCACCAGCCATTCCCACTTGTCCCCACCCCGCTCTCTTGCCCCATTCCCAAATCATCCCCTGCTACCTCGTTCCCTCCAGGGACCCTGTTCATCTGCACCAGCTGCCCCTGAGAGTCCAGCACCAGCTCAGTGTATGTCAGGACGTCCTTAGGGTACTGCTCCGAGGAGCCCCATAGCTTGAAGAGAGCCTGTGGAGACACCATGCACAGAATGAGCTGAAAGCATGGGGTTGTGGCAGCTCCAAGGCTATCTCCAAGCACAGATCCACAATCCTGCAGCAGGCTGGGACTTGGGGTGAGTAAAACTTTGTATTAGAGCCTCCCCCCCTGCCGCAGACCTCCCTGCACAGGGCTTTCTGGCTCACATCCTCCACAGCAATGTGCAAGAGCTAAGAATCCATTTTGAAATGCTTAATGTAACAAAAAACATTGGGGCTTGGGCTCTTTTCTTTTTCTCATTTGCCAGCTCAGGGGAAAGGAGTTTTTTTCCCCAGGTGGGCATACTGGGGAGGGTGGGGAAGAAAAGCAAATTTGGAGCCTTTTTCTGCTCAGCTTGACTCACCTGCCTGATCATCTCAGGGAAGTCATACACATAGGTGGTGCCCAAGGTCTGTGCCTGGAACCGCTTGGCCTGAAGCAGGTCTTTGGTGACGTAAGGGGTGTTGATGAGCATCCCGTGCTGCTGTCCTTGCTTGTCCCCATACGACTGGAACATGATCTGGAGAGAAGGGCAGAGCGTTGGCTGCCGTCCCTCAGTGTCTTCTCCGCAACGCTAAGTGCAACAGCCCCACGGGGCTGGAGCACTGCTGAGCTTTGCCTGGCCAAGATGCTCATGCCCATGGCTCTATTGAACCAAACCCCATGATTTTCCACTCCACTCTTTGCTGTTGAGGGGACAGAATGCAACACTGCTGTGCTGGAAGTTCCAGTAACACCCTAACACTGACCTTTACCTCCCAAGTCCAAAAACTGCCCAACCACCCACCAGCGACACCCCTGGGGCTCAGCAAAATTTTGGAGCAAAGTGTCACCCCAAGGTGCTCAAACTGCTCTGCAGTGCAGAGGGGAGCAAAATCGGGTCAGCCCTGGGAATGCTGCTGCGCAGTCCTGGGGGCTCTGGGACAGACCAGCATTGCAGGTACATGTGGATTTTTGCAGAAACCACCCCAAAGCTTTGCTGGAGCTGATGGCAGCTGAAGCAGTCGTGGTTGGGTTCCCGCTTGCAGCCGCGGCCTGCGGTTACTCACGCTGCCGGTGCCGGGGTCCCTCACTTCCTTGTAGAGGCTGATGTCCAAGTAGTAGCCGGACTCGTTGGTCAGGAAGAGGCGGATGGGGATGGCGGTGGCAGTGGGCGTCAGGCGAATGTTGATCTTCACCTCAGCCTGCAGGACCCGCAGCTTCCAGAGGCGGCTGCCGTAGCGCATGACCATGGACCGCACCGACTCCTCGATCTGGGTGGGGGACAGCACAGGATGGGTCTGTGGCCCTGGGGACACCACTGTCCTCAAGCGCATGATGCCAAGGCCCCATTGCATCTCCACCTCAACCAGCTATTTCAGATTTGCTTTGGTCAAGCCCCTTCCCTGTCTCCTTCCATCCATCTCTAGGGGCTTGTGCTGCCATCCAGCCTCTCCACTGGAGAGAAGGAAAGATGGTGTCCCACACCCCCCTCAACAGACATAGCGCCCCTCCTTCAGACCATGCAGTGCCCAGAGGAAGGACCTGCCACTCACCCCCACATCCTCCAGCAAACTGCCCACTTGTCCCAGTCTGTGCAAAAAGTCCCAATTCATTACAAAGTGTGAAATCTCAGCACCTCCCCAGCAAACTGCCCACAGTGGAGGTCTGACACAGAAATTAAGCTTCAGGAGCCTCTGGGGTTGCTGAATCCATTCCCCACCCCGGGTCAGGTGGGCACTGGACAGGACTGGGTCTGCCAGCCGGCATGGGTGGTTCCAGCCCATCCACATGGCAGTACCGAGCTCGGGGGATGACACAGCCTCCATCCCTGGCTCAGTACCGCACTGATGGGAAGGAGGACACTGAGAAACACACCTTGGAGGGGTCCATGACAACCGTTGGGACAAAGTTGAGGAAGATGTGGTTGCAGTCGGTGCGGACGGTGGTGTTGTTGAAGGCCACCTCCAGCTCGTCCATTGCCTCCAGGAGCAGCCGCTCGCCCTCGTTCTGCAGGTACTCAAAGGAGGCCTCCTGCAGTGCACCGGGTGGATCAGGGGATGTCGGAGCACCTCCTGCACCCAAAACGCACCCACCTCTGCCCGCACACCCGGGGGACCCAGCGCCGCCTTGCCTTGGTGATGAGGTCTGAGTGGCGAACGATGGCGCGGATGAAGAAGCGGTAATCGGTGGCCTCGGTGCCCGCCTGCACTTTGGCAGCCCCCAGGTAGAGGTGCATCTTGTGGTTGGCACAGGGAATGGCCGTCAGGTCAAAGTTGCGCATGCGGCTCAGCTCCAGCTGGAAGGCCAGCGCCGGCTCCAAGTGCCGGTAGATGCGGTCCTCTGCAAACTGGTGAGGTGCGGTGGGGGTGAGCCAGCGAGCGGCCAGCTCGGCGTTAGCCAGGCCCTGCTTTTACCTCAACTCTTACCTCGTCCCTCGCTCTGAAGGTGAAAAACTTTGGGAATTCTCTCTAGAGCAAACGGGAGAGAAAGCTCAGTGTGAATAATCCTGGCGCACAGAGGATTTTTCCAATTTTCAGTGAACTCATTAAAAAGAAAAAACCTTGCAGGCTTCCTCCTCCCCCAAAGGGAAAAGAGCTGGGAGTAATCAATGCCTTTTAAAAACAACTTAAAGCCACAGAGTGGCCACAAAGGAACCACACATTACTGGAGACATTAGCAGTGTAAAGGATAATGCAGGAGATAAATCACTCATTGAATCCCTCGTTAATTAATGGCCAGCTCCTGATGCACAGTAGATCCATCACCTAAAGCTATGTCTATGAGGTACTTAATAGACATTCCTAGAGTCTAAAGTCACTCTGCCCATTGGCAGCTCCGTCTGCACTCACCTGCTGGGCAATGAGAAACGTGATTCTTCGGAGACCACAGTCGACGAGGATGTTTTTCTACATGAGAACACAAGGATCCACCAGTCACAAGAGCTTAAACATCTCCACTGAGGGAGCAAACAAAACCCAACTGGCTGACAGGGTGCAGGGTTTTGGCGAGCGCTACATAGGGATGAGGCAGCACTTTGGGAAATGGTGCAAAAAGGGGGTCCAGCCCCAGCAACAGACCTTGGACTGGGCAAAGGCTCTGAAGATGGGCACCAGCTTCTCATCCTCCATGTGTTCAGCCCAGCGGAGAGCGATGTTGAGGATGTGGATTGGCTCCTCACGGACGTTCTGGCAACAAAACCACCCAGTCAAACCTGACCAGCAGCACCACTGCCATCCCAGCACCACCTGGGGGGACAGCAATGGCACTGTGCCCACCTTGGCATCCTCCTCCTCGTAGACGGTGGCTCGTGCCTCACTGAAGAGCGTGCTCTCTGAAGGTGGGTTGGCAAAGCATGAGATCACTTCATCGAAGTTCCTGCTCAGACAGTAAGGATGGGGCAACAAGTCAGCACATGGTGCCTACCCCATGCCCAAGGGGACAGCATGAGGAACCTGCTGTGGCAGGGACATGGGTACCAGCACAGTGGCCTGGAGACACACACCAGTTCAGCTAGGCTCCACCAGCCCACGGCAAAAACCCAGCTCATAAAACCCAGCTCTGAGCGCTGCAGTGATGATGTGCAAAGATGCTTAACCCACACCAGACAAGCTCCCCCCAGGCTCCACATGTCCCCAAATAACATGTCATGTCCCCGCTAGGTAACCGTTGTACTGAAAATACCACTTGGTCCTGACCTCTGTCTGCAAGAGGAACAGGAGCTGCCATGAGCACGGCCCAGCTGCCACCAGCTTTGGCTCTTCCACCCATTTTTGCTCTCTAACGATTGCAGCAGCACCCAAAAGGCACGTACATGACCGACCAGGCATGTCCCTGCACCCCCACCTCGTGAAGTCCTCGAATCTGTCAAAGGCCACCATAGCTCCCATCCGCTGGCTCAGGGGAGAAAAGCCACTGTCCATGAAGAGCTCAGTGCTGTGCCGGGCCAGGTCAGGGTTGGAGATGCTGATGGGGACGGACATCCTGCACAGGGTAGCAAGGCAGCCATCAGCCATGGTTGGAGGCACCACTCCTGAGTCCAACAGGGACCACGCAGGTCCCATATGGGACCCTGACTTGGAGAGGGTCTGTCCTGGTCCACTGGCAAAGGGAGAGCATGGCAGGCAGCTCCCTCTGAGGGTCCTCATGTTTTGCAGGGAGAAGACAATACAAACCCAACAGCTTTGCAAAAAGGATCATGTCCAGGGAGCAGGAGAGGCCTGCGGGGACCCCCATACCTGTTTGGGTGGGAGAAGGGCAGCATGAACTGGAACTCCACCAGGCAGGTGCCGTCTGAGAGCTGCCGGTGCTGCAGGCTGTTCAGCTCGTAGGCAATGTACCCACGCCGCACGTACACCTGGGAGGGGGACAGCAGGAGGTACCACCGTTTCCCTGCTGCCACCACAAACATCCATGTCACCCCTCAGAGCTCACGCGCCCCCGTGGCTCCCCCAGCCCTCACCTCCAGCGCTGCCATGCGCACCACCTGGTTGGTGTGGTAGAAGAAGATGGGAAGCACGTCAAAGATGGTGGTTTCTGAGAGGATCAGTTTCTAGGGGGAAGAAAGCAAAATTCAGGGCAGGATGAAGTGGGATTCCCCCCCTCCATCACAGGATGGGGGAGGCACGTTCCAGAGGAGTCCCTCAATGTGGGGTTGTGTAGGACTGGCCACTGGGGTTCCATGGGACACCCAGCCTTCCATGAGGACACCACCAGACCCAGACACAGATCTACATGTCAGTCCTCTTCTGAATGGGGTGAGGAGCAGGAGACAGGGATCGGCAGCAATGGGGTATACCCCCCAACTCTGCTCTGCACAGGCACTGATACTGCAGCAAGGCTTTGATTGCTTTTTTGGCTATTTTTAAGAGTAAGCCACTTGCAGCCAGACCTCCTCACCAAAGCTACCCAAGTTCCCTCTGTGGAAAAACACGCAATTCCCAACCTTCAGGTTTTCAGGGCAGTACTCGTGTCCATACATGTCGATAGCGGAGAGGAAGATGGACTCCACCTGGTTGTGCCGCAGCTCGTAGGAGGGCAGGTGAGAGGCAATGAGCACCTGCAAGGGGAGAGACAGCTGGGACCATGGGGGACAGGGATGGGGACAGGGATGGGGAAGGCACAGCATGGTGCTTTACTGACCTGCCGGGCTCTCAGCGCCACTTTGGAGTGCTCAGTCTTGCTGAGCTGCGTCAGCTCGTTGAGGATGGCCGTCAGCTCGTCTGTCAGCGTGGGATCACGGCCGCAAAGCTGGTCCTGCAACACAGGATTGGCTTCACCTTGTGGCCCTGGCCCCACATGGGCAACAGGGAAGAGACGCGGGGCACTAAAACAGGAAAAACGCTGCATTTTGAACCAAATGCAACAATACAATGCTGCAGAGGGGAGATAAAGTCCCCCTAATGAGACACTTGAATGCAAAACCCAAATCCTGGGGATGCAATAAACAGAGGAGCAGAAAAGTGGTTTCTGAGGTGTCCACTCGCTTTCAAGGGAAAAGCACAGGGCTGTGACAGTCACCCACAGCCATGTCCAAACCCTCAGTGATACAGAACTTGTCTTGGCTTATGGGCTTTTCCCTGCCACCAGCCTTTATTTCTGGTGTCCCAGGGCACGGGCTGTACTCACAATTAACATGGTCACCAGCAGGTTCTTCTTTGCCACCTGGGCGTGAGAGAAGATGCTCTCCAGCACGGGGGTCATGTCAGGTTTGCACTGCTCCCGCAGGCTGATGACACACTTGTCATAGTGAGCTGTGGGGCAGAGCATAGTGAACCCTGCAGACCCTCCAGAGAGCCCCACAGACCCCCCTAGAGAGCCCCCAAGACCTCACCATGCTGGAACTGTGTCTCTACTTGTAAGTAGCGTCTCAGCAGGTCCAGCACCACTGCCTTCATGTAACCCCGGATGCCACTGCGGTACCTGGGGAGCAGAGAGGCCAGCACACTGCAAAGGAGGTGGCAGTTGCGGGGGGGATGATCAGGATGTGTCTCAGACAGTGTGGGGCTCACCTCTGCACCAGCTGTACCACGCTCTGCGTGTTCATGAAGAAGACCTCCCGCTCAGCCTTCCTCTGCAGCGTGGCCGCATGCGTGTCCAGCACATTGGCGATCTGCAGGGAGAGGGCACAAGGTCTGGTGGAGCTCGGGGCCACCATGGCTACAGGGCTGCCAGCTCCCCAGCTTGCCCGGAAACAGTGGTGCTGCACACCGAGCCTTCTGTTTGATTTTTTTTTTCCCCTCAAGTGAAAAATACAAAGTGACAAATAAATGTAGAAACATACATAGAAAAATACAAATATAAAAACATAAATATAAAAGCACAAGCATAAACCCACAAATATTTCCCTCCCTGATTTAATTTTTTTAATATTGTCTCTTGGAAGGACAAATTCAGGTAGAAACTCCTAAGTAGCTCTAGCTGACAAGGAGGTGAAGCTGGGGAGTGCAGCCCCGGCACCACTCACCTGCTGGCTGGGGAAGCGGCAGAGCACGGAGGTGATGTTGCTGGCATACTGTGCCATCACCTTCCGGATTGACTTCTCCACGGACAGGGGGATTCTTCCTGAAATGCTCGTCATGATCTCCTGCAGCTCCAGCAGGGGCAAGGAGGGGTCCCGCAAGGTCTTCATCAGCTGCGCCACCCATTCCTTCACCTGTGGGGAGCAGAAGCTGGTGCCGCCCGCACCCACCGGTGCTGCCTGTCTTGCCATCATGGCAAACACAAGGCAATGGGGGAGGACACCTGGACTGCCTTTGCCACCAGCACCCACCTTGGTGCTGAAGTAGGGCTCGGGTAGGCAGTACCCGTTCATGACGTTGGTGAGATTGTCCAGCACATTGCGGAGAACCTGGTGCTGCTTCTCGCCGGTCATGGGGAGGGTCTGCTGGGCTGGGAGCCCCCCTGTGAATGGCTGTGCCTGAAGAGAACAGTGAGAGATGGGCTGGCCCAGGTCCTCGCTGATGTGGGACTGGGCCCCCCAAGAGCTGCAGCTGCCTGAAAAGCCCCAGAGAATCCATCACAACCCTCTCCAACATCTGCTGTTGGCTAGACACAGAGGAAGAACCTAACATTCAGCTTCCTCAGTGCCCTATGGGACACCATTTGGGAGCAGACCAGAGGGGACAGCAGCATGGCCAGCCCCTGGCAGACTCACAGGCTTCACTTTGGTGGGATCATCCAGCTCGAGCCGGGCTATGACGCAGCCCGCCTCCAGCAGCGCGCCAGGCCGCTTGACGTAGTGCACCCGCCCGGACTCCTCCACCACCAGCGTCATGATGATCTTCATCACCTGGGGGAGGATGGGTGAAACAGTCACCGAACGAGCAGCGCCCACATGTCTTGGACACCACGGCAGCATTGGTGGGTTTGATCTTTGCCATGTGCCGGAGTTGCAGGAGCTGCAAGAGAGGGGCTCCTCCAAGGCTCTTCAGCAAAACTCACCTCAATCTCTGCAAAAACATTTCCCTCGGCCACGTGGCCACCGTCGTCCACTGTGTACTGCAGCAGCTTCCCCGCGGAGGGCGAGCGCAGCACCGTCGGGTCCTTCTCCTTCTCAAAGTCACACGTTTTGTTGCCGATGGTGATCCGGTATCTTAAGGAGAGGGAAAGGTCTCACCAACCGGCTGCCGGTCAGCGGGGAGAGCCGATGGGGACCCCGTGGGGAGGTACCTGTCAATCTCCTCCTTCATGTAGGTGGTGTAGCTGTTGCCGTTGTAGGAGAGCAGCAGCCCGCCGTCGTTCAGCCGGTGCACGTCGATCTCAATGTGAGTGCGGTTCATGATGATGACATACGTCGTCAGGGACTGGCGGGCAACCTGCGGGCAGCAGCCGGGGAGACCCTTCAGCACAACCCCCCAAAACACATGCAATGGCCTTTCTGGGGGCTGGTGGGGGGTGAGGAACATCTCCCCAAGCTCAGTGCAAGGGCCAGTGCAGGAGCAGTGTGCTGCCACTGGATGGGGCTGTGCAGAGGGAGGGCAGGAGGCAGCAACCTCACGCTGCACCAAAAAGCCGGTTCAACTCGCAGCCCGGAGCTGGTTTAACTCGTGGCTCACCTGCTGCTTTCATTGTGAGTAGGGATTTTTTTTTGCATGAAGTTCAACTAATTGGGTTTAAAAGCAAGAAAAGGAGGTCCTTTATTAAACTCGGGGCAACAGGATGTATGAAAATGTCTGTCTAGTTAAAATAAGGCTATTAATATAACCTCATTAAAATGAGATTGTTAACCTCATTTTTACGTTGCACATTTTTAAAGAGCAACCTCATATTTAGTGCACCTTCCTCCTTCAGGACAGGAGCACACATCCCTGTTCCCGTGCAAAGAGCTGCGGCCGGTTCAGAAGGAGCAAAGCCCAGTGTGTCTCTCTCACCTGGAGAACATACTTCACGCCCTCATAGATGAGCTCCACGTCGACGATGTTTAGCAAGGAGGCTGCCGGCAGCACCTGCCCCCTGAAACACAACGGGTGGGTCAGACACCACGAGAGTCGCTTGCCTTGCGCGCCGGCAGGGAGCCAAGTGTGTGAGATGTCAGCAGAGCTGCTGGCGTCAGGCCGTGCGGGCTCCGAGCTGACTGCGGGAGGGCGCGAAGGTGACCGAAGGAAAAAAGCATCTGCTTTTAAATGACCCACGTGAGCGCCTTGTAAAAATGCAAGGGGAGGCAGGCCAGACACTGGCAAAACACGCTCAGATAAGGGTGCAGGGGAGAGCCCCGGGCGCCCTCCAAGGCCGGAGGAATAACCTTGACATTCAAGTACAAAAACAAAAGCAAGCTGCATTCAGCCAAGTCACTTTCCCTTGAAAGCTGTTTTCCCAACCCTGTGAAACGTTTTCCCCTCTCCTGATAAAGCAATAGCCAAGAAGCCGGAGCTGTGAGCCCCAGCAGATACTCCTGTTTCCCAGGCTGTGGCAGTGCCACAGACTTGCAAAACTTTTGCAGCAAAAGTGAGAAGGAAGGTGGCCCAGGGAGAGCAACACTTGGGTCTCTGTGCTTGCAGGAGCCCTATGGGCTGCTGAGAGTCACTCTTTAGGACATCCACTCCCTGTGCCCCGGGTGCCCATGGCAGAACCCCCGTTGGGCAGCCCCTGCTCCGCACCTCTCCAGAGAGTGCAGGAAGTCAGTCATGCACGTCCTGAAGGCAGCATCCGCGACGTTCAGGGCACCGCAGACGACACCCAGCATCGTGTCTGGCTTCTCTGCCTGTGGGGGGGCAAAACCAACAGGGTTTGGGTCTTACACCAGAAGGGGAACGGTGAGCCTGGGGAGGCGGTTTCCCCCACCTGTACTTTCTCGGCAATCAGATGGTCCAGCCAGCCAGTGTCGATCTCATTGTTCTGGAAGCTCTCTGTCTCCAGTAACTTAATCAGATACTCCACTGTGGTCCGGAAATCCCCGCGGATAGACAGCTCTTTCAGGGCAACCACCATGTTCCTTTCAGAGAGCAAAACTCTTCATTAATGACCAATGAGGCTGCGCTTGCCTTTCAGCAGAGGAAACTGGGGAACCACAGGGACCACAGTGATGAGCTCCCAAGCCCTGGGTGCCCTCATGCCTGAATGAAAAAAACAGCCCCACAATCGGCATTGCTACGTGTTGCTTAATTACTGAACATTGCTTAGCAGATCACTGCAACGTGTCTTTAAGGATCAGGTTGATGAACTGGGGCCGTAGCACCACCGCAGTCCACAAACCTTGGCACTCTGTGCTTCTGCAGCACAAACAAGCCACTCAGCACAGCAGCACCATTCTGGTCCCCTCAAATAAAAACCGCTTTTCTTGGCTCATGCACCGATTGCAAGTCTTCCCAAGGACACCCATTCTCCACCCCGTCCCACCGCACTCACGAGATAGCCTCCTCCCGGTTCTCTCCCCATGAGAAACAGTGCCCAAACTGGGAATCAGCAAACTCGTGCAGCCCCCCGGCCGCTGCCACGCTGAAGTACCCCCAGACATTCTTGCTGCTGCGGAAGTTCAACTCCTGCACCGTCCCCGAGCTGGGCTTGAAACCCTGAGTGAAGACAGAGCAGAAGACATGGAGACATGGACATGGAGAAACCAGGTTTGAGACTCATGCAGTGTAAACAGAAGGAGAATCCCTGGCCCATTTATCTGTCTGCACATGGATCTCACCCATCCCATGGGTACAATGCCCATGAAGATTGTCCGGCTGGGGAGGACTGTGCCCAGTTCAACCCCATGAGTGGCAGGGGGGTCCCCCTGTCCCTGCATGCAGGGCTGGTGCATGAGAGTCTGTCCCCTCGGCTCACCTCCTCAGGGTTCTCGCTGGTGATCCGGGCGGCGATGACGTGGCCCCTGGGCACGGGGGGGTTGGTGGGGCTGTGGAAGCAGATGGGCGTATCGCCCCAGGGGCTCTCTCCATACAGCACACGGATGTCTTTTATCCTGTGCAAGGGGATGCCCATTGCAATCTGCACGAGAAACGAGGACTTAAGCTGCCAGAAGAAGACTTTAGCATCAAAATTGTAACTGGGAGACAGGGATAGATAGGAGCCAGAGGTGAAGGAGGGATGCTACATGGCTTCTGCATGAACCTCCACACTGGTATATGGGAGAGCTTCCCTATGCCAGGCTCTAGCCTAGCACTTCTCCCTAAATTACAAAATTGCTTCATCTAACACACCTTGCAAAGTCACCCATGTGCGCTCAGGTACCTGCAGCTGGGCAGCAGGGAGGTTCACATCTGCGATCATCTCCGTGCAAGGGTGCTCCACCTGCAGGCGCGGGTTCAGCTCGAGGAAGTGGAAGCTCCCGTCCTCGCTGTAGAGGTACTCGACAGTGCCCGTGCTCACGTAGCCCACCATCTGGGCCAGGCGGACTGCACACTGCAGGGGAGGGTGAAACCACCATGGGGAGTAATGACCCTCTGTTCACTGCAGCAGAGTTGGGGTGTCCCAAGGAAAGTGGCAGCAGTGTCCTTGCATGGACCCTAGGAGCCAAGCAGGTCTGGGGCTCCCTGCTTGGCTCGGGGGGTCCCTCCCTTCCTTAGGAGCCTCAGATGCCAAAACCCACAATAAATCCAGCAAGAATCAGACCAGTTTCTCACTAAAACCTTGTGCTGCCCTCAGACCAGGGCCACCCACCTGCTCCATCACCTCGATGACGGAAGGTGCCGCAATGGTGGTGGGTGCCTCCTCAATGATTTTCTGGTGCCGGCGCTGGATGGAGCAGTCGCGACCAAAGAGGGAGATGGCGTTGCCATACTCATCAGCCAACACCTGCACTTCCAGGTGCCGTGCGTGCTGTGCCAGCTTCATCAGGAAGATGGGGGACCCAGGCGCCTCCGCCTGCACCTGCAGTGGGGGAGAAGGTCGTGCTCTAGCACCGTCCCCCAAAATTCATCCCAGGATGGAGGTGGGACCTGTGGTGAGCCCGGGTGGGAAGCATGAGACATGCGAGGTGGGAGAAGGACCCTGCCGTGTGCCCCAGGATGGGATGGGGACAGGGATGGTGGTTCTGAGAACCTCTCACCTGCCGGAAGCAGGTGCCAAATTCCTCTGCTGCCTCCACTTTTCGGATGCCTTTTCCCCCACCGCCTTCTGCTGCCTTGATCATCAGCGGGTAGCCAATCTTCTTGGCCACCTGAGGAGGGACAAAGACCAGGGTGACTGAAGTGCTTTGAATCCCAATCCATCACCTCAACAGCTCACCCTGCCCAGCCCCATGCAACTCTGAGTAGAATTACCCTAAGTTGCATCTGTGCAGAGGGAAGAACTGCTGTCACATGTGCTGGGAGCCCAAAAGAGGGCTCCAAAGAGAAAGAATGTTGGACAAGAGACAACAAGCTGCCGATGGGCTCAGCTTTACCTCCAGGCCTTCCTCCGTGTCCTTCACACAGCCCTGTGTGTACGTCTCAAGGGGGATGCTGATTGTCTGCTGATGCTTCTGGTCTTCCTCAGACCACTGGGCCACCAGACCTGCGGGCACAGCTACGGTCATCACCAGGGTGGCATGGCTGGGGTGGCATGCTGCCAGTGCCCAGGGGAGCCGGGGTCCCCAAGGTGGTACATACCATTTCCCCTGCGTCCATGCACCCCATCTACAAAACCCCCTCTGCCCAAACTAGCAGCCACTTGACTGCAGTGGGGGTCCCCAATACCTGCAGTCACCCCAGGGCCAGCGAGGCCACAGACCCCAGCCACGGTGCTTGCTTTGGGGAAGAAGGGGAGGCAGCGAGGAGAGAAATGGGGGAGCAGGGAGGGTATGCGGGGCTGGGGAGGAGGCACTTACCGCTCCCACTCCATGGCAGCGTGGGGATCTGGACCGTCTGAGCCACGATGGTGGAGGCGACTTTGTCTCCCAGTGCCCACATAGCATCGCTGGGGGGACCTTCGAACAGGGAGGGAAGGGGTGAGCTGGGCCATCCTGGCCAGCCAGCCTGTCCCCAACACACGGGCGCTGCAGAAAGCTGCTGCCCACTGAGACAATACCATTAACCCTTCTACAAAGAGTGGGGGCGTGGAAAACCCCCCCCAAACCCACTGCCCAGTTCAGGATGGACCTCAACCCTTCTCCAAGGGGAAGCCCAGGTTGTTCCCTGTCTGGGCGAGGTCTGCTCCCACCCAACGTTCCTCCGTGAGTGCTGCATCAGCAGGAGCATTATAGGGAAAGCCCAGAAAACAACAGGATTCCTGGGACAGTTCCAGGAAACTGGCGTGGGGACTGCCACGCCACAGGGGGGACACGATAGATGCATGAAATGGGCATTTCCCAGGGCAGTGTCACTGGGGAATGAGCACACCTGCACACATCAGCCCAATGCCTTCTGTTCCCTCTGGCACGGGGAAGGCGGCAAGACCTTACCTAGGAAAGCTATCCCGTTTTTCTGCAGCAGCTCTGGCAGCTTGGGGTTTTCCGAGGCATGTCCCCAGCCAGCCCACACCGCCTGACACAAGAGAAGGACCAGTGCGAGCTGTTACCTCCCTGTGCTGGCGTCCTCCCATGCCTACAGCATCATGCCTGGCTCCTCCACACGGAGGGACGTGTCACCCCATTTCTGAGTGCCCCTTCGTCCCCATCCACTACCCTCGGCAGAGGTGGGAGGCCCATGAGTGGCTGCTACCTGGACTGGGATCCGTTTGGAAATGTCCACGATCAGCTCCACGTTGGCATAGTTATTGTTGTTGGTCCCCCCGGGGACGGGTACGTAGTGATCTGCCATTTTGATGTACTCTGAAAGACAGCACATAGCGGCGGTGGGAGCCAGTCCCCCAAGCTGCACCCTGCTCACATGCTGCCCCTTGCACCCCTTCCCCAAATCCTCTTTCCTAGGGAGGCTGGAGGCGGGGGAAAATTATTTACTCCTGGATCTGCCTGAAGGGGCAGAAAATGTGTGGCCCTGGCTGTGAAGAGCCCCCCACGTCCCAGGCAGCAGCAGGGGGAGAAGGAAAGGGATGCCCCGGCTCAGTTCCTGAGCGGGGAACATCCATCTCTGGGATGCTTTTAGGAATTACCCGCATTAGCCTTGAGGTCTTCAGGGGTGACCATGACCACAAACCGAATGGCACGCTCATTTCGGAACATCTCATAAGCCCACCGGCGGATGGAGCGCATGCACTTCACGGCGGCGATGCCGTTGTTGGCGATGAGGACCTGGGGGGACGGAAATACGGAGCATCAGGCTGAAACCACTCCTTGTTGGAGGGCTATTGCCTTGAGGGATGGCAGCGGGAAGGCGAGGACTGGGCACAGACAGTGACCAAAGCAGAGCAGCTGTGCTAACGTGAGCACTTTGCAACAGCCGGTTGTACATGACAGCAGAGAAGGAGGCTCCTTAACAGCAGCCTTGATACCTGGCACTGGGGCTAATGAAGGATGGGACTTTGGCCTTCGTTTGTGCCAGCCATGCAAAGCCACTGCAAGCAGCTGCGGTGCAAGGGCAGCGTTGGGAGGGTTTTCCTCTCCCAGCCCGTGAGGATGGGTGAAGCTGGGGGTTGAACAGCTCTGGGCTGCTCCGGGTTGCCATCGGTCTGAGCCTGGCGGGCAGGAGACTCGGGCAAGGCTTGAGGATGCCACTGTGAAAAGCAACGACCCACCACCCAGGCAAAGGTAGGGGTGCAGAGGGAAAGACCTTCTCGATGACACGGTTGCCCCCGAAGCGGGTGACGAACTCTGCTGGCGAGGCGACGGTGAAGTCCCGTTGCAGATCCATCTTCCTGTGCTCACGGCCCTTCTTCGCCAGGTGCAGCCCGGACATGCTAGGCCTGCGGTGGAACACGATGGCCGTCAGTGAGCTCGCAGCCACACGAGCAAACCCTCACCCGGCGTGAGGAGAATGCTGCTGCCGGCTGGGGCTTCACCGGGGGGTCAGATCCACGGAGAGCCCAGCAGCCTGCAGCAGCGGAGACCAGACTTTGCCCCCTTCGTGGTTTCTCCCGAGGAAAGCAATAAAACCTTTCACCCTGCTGACACATGCAGGGACCATTGGGATTCACTTTCCTTGCTACCAGCTCCCTGTTGTGCACCGGGATCTCTCCAGGGACATTTAACACTGCAGAGGAAAACTGGTTTTGGCTGAGTTATAGAGGCGAAGCATTTTGAGGTGAACAGAGTGTGTTTCACAATCAATACACGTCTCACAGGAGCTGTGGGTCCACATTGATTCAAACAAGATGACAAGCAGATTTGCAGCCACAGGGGCTGGACTGAGACCACGCTGCACCGGATAAAAGCCTCAGGCTTTACATTTCAGGGAGCAGAGAGCTGCTCAGGGTTTTTGGAAGCACGTTTGTAGCCAGAGCGCCGCTACCACGGCCTGCTCCTGCACCGCTGACAGATCCCAGCCCAGCTGCAGCTGGAAATGTGTCACCCTTTGCTCCAAGGACTGAGGAAGAGGGAGAGTCCCAGGGGGTTGAAACGCAGCACTCAGTGCAGACTCTCCCACTGCCAGGAATGTTACATGCACAAAGGCCCCTTTGCAGTGACCGAGGTCTGATGCAAAGCCCCCACAGCTCCCGGTTCACACCAAACTACGTATCAGAGCTGTATCTATACCCCACATCCCCAAAGGACACCCGGAGGTGTGGGTGGCAGGAAAAACACCAGGTACAGAGGAAGGCAAGCAGCATTGCTGCCTCCAGACCCCACGGCAGGAGCACCAGGTCTCCGAGGGGTACAGCCAGAGGTGCCCCTACAAGGCCACCCTGAACTGTGCTAGGGCTAGCGAAGGGGGAGCAGAAAGCAGGCAGTGCTCTGTAAGAAACCTTCAAAGAGTGTGTTGCACCGCTCCCAGCAGCTGCCGTGAGAATTGGCTCTCCTGCAGCCTGCAATGACAGCAGCTGCAGCTCCTTGCCGCATCAGACCCCATCCTGCCCACGCTGCCTGCTCCACCACCCCAAAACACCTCCCCAGGCTCACCACGCTGCCGGCCAGACTCACCCCCACCATGGTTTTCCACTGAAGGCATTTCCATGCCCTCCGGAGTCTATTCCCTGTTTCACAGCCCATCGTGCATCCCTGAAGGTCAGAGTGGGCTGCGCTGGTGGCCGGACAGCTGGACCAGTCCCTCTGCAGGGCTCTGGCCCCAGCGGTGTTATAAGGCAACCCTCGCACCTCCCACCTCCTGGCACGGCAGCGGCCGGCGCAGGAGGGTCTGACAGCGCTGGCAGCCCATGGTGGGCAGGCAGGGACCTCCCCAGCAGCCAGGCACCTGCCTTCCCGTGGCTCTGCCCAGAGTTTGAAGCAACTTTCTATTTTAATTACCAGGTTCACATTCTCTGCTCCCCCCCCCTGCCGATAACTCAGCCAGATTCTGAACTGGTGATTGTTATTCCACAGATAAGCATAAATAAGCAAAGGAAGAAGAACCAGCCTCACCCCCCCAGATGAGCTGATTTCACATAAGCGGCACTTGGCATGTTTATTTTAAGGGGAAATGTGCCAAACCCCCCTGGGAGATTGGGAAATGTCCCAACCTCTCCATGCACTCAGGGTATTTTCCAAGTAGCTGGAGCACTGCATCGAGCGGTGCTGGGTTTAACACGTTCCCGTGCATTCCCAATGTTGCTCAGCAGCTCTGCCAGAGCCGGCTGCTCTGCCTGCTTCACTCCCACACCCCCAAAACCCACCACAAAGCCTGTGCCAGCGCAACCATCCCATCCTGCAAACCGCACCAACTGCGGCTACAACGTGACTCGGGCAGCAACATAAGGAAATTCCTCCCGCGTTAAAGCCCAGATGAGCAGCAGCGATTCCCCACCGGCAGAACGGTGTGTGAAAGAGCCCAAACCCCCAGCGAGGCAAGCAGACACCGTTGGGCTGTCAACTTTCATCACGCGTCCCTGCAGCCAAAGGTCTTTTATTTTTAACTGGGAGTGGAGCAGCCAGGAGGAGCTGGGCAGCAGTGCTTTGTTTCCAGTTATTTATAATATCCGTCAGCTGTGCTTGCATGGGAAGCCACCCGGCACAAGCCAGGAGGCAGCAGCGAGCTGCCCCACAGCCCCTCCAGCACCAGGCAAAAGTCACTTTTGCTAGTTACCAAGCAAAAGCTCATCCTCTTTTCATCAACTCATCACAAAAACACCAAAAAGCTACTTTTCTGCCTTGAATAACTTGTCCGCAATAGTTGCAGGGGCAGAGGAAGGGCAGGAACAGCACAGGAGCACCCCACGTACCCCACTCCTCCTAGGATGCTGCTTCCCCACATGTAATACCCGGAGCATGTCGGCATCCCCACCGTAGCAGAAGCAACGTGTAGGCAGCAGTGGGAGTGGGTCCTTGTGGGGTCCAGCCCTAGGGCCACAGAGCAACATTTGCACACACAAATGCAAGTGCACGTGCACATGCAGGTGCCCTGTCAAACGGCCCCGCTCAACTTGTGGGTTTACACCCCATGAAATGCCCCCAGCAACACTCACACACGAAACAGAACAGGGAAAAACACCAGCAGCGCCTGCTGCTGCCATTCACTACCTCAACCAACCCCAATCTCATCTTGCCACGCAAGAAAATCCCCACTCCCTGATGTACTCCCCATCCTGCGCCAACCACAGCTGCAGCCAGTGCACAGGCACGGCCTTTCCCAGCACCAGGAGATGGGGCAGGGACAGAGAGAAGCAGCAAAATGAGAGAGGAAGCGTCGAGAAAATTTGGCAATTTTGCTGCAGCGCTAGGGGTTGCATTTGAAGGAACATCAGACACACTTTCCACCCCGTTCATTGACATCCAAAATCACTGTAATGGACCAACCCCTGCCCCAGTCCTCATGTGGCACTGCTGTCACACAGAGCATTTGGACACGTCCTCTCTTCCCAGGGTTCTGCCACTAACATTATTATCAGGGTTTTTCATGCAGCACCAAGTCAAAGGGAGCAGGACTGGGGCATTGATTGGGGACCCTGAGAAGCACATGCACCCCAACTTTAGCAACAGGCTCCCTGAGAAATGCACCCCCGAAAAACATCTGCCCACCCCAAAGGGGACATCTTTGCATCATCGCTGCTCCCGACCCCCATGCATTGTACCTCATGCCGGTGGTGGGCTCCTGCAGGGCCGTCACGGCGGGGGGCTCGGTGCCGGTGCCCCCTACCCCGACCAGGCTGCTGCGCCGGCTGCCCACCCTGAAGGCAGCAGCCACCAGCTCATCGTCGGAGGAGTTGTCATCAAAGGAGCCCAGGACGAATTTGGCCAGGGCCGGCCGGCGGAGAGCGGCGGGGTTGTACACCGCAATCTGCTCCTGCTCCCCCACCGCAGCCTTGCCGGACCGTGGTGGAGGGTTGGGGGCCAGGGGGCTCGGCCATGCCGGGGGTTTAGCTGTGGTGGGAGCTGCTGGCTGCTCTGCTGGGGTCTCCTCTGGCTTCTCCTCCTCCCCGGGCTGAGGGTTGGACATTTTGGCGCAGACGAGCCGCACCAGTACCAGCAGGAGCAGGGCAGCCAGCAGCATTCACCTGCCCTGGGGAGAGGCACGGAGACGCTCTGTCAGGGAGGAAGCCCAATGGCCATTTTGGGGGGTGGGAAGGGAAAGGAACAGCCCCCCTAAAACACCAAGGCCCCTTCCCTAGTGCTCTCCCCACCACAGCCCCCCCACAGCACCCAGCCAGAACCCCCCCCTCCAGCTCAGCCGGGCTGCCTGCAGGCTCAGCCAGAGCTATTTTTACTCCCCAAAACAGGAGTGGTGCTGGCAGGGTGAGGGAGGGGGGGCACAGCTCCGCTCTGCCTTCACACAGCACTGAGGGGGCTAAAATGGCCTCCCCCCAGCATTCAAAGGGTGGTGGCAAAGCCACCCCACCAGCCCCAACCCCTCAAACTGATCCCCCCCCCAAACCTCCACAGGCAGTAAAAGCCGGGGAGGGTTGTGAGGGGAAAACAGCCACGGCCCCACCATGTTCCCCCCTCAGCCCCAGCCCCTTCCTGAGGGGAAGGGCACCACTCACCATGGATGCCAAGCCCCGGCGAGGGAACGAACCCGGCTGCGACTGCCCACACCGACGCTGCCGGTCACGCTTATCTCAGCCGGACACTCCGTCCAGGCCAGGCTGGGCCAGCGGGGTGCCAGGCCAGAGGGGGGTGGCCAGGCCACAGGGAGGGGGGTTGCCAGGCCCCCTCCGTCCCTCCCGAGGCTGGCAGTTGCCCTACAGTTGCGTTCCGGCACGTGACGGTAACGTCAAGCAGAAATATTTCCCCTGGAAAACTTCTGCTGGAGGCGAGGGTGGAAAGGGAAGGGGAGGGGGGGGGACCATGGCGTGGCCGGCTGGGACACCGGATCCTTGGAGGACAAAGGTGTCCTGGCCCCGTTCCTGGTCATGGGGATGGACAAGGAGGAGGAGAAGCTCCAGCACCCACAGCTTTGCCTCCTCATGGGGGAGTAGGGACCCTCCTTCCCCCCTCCCCGAGGCCAGCAGCCATTGCAGAGCCAGGGCCTCACCTCAGGCACCTGTCCCTCCTTGCCTTGATCCTACCCATGTCAGATCACACCACAACATACACAAAGTCAATTTTATTTAAAAAAAAACAAAAACAAACAAAAACAAAAACAAACAACAAACTGGGAGGAAAAACCCAAAACACAGCCACAGAAAGTGTAAACTTCACTTGTACTAGTGTTACCTACCAGAGCAAGTATCAAAGAAAGGTTTACAGCGTTATTCTATAAAAGTAATTTCCCAATGAAGGCACTTTACTTCCGTTAAAGGAATTACAAAGTCAAAGATGAACTGGAAACCCAGAAGCATGAAGTGCCAGCTTTGCCTTCATCCTGCAAGTCCCAACAGTCATCTTAAATGCTGGCCAGAAACCTCGATTTGCTCCTATGAAGGCACAAACCTCCCTCTGTTTTAAGATCTTAAATAATTTGCAACCGTCAGCCCATCAGTTGGCAAATCCTGATGCAACAAACCTTCACTGCTGCTATCGGCATCTACCACAAAGTTGACGGTGCTCACACCTCGCCTGTCATCCAAGCGATTAACACACCCAGTAAGAGCCTCAAAAATTATGGGTTTCCTCTCTAAATGCCGATAAAAACCTCAGAGCATGACCAGAGCCTTGGTCGCAGCCTCCCCTTGGCTGTTTGGGGGAAATTTACCCCAAAATCTTGAGAGTACAGATACACCAAGTAACTATTCTGACAGCTAAGGTCCTTACAGTCTCAAGAGGCCACATTTCTAATAGAACTCATAATCTGCAGCAAAAGGCTAAAATCAAAAGCATCTGCCTTTTCTCCCATGAAGTCACCTCAACACCCCCAAATATAAAATATGGATTTGCACAGTAAGAGGCGAAGAAGCAGGAGGAGGGGCAGTAGGATATTTACAACAGCTGAACAGCTTCACCTGTAAGAACTGACAGCTCTTCACAAGAGCCTGAAAATACATTCCCATTACAACAAACACACACAAATTAATATAGAAATATAGAAGTCTTTTTTTCTTTTTTTTTTTCCTTCAAACTAGACAGACCTGTTCAAACAGCAGAGAAGTTCTCCACGTAACACTTCAATCTGCTGTTTAAAAAAAAAAAAGATTTTAAAAAAATATAACATCTCTGAAAGTTTGGTCATTTGTTCCTTGATAAACATCCGAAGAGTAATTCTCAGGTCAGCAAAAGCTTTTCAGAAACGAGACAACCCCTGAAAGGGGGGCTGTTTCCAACCATTAGACCCCGCAGCTCAGAGCGCTCTCCAGTCAATGGGCTTCTTGCCAGCCTTCTTGAGTAATTCATTTGTCTTCGAGAAATGGCGACAGCCGAAAAACCCTCTGTTGACAGAGAGAGGTGAGGGATGAACTGTCTGCAGGACGTGGTGGCGTTTCTGTAAAGCGTTAGAGGAAACCGCTCGTTAAGATTTGCATGTTTGCAGCTCCCTGGACAAGGCTGGCTGCTTCTGTCCCCACCAAGCAGGTGTGATTTCCTCTCTACACCTCCTCAACCTCCCGCCTGAGCACCCAAAAAAAAAAAAAGGGGGCCATGAAGACCAAGACTTTTATCCCACTGAGCAGAGGAGGATGGACTACGTCAAGCAGCAGCAATACCCTGGCCATTTTTCAATGGCTATAATCCTAACAGCAAATTTTATAATTACTCATAAACCTTTTCCTAGAAAAATAAAACAAAACAGTTCTGTCCTGAACTGGAGGAACTGGAAGCTTTTCTGACAACAGAAGGTTACACTTGGTCCACTTTTGTTGCTTAATTCTGGCAAAGGCTAAGCTGGAACACAAGGGTGACTAAATTTGACAGCACAGTTCAAGCAGGGAGAAAACCCCCAATTCTGTAAAAGAAGTGCCCTCTAGTGTCCACCCAACTGAAGGAAAGAAAAAAATTAGCAAAAGGGAAGAGATGAGGAGGAGTAACCTGTACCCTGTCAATGGAGCTGCCTTTCTTCTGGGCGTAGGCTCCCCACAGCATGAAGACAACGCCGTGCAAGTTCTTGTTGAGCCAGGACACCACCACGTCCGTGAACTGCTCCCAGCCTCGCTCCTTGTGGGAGGTGGCCTGGTGAGCTCGCACCGTCAGGACAGCATTGAGCAGGAGCACTCCTACCAAGGCAACAAAGCAGAGGGACAGAGGATGAAGCAAAATCAAGGGGCAGCTGCTTTTTTTCCCCTGCTTCCCCTGAGAAATGATAAACTAAGTTTCCATTCTAAGGTACCTGCTAAGTGACAGGCACTCAGAATTGATTTTCTCTTTTACAGATGGAACTGTTTCCAACCGTGGGTCTTTTTTCTAGGTAGGCTGCTCTGTGACACATTGCTAGAGTGGTTTTTTTAACTCACCTTGCTTGGCCCAGCCAGTCAGATCACCGTGACCAGGATGAGTGAAGTCCTCAATATCCGTAGACAGTTCTTTGTAAATATTTTCCAAACTACAAATAGAAACAACAGAAGATTTCAAATAAACACGTTTAAAGATAAGAGCACACAGCACCACTTACTGCTCTTAAACTAAATAAGGATCAATTTTAATCTTATCGCTTAAGATAATAAAGCCATTTATAGAAGCAGGTAACAAGGATTCCCTTTGTGTGCCTGGATAGAAGCTTAATGAGGTGGTCTCAGCACCACTTAAAACACAACTTTACGTGCAGCATTCTCTTCAGAGTATCGAACTATATAGAATTACCCATAATTTTGCAGTAGTGTTTTTTTCTAGGCAACAGACAATGCAAATTTCACACTTCCTATCACTCACCCACCCCATAGCCATAACTAATACAGAAAGGCAAATCATTTGTAAACTAAAGGGATTTTGCAAATTGAACATTGTCATACCTGGGCGGAGGTGGAACAGGCTTCTGGACACTGAAACAGAGCCCATGAGCTTGATTGGGTCCGTGATATGGATCTTGCCCCAGAATGACAACCTTTACCTGAAAGTAGACCTTTTTTAGGGCTGAATTATGATCAGTATTATTCACAAAACAGGGGAGAAAACAAAAAGGTTTATAAATGACCTTTATCCCAAAATAAACCCACAAAAAAAACCCCAGAAATTGAAGTTAAATCACTGACATCTCATTATAAACAAGTTAAAGAATTCAGTCCCCACCCAACAGTAAGGATTAACATCACCACAGCTTTGCTGCTAAGATCATGAAGATATTTTGAGTGCAAAAGACCAATGTTTTCAAAGAGCCACAATAAAAGAGGTAACAAAGGTATTTTCCAAGTAGATTTCCTCATGTTTTAGTTCTATGCCACATTTGCTGAGATATTTTTGACATGGCTTATTGGTGATGGGATTACCTTAAACACTTTTTGAAATTATAGATCATTACAGATCAATTATATTTTTTGGATCTTGTGAATCTCTTTAAGTGCTACATTAATTTGGTAACATAGAGAAAAAAAGGTCAAAAGTCCAACTACAGTTTTAAAGGAAATTCTCTGGCCAGTGAGGGTAATAAAACAATAAAATAACGTTTCAGTATAGGAGATGAAAGAGAAGCCCAGATTTACACGTTACGGGAGAGAAACAAAACAATCCACACCACATGGGACTGAAGCTGAAAGGATCAAACACTGAATTAAGGTGTTTGTGCACCCAACCCCCCCGGCGTTTTCACCGTTTTAGAGACTCCAGCAGCTGGAGGGACACACACACACACACACCCCCACCTCTCCCCAGCACCCACAGCTCTACTCACATCCCTGATGTCACACATCTGCGTCCAGGTGAAGACTTGGTCAGGGGGTGGGTAGACCGTGTAGCGTTTCCTCTCCTCTGCTACAAACGCCATTAGCTGGGGGGGGGAAGAAAAGGGGGGAATTCAGGCCGGGGAAGGCGGGGAGCGGCGGCCACCCATCCCTGCCGCCCGGAGCGAGCCCGCCCCCGTTTACCTCCACGAAGTACGGCTTCGAGAACTCCCCGGCCAGCTGCCGCCGCCAGCTCTCCCCGAAACCCGGGGGCACGTTGCGCTCGGCCAGCCGCTGCCGCGCCGCCTCCTTGTTCTTGCGGATCCGCTCCAGCTGCTCGGGGCTCAGCGGCGAGGCCGCCCCCGCCTCATCTCCCACCGCCTTCGCCTTCTTCGCGGCGTTGACCTGGAAAGGGCGAGCGGAGGGGTAGCTGCGGAACGGGCGGAGGGCGGCGCGGCCCAGCCACAGGCCCTGCCGTAGGAACCCAGCGACCGCCATGGCCCCGCCCTCCCCGGGGCGGCCGCACGCACGCGGGTATTTCGCGGCAAAAACAACCGCCGGCCCGCCCCCATTGGCCGCCGCGCCGAGCCAGGCCCGCCCACAAGCGGCAAGCCCAAACCCATTGGTTAACGGGAATGAGCACGCTCCTTCCCTATTGGTTCGCTGCGGGCGGCGGAGCGCCGCTCTGCCTAGCACTGTGACGCGCCGGCGGCCCTCAGCGCCCATTGGACAGCGCCGGAGAGCGGCCACGACTGGCAGCTCATTCAAGCGTGGCAGGAGCGCGGGCTTTTTGGAGGCGAGTGGCCTCCTCACCAACGGCCACCAGCGCCGCGAGACACCCCCCCACACACACAGTCGTGAGTTCCCCCCCAACAGCCCGCAGCCCCCCGGCCGCCACCC
>JAOXJK010000005.1:30168418-30184638 GCA_025774025.1 Xenus cinereus | reverse complement strand
GGGAGGAGGCGGCAGCGCTGAGGCGGGTGTCCCCGCCGCCCCTCCCGGTGCCTCAGAGCGGGCGCCCATGGACAGATACGTGGTTAAACGCCCTCCCGGCGAGGCGGGGGGAGGCGGGAAGAGGCCGCGGCCGGCGGAGCCCCCCTCAGGGCAGCCCCCCTGGCAGGAGATCCGAGCCGAGGGCCTGAACTGCGACTACCGTCTCCTCTTCGGCAAGGCCGAGGCTGACGAGATCTTCCAGCGGCTGGAGGAGGAGGTGGAGTACTTCGAAGGTAAGGGCCGCCGTGGGGGCTCGGCTTCCAGCCCGGTAAAGTGTTACCCGAGGCGAGTCCCGGGGTGATTGCCGTGGCCTGGGCAGAGCTGCCGGGTGGTGGGGAGGTTTCTGCAGCCGCCATGTGTTTGCATAATCCGGCCCTGCGAAGTGAAGTGCCAGCACAGGTCTGGTCCTGCAGGGTTAGTTTAGCTTAGCCTTAAGCGTGTGACAAGCGGCTTCACTCAGTTTTAACGTTTGCAAAGAACAGGGGTAGTCCTGGAAGGGTGAGGGGAGGTTGTTGGTAGATGTGGAATGTGAGACATCCCTGGTAAAATCAATTCGATAACAAAATACGATGGGGATGCTCTTCCCATTCGTCACATTCAATGGGGATAGCGAAGCGGTGTCAACTCGAGAGTTAACCACTTTGCTGGGACAGAAGCACTTGTGACAGCTTTTGGGTTGTCATCAGCATCCTCCTTTCTGTTGTCCCACTGGACATTCACAGAAGCTCCAAATCAAGGAGATTGTTGAACCTATGAACTGCGGGGGTAATACGGAGTTGGTTGTGATCCTTCTCATCTCCTGCTTAAACAGGTGAAATGACGAAATTGCACGTGTTTGGCAAATGGCATGACATTCCAAGGAAACAGGTAACCTATGGAGACCCTGAGTTAACATACACTTACTCGGGCGTTACCTTTTCTCCTAAGCCCTGGATCCCAGTTCTCAACCGTATCAGAGACCGCATCGCTTTGGACACTGGACATACTTTTAACTTTGTTCTTATTAACAGGTATGTCTGATTTCCCGTTGCATCAAGCAGCTTGTTCAAATGAAAAATTGCTTGTGCAACACTATTGGCGGATCATTGACAAGTTGTTCTACGTTCATTTAATTGGATTGGTAGAAGAACTAATGCATCTGTTCTGTGTGCAGATATAAAGACGGTGGGGACCACATAGGTGAACATCGAGATGATGAGAGAGAACTGGTTCCACGCAGTCCTATTGCCTCTGTGTTCTTTGGAGCTTGCAGGGACTTTGTTTTCAGGCACTGTGATTCCAGAGGGAAAAATGCAAAGCGCCACATGAAGCCCATCAAACTGCAGCTGGCCCACGGCAGCCTGCTGATGATGAAGTACCCCACCAACGTGTATTGGTACCACAGCCTGCCCATCCGCAAGAGGGTACTTGCCCCAAGAATCAACCTCACGTTTCGCAAAGTGATGACTATAGCCAAGAAGTGAATTATACAGTAATCAAGCACCTGTTTTTTTTTTTAACTCCGAAAATAGGAGCTTTCTTCCCTGACATAACTGTCAATTTCTCATTCAAACGCTGACTTTGATGATCCAAGCTACCAGATGAGCAAATTAAACCAGGAGAGGAGATAGTGTACTTAGTAACTTGTTAATAAAGACTGTGACTACTGATCTTAAATGCCAAGAATACTTTCTCTTTGTGAAATGCTGCCGTAGTCCTGCTGGTACATCTTTTAAATGAGTAATACCCTTGTTTTGCTCAGGAGGAAGTTTGTTCTCAACTGATCTTAATCTAGCCAGTTTTCCAAAAAGATCAAAATACTCTATATCCCTCAGATAGTGGTGAAAGAGTTTGTAAATACTGTAGAGTACAAGATGCAGTCATTTAGAGTGAGCCTGGTGACACTTTTGTATATGCTCTGTCAATGAGCTATGGTTTGCTTTTTTAAAAAAAATAAAATTGCTGAGAAAAATAGAAGTGCTGAGATACGAATATAGTGATTTTCATATATCATATATAGTGATATTCATATATAGTATGGCCGGCTGCACGTTTTACAGTCACTATGACTTTTGCCCAAGTATATTCCTCTGCTGCTCTACTACTTATGTGGGAGACTGAGTTCTTTCGGTCAGTGGTGGGGCTGGAGGAAGCACAAGGTGCTACTGCCCCCAGGGAGAGGGCCTCTTCTTCCTCAGGTCCTTTGTACAGAAACCATGGAGCATAAGATGGCCTTTTGGGGAAAGACCGGGTTGGACCATTTATGTAGACAACGCAACATGAAAGGTTATAACTTCTGAGAATGTCTGTTTTTCTAAATAATCATCCCTAGGAGTTCCGTTCTGACTACCTGAGAGCCATCACCTTCCACGCTGGCAGTGAATCCTGCTGCAATGAGGAAAGACCACCCAAAGTCACCAACAGGCGTTGAGGAATCAAGCACTGGTAAGTACCGAGCAAGAACGTGAACTGATCCCTGCGTAACCAGGCTACAAGCATCTGAATTAGCAATGGGCTCTGTCCTCCAGCGGTGGGTCCATTAGGGCTATGTCTGTTTAGGTAATTTGGAGTTGGTATGTCCCACCCTCTGCCACTACCAGAAAACCCTATGTTTAGCATGAATTGCTCCTGCATGAATCCTGCTCACCCAGGGAATATGACGTGCTGCTTCTATCAGATACATCGAATGTCTTTTTTTTATATATTGGTCTTTGTTTCAAAACATAACCACACATCAAGAGTTACTTTTTTCTAATAAGTTTGTTCTTTTATTGCTACTGTACAGTTACAAAAATACCCTGAAGTGAAAACGCAACTTCAAACAGCAGTGCAGTGGTTTGACTATAATAACTTAATTTTTTTTTAATAATGCACAAAATAAGAATAATCCAGACACACCGATGTCATCGTGGAGGGCTAATCTGATGGGTTTTTAACGGTTGACATTTTATTAACACCTTCTCCACCACAGGAAGCTTGTAAGCGACAGCGTTTGATGAGCCTCATATGCCTGCACAGAGCCCAGTGACTTCGAAAGGTTGAGGGTTGGGTGGGAAACACCTGCAGAGGCCTCTGATGCTCACGGCAGGCTGGGAGCACGTAGCACAGCCCAGGATCGAGGTGCTGACACTTTCCTTCCTTCCTCACACTGAGGGCTAAGCCAAGACCGTCTATTCCTTCCTACCAGTGAAAGGTAGAACAAACGCTGACTACTGAACCCTCATCTTTATAGCCCTTTAAGGAAACTTTCAGAGTAAATCTGCAGATGAGTGAAACGGAGCGGTTTATCAGTGTTGTGCAGCGACTGTGCTTTCATTCTCATCACACTGGCCCCTGAGCTGTGGAGAGCAGCTCCATGCAAAAGAAAAAAAGAGATCAAACATGCAGTAATATGTGGCTTTACGTCCCCGTTTACAAGCTGGTAAATGTAAGACTTACTCCGTTGTGTGCGTATGTTCTGACCCACCTCCAGCATTACTGCTTTCGACCTGTTCAGGTGAACTTCTCAAAATTTCAGTTAAAAACCCTAAACAGACACTGTTGAGAATAAATATTGCAGAATATACGTTGCCGGCAGTGGAAATGTTTTGAAGATCTGAGGTACAAATGGCAGACCTGCTGCAGCCAGATGCTTTGCGTGTTTTTCTTCAGATGACACCCAGCACTGCTTTACAGAGCTCCTGCTGCACACCCGCGTTGCCCAGAATGGAGGGCTCTCACCTTTGGCAAGTCCTTTAGATTTTAGTTCAACAGCCAGGGCATTTTTGGCATTTTGCATCCTAGATCTTTTGCTTGGTTTTTTTCCTTGTTGTTTTTCCATAACTTAAAATAGAAAGGTTAACACCATGCTACTGCTAGCCTAGCACTGACAGGGAGACTTCTCAGGAACTAGTACGTCAGTGGATTTATAAAGACTATTTTATGTACTATGAGCATTACTGGGAGCAGGAATCATGATCCATACTCTGGAATGATGAGTTGTGTAAATAGTTTTGCATATACATCCATTACCACTCCTGGGTTGGCTGGTTTTGAGCCTCCTGTTTAAGGAGCTCTCAATGCCTATGAACTTTGGGCAGCAGTATGAATATATGAGGTACAAAGTTGCCCTAAAAAACTATTAAGACAGTTGTTGCCATTTGAAAACTTAGTCGCTGTTTTACACTGAAAAAGCTTGTCTGATAGAAAAGAGCTAAAAATACCCTACACATACTTTATTCCTGGTAATTTCAAAGCAGTCAAAAGGATTTTTGCTGCTTTTCCCCTCTGTGCTTTGAGACTTTTTAATACGTCAAACGATCTAGAGCAGCAAAGCACCCCTTACTTCTATTTATAGGGCGATCTGTATCTAACGCAGCGACAGCGGTCTTTTCAGACTGCTGTGCTAGCTCAGAAAACACGTTAAGTGCCCACCAGTCCCCATTCAGTCGCATATACTCTTAACTTCACAAGGATGCTTGGGTTGCTGTACATCTCGGCTCACAATCACAACTGGCACAAGCTCTAAAGCTCAATTGCAAGCCAGACAGCGTGTATCTGAATGGTTGATGAGAAATGGCAGTTTTCAGCGTTAAAATAGGAAGGGTTAAGTCTAAAACACCAATTACAGTAGCCTTGAAATCACAGCATTAAAAATTGTAGTTGATACTACAAGCAACCGTATTCAACAGCTTCATAGTGACAAAGGAAATTACAATACTGATTGCTAGCAAACACTTCTGTCTCTTGATTTCAGCTATATTCCAAATATACAGAGCAATAAATCAAGGCCTCGGCTCCTAATAGATTAAAAAAAAAAAAATGTATCTTTTCTCCTGGAAAAAGGGAACCGCTCTTTGAATCAGCAGAAGTCCTTCTGTGATGTATAAAGAAATAAAATATTAGGAAAATGACGTGAAGAGGGAAGTTGTTTTTCGGATCGTGCGTGTTATGTAGAGATGCCTTACTTTATTAAATTCGCTGGGATATCAAGAGAAATCCGATTCCGTTAGCAGTTCATCCCATCATCTTGAGACATTTATCAGAACGCAGCCCACATGCAGTGGACTCAGACAACGGTAAGGTAGATATTCAAATAAGCTCAAGGCACTTTGTTTCTTAAATCATTGCCTTTGATAACAGTAGCTTCCCATCAACCGCTTCTAGGGCTCCCCCTGTTCGGAAACGTCTGCGGTGAAATGTATAGGATTAAGCATCTCCCTTTGAAAACTAACATACCATCAGAATACGGAACACAGCCTTGTGGAGTCTGTTTGAAATGTCTG
Organism: Xenus cinereus; assembly: GCA_025774025.1. Lineage (NCBI taxonomy): Eukaryota > Metazoa > Chordata > Aves > Charadriiformes > Scolopacidae > Xenus > Xenus cinereus. Next base: position 30,179,356 of record JAOXJK010000005.1, on the reverse strand, counting down.
TTTCAGAGCTGTGATGTTGACAAAATTACTGCCTAACAGAATAACTGCTTCTCTAACACAGATATACTTTGGACTGCGCGACGTCAGTAGACCAACTTTGGGTAGCGTAATTTTGGTACAAAACACAACTCCCAGCAGGAGCCAGCCATTGCTATAGAGGGAGGGGAAAATTAAAGGGCCTGTGGTGGGTTATTTGCATAACAGGAGGTGCAACGTCGATCTCGTTAGAGGAATTCTGTCAGTTTTTGTCTTCCTTCTGCTCTCTCAATCACTCTTCAGCCCTCAACTCCAAGCTTTGGTGCTGTGCCCTCGAGTGAACACGCTCATAAAAAAGCAAGTAAGCGCTAGAAGAAAGGACTTCCTGCAAACTAGCTTTGCGAACGGTGTCGTCGGAAATCCACAGCCACTGGCTGCTGACAGAGAGGGGGCTCTTAGGAGAAGGTGGGGAGCGGCGGTAAGTCACAAAGTGTCCAGAATGCATGTCTCCGTGATGGACTACAACTGCCATCAGGCGGTAAAGGTACACGGGGGAGCTGAAGGACAAAGGAGAAAAAGGAGAGGGTCAGCAGCTCCTGCGGACCACGCACACACCAGAAGCAGCCCCACCTGCTTTCTCTTCAGTTGCAACTTCTTTTTTAGAGCAACTAGATAGCTCCGTAAGAGAAGTACTGCCTTGCAGTTCCTTTTCAGTATACCAAGTCTTCACTGCAGTGCTGCTATTATTCTATTATTGAGAAAACTGAACTGTTTGTTTTAAAAAGTTATGCTACAGAGGCTACTACGTTTTGTGCAGTATAACTGACTGAATTTTGCAACAGCATTTTCCATCAAACCTACCAATGTGCCAGTATTTAGTTCTTAAAGCACTGTTACTGGACAGAAAAGCTATTCTAGAAGAACGAGCTGTTAACTGAAAAGAGGTAAAATTGCAGAAGGTAACCCACAGATAACAACGGACACAGTTTGGAGGACTTGCTCTCGACCTTCTTCATAACAAATATTTGGCACAAAATGCTTATTTCACTCAGTCATTGTGGGAATTGTCTTCCACGTGGGGAAAATACCCAATGGCAGATAAAAGTGGTATAGAACTAACTGGTATGAAAATATGTGAACGTTCTCAAAAGCCAAGAAAAAAGCGTATCGGGAGAAGCATCAAAGCTGATCTACTAAGTTGAATCATGGCAGTTGCCACTTAAATCAAGCTTGTTAAATATAATGTTTGGAAAAAAAAAAGTCTTTAAGGATTTATGGCTTTCTTGCAATAGTTTTAAAATCAGAGTAAGAGGAGAAATGAAAGGATGGGGTAGAAGAAAACAGCAAAAGTAAGATTATGGCTATTCAGAAGGATGATTTACTGCACCATAAACCAGAGAAAAGAGATTTTGAGTTTTGCTTGTAATATGCTCTACTCCCTTTTCTAGGAGAGAAATGGAGCCAAAGACAACCACTGAAAATCAGCCAAGAGAGAAGCAAAAAATTTCTGCACAGGAGCTAGGGTGGATTCTGTTAAATTCTGGGACTATGCAGCCTCAAGGTAAAGACAGAATAAAGGCAAACATAATTTGAAGGGACAGAAATTACAAGATAGGATAAAAATCTCTAACTTACCTGCATTCAGGGAACGCAGCAAGTGGAAAAGTTCCTGAGGACATTAAAAATGAAGAGGAGCAGGCACCATTCATAAAGAGCGGTTTAGTACCAGACGGCTGTTCTGCATCTGCAAGAGAAAGATGATGTTCAGTAACTGAACTCAAATGCTACTATTAATATTGCTAATAACAGTGCTCCTGTTCCTGCAGTACCTTTCATCACAGAATGTGACAGTATTTTACTTCTTTTAATTCACTACATATTACAATCCCTTAAGAGATGCAGAGGAGTATAATCCAAAGACAGTGGTAACTGTTTTTATATTACAGAATCACAGAATCACCTAGGTTGGACACATTTATGAAAACGACCGTGTTTACAAAATCCCAACTAAATAGAATATTGAGCTGCCTAAAAGACAGACCTACTACAGCTCAATTTTCTAATTGGTTTTTAAGAAGTCATCATCCCCAGCATTCTTTCTGTGCTTGTCCTGATGCCTCAGGAGATACCACTCACAAGATAATCCCTTGGACTTCTCGAGTTCAACATTCCTTCCTTCATCCTTTGAACATAAAACATTTGAGTTCTGTGCTCTCTGAGATTTTTTTTAAGGTTTTTTGTTTGTTTTTTAATATTTAGTAAGGTCAAATTAAATTATTAAAACTGAACTGTAAACTTGGAACAGGGTATCCTGATGCTTGCTGGGAAAGGGATTTCTACCTGTCCTCTTTGCACAGATCCAAATAAAGACACTGCTCTTGTGTTCATTCTACAGATTAGAATGTTTTATCACTGAGACACAGAAATACCTGATAGATTTTATTTTCAAAGTACCTGAAGGTTTTACTGCTAGTCCATCCTTTGTCCCAGGTGTTGTCTCTTCAGTGTTTTTCTGATTCAGCTCATTCTGGCTTGATTTATGAACAGGAATGCGGTATTTGTAGATGTCCATGATCAGGAACTCGTTGAACTGTACGTGTTCGTGACGCTTCAGAGGAGTGCCTTGGTTTGACCAGCTCAGTCTTTGTAGATGAATACACAAACACTGAGGGAGCTTCAGCGATATCCCATAGAAAAGGAGAGTCAAAATGCATTTTAAATTAAGAAAAACAGCTGTTCAAGTTAAAAGCACACTAACAGAAATGGTAAGTCTAGTGGATAAGGAAATACATGACTGAACTGTTCCTCCGTATGGTACTATATCCGCGTGTGAGTTTATTAGCAATAGTATCCCTAAGACATGCCACTAACTCGCATCTCTTGAGATTCCTGATAGCACCACTGCTGCTCACTCACTGGGCAGTAAGATAGACAGCTAACATTGTTTTCTCCAAATGGAAGAAAAATCAATAAAAATGCATGCATGCTCTTAAAAAGCCCACCTGTCGATCTCATCTTGCTTGTTGATCTGTGAGGTAGAAATGAGGATTGGAATTTGTTGTTATAAGACATTTGCTAGTACTCAATAAGTAACGGCTTTGCACAGGGAGAGTACTAGGGGCAGAAAAGGTCAAGTAGTTATAAATATCTGACATTCTGAGTCATGCCAGGGTTAACCTCTAACAATAATTACACATTATTATTAATGGCACCCAAGGCTGTTAATTACAGACCTCTTGTCCTTTCCATTCTGTGATTACGGAGCAAAAAAAAAATAAAAGCTTCTAATATAAACTACACCTGATGTTTAGCACCAATTCACTTAAACCAGCTGTATTTAGAACATTTTAATTTATTTGAAACATGGAATTGCTAAAGCTCCTACAAACACTGTACATACGAATCACTTCCCTTAACTAAGGAAATCAAGAATTAATGCAAGACGTATGAACTGCCACTGAGCCAAGCTCAGGTTTAAGTGTTTTGCTGAATAACAGTAGAATACTCTCATTCTTTTAAGTTATAGAGCTTGATGTTTTCCTAAATTGAGGCCTCAATGTCTACAAATACTTGGCAAATGAGCTTACTTTGAATAAAACATTAGTCTAATACCAAAAAGTGGACACCAAGCAAAGAGATCAAAGAAAAAAATTACTGTTTAATAGGATTTAATAATAGATTTGGAAGGTTAGCTCGCCTTACCTTTCCTAACTTCAATTGCTTAACAAATGTTGTTCTCTGGTTTTCTATGCTCTGTCCGTTCAGAGTCCCTCTTGCCTGAATCTGAAATCAAAGGGAAAAAAATAAAGCCATTTGATTACCTGCTGTAATCACGCTGCAGACAACAGTAACTGTCTACCAAGAACTATGGTAAGTAAATTAATTACACCTACAGTTTTCTAGGAATTTTCTTACGAATTGTTGACCTATCCTAGCAGATCAGAATTCTAAACCAAAACCAAGCAGAAATGACAGAACAAGCCCCGTCTCCAGGTTTATGCGTAGTCACATGCCATTTCTGTTGGTTTTTAAACTAGCCCCTTTGGCTCTGTGCTATCATCAAATCACAGGCAACTGTAAAATACTGTTTATAATACCAGAATAAAATATTTGTAAATTTTGTAATCATAGTAATAAACAAAGCTTCAAAATACTCTGCACAATAAGAACTCCATTTTAAATACAAGAAATCCCAGGCAGGCCAGAGGCTTTCCTGAAGTCACGAAGAAAGGAGCAGAGAACTGAAACCGTAGTTCTGTCACCAGGCTTAAAACTGAGCTAGAAGGTTATAGAAATTAAAATGACATACTTTAGTGCAGTTGTCACACACAACATCCTTGACAGATTCAGAGGAGATGAAGTGATGGAGACAGTGGTCCAGCGTCATAGGACGACCCTTAGTATGAAAAACCAAAATTATTTGCAGTAGTTACAGGCTGCATTCCATTTAACTTTGTGAAAGGATTTTTCGTAAGTTCTCCCTAGAAACTACAGAATTGCAGACTTATTTCTTGAGAAAACTGACTACATGGCTTTGAGTATAGAACACTGATAATGTAACTAACTGTGGGGATTCTTCCTCAGTCTGGATTAAACACGGAAAACATCACGGCCTGTAGATATGAACAACAGCTGTGACCCCTTTGTGGTTCCTTTAGTGGGTTTTTAACTACAATTACTATTTTTCTCTAAAGTTCCAGCACTTCATGAGTCACTTTATGCACTCTGACGCTCTACATAGGAGAACTACAGCATTTAGTTGAATTTAGGCACTCCTTCCTATTTTTTTTGTAGACTGTACTACATATTGCCAAGTACAAAGGGCATAATCTTTGCTGATGTTATAAAATAAAATACAAATAGCAGAAGATGTGTCCCAAACCAAACCCTCACTGTCCAGGAGAGTGTTCTGTAGGCATAAGTGGAATTTCCATGAGTGCAAATAGTTGCTACTTGCCTGGAAAGACAAATCTCTAGCAGACGTTAAGTAACAAACTGCTATAGTTCAAAAATGTCACATTTTGCCCCAAAAAGCTACAACATTTTGTCATTTTTCAGAGAGCCAAAAAAACCTCCCAGAAACAATTTCCAGTTGAAATCACTTGATCCAAAAGCCTGTATTGGGTAACTTGTGTACTACCACCACAGAGCACCCGAAGGTCACCTTCCAAGGCTGCCAGAAACATACAGCCCTCGGGATATGATCTGGTCTGTTCAAATTACGCAGAAAGGACCAAACACTCCACCAGGAGAAACAGAAAACTCTTATTTGTGTCAACAAAGTCAGACTTGTTGTACTAATTGGTAATTTGCACCAACACGTTAGTGATAAGGTACTCTTTTATCACAACAGGATGAGTTATGAAAAGGCAAGAAAATAAACTAGCTACTCATTTACACTCAAGTTGTAGCATCTTTAGAAGGCATCTAGAGAGGATAAAGTTTTATGACATGGCAGTAGTCACATTAGAGGGATACGTACCCACGCAGCTGCTGGAATACTCAGTGAGAGACTGTCAAAGGTATCGTACCTCACAGGGCTCTGAAAGGAAGTAGTTCACATAGCCAGTGAGCTAAAATTTGTAAGAGTCCCAAAAAAACCCAACCAACCTCACAAAAGATGTCCTCTGCAGTCCACAGTTACCTGGTAGAATAGGGTCAAAACCCCTCGCTTTCCCAAGCGGGAAACACAAGGTGCTTCTTAGCCTGTTTCTGCTGAAGCTGCCCCTGCTCGCTTAAATTTGTTTACAAGGTTTTGCAAAGTAAAAGTACTAAGTGTATTCTGAGTTTGATCTACAAATGAGATTTACTCTCTGTATTTTTCTTTATCCAGGTTCTCTTCATCTCCCTGCTCTGGATAACTTGACTGCAATTTAATTGGGCTTTGCATGTGCAAGCTCAATGCTGCGTGCTGAATGAATAGCTAGTCCTAAAACGCCACCCACGTGAGTGGATTTTCAGACTATAACAGCTGTGGTACTGAATATTAAATATAATACAGCAGGTATTAATCTGTTTGATAAGGCAGCTATTATCCCCACAAAGTGGATCACGCTTAATTTTCCTCACTATATTTAGTGATACATTTCTTCTTCGGCACCAATCCCATAATAAGTAGCTGAAAAAGCAACAGTCTAAGCTGTCACTCCAAACCTTTGGAGCTTAAACCAATTAAGTCAGAAACAAGGGATGATGGTTTCAGACCACACTCCAAGCGTTGGGCATCCTTCACGTATAGATATTACAAGACACGCGTTCTTATACCTGCTGTTCACAGTGTTTGCAAACCATGTTGCTGGTCAGCCTTCCGTGAAAAGGATGCTGAGATTTCCAGTGATTTGACACAGGGGGAAGAGACCCTGAAACACAAAGTTGAAATTGTCCTTTTAGTTTCAATACATCCCTGTTTGTCACTGTAATTCCACATTTTTGGCTCACAGTAACAAAAATGACCGCTCTAAAACAAGTTCTGTCCTTCTGACAAATAATTAATGGGGTATTTATAGCTGAAGAGATATATTTCAGCCCAATACAAAGATCAATTAATACTATCCCCTTAATAAACAAAGTGACTACACTATGATTGAGCATTCAAATTTCAGAATGGAAAAAGCATACCTCTTGTTCTGCAGCTTATTTGCTTTTGGGTTATTTCTGGCTGCTACAGAAGAAGATAAAAGATTTCATTAACCCCACCTCAGAAAGCATTAAGTATTAAATATGTTCTTATTTCATCCCTGATATGCTATTCTGACATTAGAACAATTGTGGGAGTTTTAGTGCCTCTTTATATTTGAGGAAGGCCAAAAAACCTAGCGTGCAACAAATTTATAGTTGATAAAGTGAACACTTCCAATAAAACAAATAATTAATCTGCAAAATTCTATGCCTGGGAATACTGAAATAAAAGCTTAACAGATTTTATAAACCTTCTGTATACATTTTAGACAAAAAGAGGTAGAAAATTTCCATCAGCACTAAGTTTATTACTAAACTGGAGGATAAGATAAATTTCACCTCCAAATGGCACTATTCCATAAATGTCCACTTTGCAGTTTTTCAGACCTCTTTCACATGGCAACTCTTACAGATAAGAGTAACTGCTTCACTAGACTCCTCTTCTGTGCAGTACTTCAATCCCTACATTCAGTGGATTTAGGAATGCAGAAGCCCTTGTGAAAGTGGGATCACTGCAAATTCAGATACATTTGCTTATGAAAACCATTTTTTAGATTGCCTGACTTATCGATTCATTTCTATGACAGCATTAAAGAACAGCTTTGAAGACACAGGAAAAGAAGTCACCTCCAGCGAATGCACATCGAACAAATGTATCACACGTGGCTGCCGATCCCGTTCATCCTCTAACGAAGAGGTAAGGACGTGAAATAGCTCATGAGCATCCTATTAAATAGAGGCATAAGACTTAGAGGAAGCAGAAACAAAAGACATTGTACATTAATAGTAATCATTTGTGCACCTGCTGCAGTTTTGCCAAAAAAGCTTTTTCTATAAAGCTGAACTTCCATTATTAAAAATATTCTGGGCCATATAACATCTCTCAAAAGAGACTAATACTTGGAGAAAAAAAGAAAAATGAATGGACAAATGCTTGCTTTCCTTGATTTCAATAAAAGTGCACGTGAGATCTATGCTGTGTGCTTTGGCTCTGAGATATAAAAGATAGAATCATGTTTTATGAGTGAGATAATTGGTTGAGGTCATTAGCCAGCTGCTCTTACTTAGGGGCTGAAAATACTGGAAACAAGAATTAGAAATCTTGTATGTTACATGTAACTAAATTTGGAAATGTGAGTGGAGTCCATCCCTCAAACAGCAAATTAGGGCTGTATCTCTTCTGTTTTAATATTACTAGCTCCATTGAACCAAATCTGAAGGTAATTAAGTATGAGGTTTTGAAGCAGCCAGGGTTTCCATGACAAATAATCTAAGCAAAGTGAAAACACCATTCATCAATCACATGGTTGGTTTACTTCACTTTTTAAAGCAAACTTTTCGCTACAGCAAAGATTCAGCTTTGACACTCGGGGCTGTTAGTACCACAGCTTGGATCTTCTGTTACTCCGTATCTAAGCATTGAGGTGAACGTGAGGCAATCTGAGTTGAATTCTGGAATCACCTGCTCTTCAAACGATGAGATCTGCCACCTGTAGAGTCTTAGAACTTCTAAGAGGCAGCTTGCGTCCAGGACGTCGTCCTCTGTTACCTCTTGGCAGGACAAAGCTAGAGACATCGCGTTTAAAAATGTTAGAGGGAGCCACAAAGAACAGTTACAACACAAATCTGTTTATTTTAGACTTTAAGTTACTTAAGCATCATATAATGAATTACAGCAGTTGTTCTTGATTAAGACAGGTAGACAATGACAATCAAACTATTAATTACCATTCTCATCTGACTCAGGCTGACTGCATATCTTCTCCTCATCTAATATATATGCAAATTTAAAGGTTTCTCAACTGTTACACAGAGAGTAAATATAAACACCATCTGAAAAGACAAGTTTTTACTAGTGGATTGGTTAAAAATTGGTAGTTTACATGTCACAGAAGCCCCAGTATTAATGCCCCATCATCCTTATATCAGTTAAATGTACGTGTTTAACTGGCACAATTTTAGGATGAGCAGTATCCTGAGACATGAAAACTTCCAATGGATTCCCTTTAAAAAAAAGACCTGTGAGTAGAGCCAGGCAGAACCAACAAATCAAACATTTTGAGTGCTTAAACAGGATGTAGCTGATACACAAATTTAGCACAGGGGAAAGTCTGAAATGAGTTACCAAATCGGGCTTAGAGCCTTTAACGTTTGTATCCAACATCATACCACGTTTCTCATTTAATAGTCCATACTTCGGGTAAAATAGTCAGCGTAGGAAAAAATGCTTAAATCATTTTATGATACATCATTTTTCTTTTATATAAAATTCTCAGTGTCCATCTAATTGTGACAGTATTTTTCCTATTTCTTCCATTATCCTGGGTCCATATTCATATTGTTTTAACCGCTAATATTCCGTGAATAGCAAAAGCATTAAAGCCCGTGGCAATGGGGGCCATAACCACATTTTCAGCTCCCACGTTGCCTCCTGCTTTGATTTGTTTAAGCCGCTGGCAAACAGTACGATGCTGGGTTTGTTGCCCACTGCTTCTCCATTGCCAGGTGACTCAAACACAACCTGAAAGCCTGCAGTTGGTGGCCAAGAAACAAACAGCTTTGGGGACATCCGTGCTGGGCTTTGCATTTTTTAGGCTTGGTACAGTAAGTTAATATCTTTTGGATCTATAACCGTCAGTGAAAATTAGTTGAATTTGGCCAACGAGCTCAAAGTTAGGAGAGGAAAATTAAAAAGAGAAGAATGCAAGACCATGTGAGCTTCCTTTCTTTAGGAAAGGAGGGCAGAAAAGATAACATTTCAAATTAAATATTTTCTCCTTCGTTTATCACGGCGTGAAAACATTAAAATACCTTTTAGGAGATGCAGCAAAGTGACGGACAGGTATTGATGCTGGGTGGACTGGTTCTGCTCTGTCTTGTATTGGGCTGTAAATTCCTCCAACCACTTGATGAAAGAGGGACAGGAAGATAAGCCTTGCAGCAAAGAGTTCATGAAACAGGTGTTTCCTAAGTTAAGAAGGCCAGGTACAAGCCCTACAACAAATATAAGTGTAAGAGTTTACACCATAAAGTCTAGGAAAACCGTACTATTTTCATTAGCAAGGGTTGTGTTCGGTATTAAAATTATATTAAAATTAAATTACTTTGGTTTATTTGGTACTTGCACCCCATGAAAACTAAGACTCTGGTATGTATAACAGCGTATTATAAAGTGTTTATATACGTAGTGGTCTCTGAGACTTACACCACTGTAAAAATATTAAAATTTCTTTGAAAAACACTTTTTTTTTTCCCCGATAGGAATAGATTTTTATCAACAACACCAAGATTCAGAATTATCTGCAAATTACTGTACAAACTGTAAAATTCACCCCTTATTGTGCAAGTTTACTGGAGCCAGCGGGGTCACCGCTGCACCCTTGGGTGCTTCAGCTCCGTTTGGGGAAGAATCCTCTTTTCCTCAGATTGGCACATTGTTATGAAAACTCCTGGGTTGCCAAGGATTTATAAGACGGATTTCTGCTTAGTGAGAGACTTTCACTTCTCTGGTACTAACATTCAGTAAGAGCATGTTTATTTTACATTCCAAAATGCAGAATAAAATAAGGTGCCAGTACCTGCAGCAGTTCAGGAATGAAATTATCACCAGACACATGAATATGTTGCAATTTTACAAAAACGTCAATTGAGAACAATTAACACATTACGTAAGTAAGGAAAATCCTGTGGTCAACACTCAACACATGATTTTTAAAAATTTGTTACGTTTCTAAGCGGGGCAGTGACCAAAATTTGATGGTTAGCAAGAGAAAAGAATTTACAGGCGCTAATGATGAAATAATAGGAACAGGTGCATTTCCAACCCCCAGGAGAGAGCTGGGAGGAACCGAAATGCAGAGAATCATTAATTGGGGGGGGCTGTCGGGCCCCGGCGCTCCCTCCCTACCTTTTCTCCGCCGCTTCCTCTCGGTGATGGGCCCCCACAGCACGTACATCCCCGCCGCCACGGCAGCGGCCACCCCCCCGATCAAACCCCAGTTCTTCATCACTTTATACCTGAAACGGGAAGAAAAAAAAATAAATAAATAAACACAAAAAAAACACCACATAACTGAGCGGCCGGTAGCTCCGGCTGCAAGGACGGCGGTGGGCGCCCCTCACACCGCTCCCGAGGCCTCTGGCCCCACCGGGCCGCCGCCGCCTCCCGCAGCGGGGCCGTTCCGCCCTCCGTCCCCGCTGACCTGGCCGCCGCTCCGGCCCGCAGCAACCTCCGGACCGCCCCGTCCGTCTCCGCGGCGTCGCCGCCGGGCAGCATCGCCCCGG
>JAOXJK010000005.1:30124740-30167128 GCA_025774025.1 Xenus cinereus | reverse complement strand
CTTTCTGGTGAGGGTGCCAGAGCCCTGGAAGAGGCTGCCCAGGGAGGGTGTGGAGTCCCCTTCTCTGGAGATCTTCAGGCCCCACCTGGATGCTCCTGAGTGATGTGCTCTGGGCAACCCTGCTTTAGCAGGGGAGTTGGACTAGATAATCTCTAGAAGGTCCCTTCCAACTCTAACAATTCCATTATTCCGTGATTCCTCACACCTCCCCGGCTTAATTCTAACCACCTTCGTTAGCCAAAGTGTCTGGTACACCCTGTGTGTCTTTCTGGTCGAGTCCTTGTTCGCCCGACAGTGCTCCCCGTGTGCCAGAAGGCTGTTGGTAAGAGGAGAACAGTCTGGAGAGTGAAGGACTAGAAGCTGAAAGAAACAGGGGAGCTACAGACAGAAGGAGGATGGGAAGAAATAAAGTCACCCTGGCAGCTGCGGTGTCCACATGCTGTTCTCACAGCTGTCTCACCCACATTAAATAGGTGAGACAAAAGAACCAGCAGAGAGGTCAAATCTCACACCCTTAACTTACTGGAAAATTGGACCTTATTTAGTAAAAAAAGTAATAGAGCTGCTGGGTTTTTAAAAGAAAGTTGCTGCTTATTCAGTGAACGTATAAGCTAAAATTTTGCTTGAAAAATGCTGTTTTCTAGCAACTTTGGGGGAGAAGCAGCCCAGAGTCTCTTTGAATTCATGTTTTGTAGATAAATCTCATCCTGGAACTCAGTTGGGCTGCTCGGCTGAGACCCCTCTGATAAAGGCCCGCGATGACTGCTTTCCTCTGGAAATTTCAGCTCAGTAACTCCTCCCGTTGTACTGACTTCATCTACAGTATTTTACCCAGTGAAACAGAACAGACTTCTTGGATCACGTTAAAGCATTGCACTGTGGTTTCTTTGACCCACATTTTCTGAAGAGGAAACATAAATCTTGCGAATCAGGAAGGTGTTGGCAGACCAGTTTTATCTTCTGAGGCCTTTTCATTTTTTAATTGTGATGGGCCAGGCCTCCTTTCGTTCCAAATAAATTGCTCGGCTCCTTTATGGTAACAGACAGCTGGAGCAATGCCATTCTTCAGCCCGAATCCTTCACCGCCCAATTCAAAGACAAGGAAAAGGGTGCAGGGCTGGAGAGTCATCTTGTTTATGGAAATCTGTGTGTCTGTGAAGGATACGCAGAAAATGGCAGGAGAGGTGACAAAGGAGAGCAGAGGGAGATACCAAACACATCCTGAACACCTTCTCTAAACTTATTCTCTGAAAGAGCCTTTTTTTTTTAGTGCTTTTGAGAATATATTATGGAATGTGCGTGCATTTCATGCCATTAAAATTGGTTTTTATTGCACTTTTAGGGGAGCATTCAGTTGCCTAAGCACAGCCATCCTGATCCATGGGAGAGAGCCTGACGGTGCCTGAGATGTCCCCATGGTCCCGTGTGATCCACCATTCGGTCCTGTGCAAAATCCACACCTGGAAGTGGCAGGAGGTACAGAGTCACCCAAAACATAGCTGATGTCTAAGGGCAGGCGTCTGGATTCCACTCCTAGCCCCAGGCGCTTCACTGAACAAATATTCTCACTATTTTTAAGGAAGCCGAAACCCCGGCTAGGTCAGCTGCGAGTCCTTTCTTATAAATACCAAAACCTGCTAACGCTTTCAATATTTAGTGTCACAAACTGAACACGTGTGATGGCTGCACAAGTCCCCAATCACAAAACAAAGTTTGTCCCCACTACGCCCAAGCCTCTTCCACCATCCGCTGTGCCCTGACATGTACAACTTAATTCTCCTTTTCACCTGTCTTCACGCCATCTTGGTGATTTCAGGCCGTTTCTCCAATTTGTCACATATATTTTAAATTTTAATCATGTCAAATGTCCCCAAGTCCTCTTCCTAGCGTGTATTTCCTCTTCGTTTCCTCCTGCAGGCCTTTTTCTGCAAAGGATTCTCCTGTCAATGCACAAATAGGGTGTCTCTTCCCAGTGGCGAAGGCCGACGGGTGAATGTGCCAGGGTGACAGGACATATATTTTTCAGGTAAGTAAATGAGATTTTTTACAAACTAATCTCATTCCGCATCTGAGGAGCGCAGGGAGCCCTACCAAGTCATGTTGAGGAACTTCCCTTGGGTTCTTGACACACTCACTGCAATAATGTCATTTTCTGTGAAGTCCCTGGCCAAAATTCAGTGGTTGTGCTGCTCGGCGAGCCCTGTCCCCAGGGAGCCACCTACACCAACCTGGCTTTCCATGTGGATGTCTCCATCCTCTCCACTTCTCCTTCCTGCACCCTGCCGATGGGCCGCTTAGCGGACACGGGTCCCTGCGGGGACGAGGACCGGCGGTGACACGGGGGCCGAGCCAGGCTGGCAAGTGGCATCCCCGCAGCAGGGACGGCGACGGGGTGGAGAGGGGGAGCCGAGCCGAGCCGAACCCAGCCGAACCCAGTCGAGCCGTGCCGAGCCGAGCCGAGCAGTGCCGAGCCGAGCCGTGCCGAGCCGAGCAGTGCCGAGCCGAGCCGAGCAGTGCCGAGCCCAGCCGATCCCTTCCCGCGCCGCCCGGTGCGGGCCGCCGGCCGCCGCCGGAGCTGTCCAGCCGTCAGCCCGTCCGTCCGTCCGTCCGTCCGCCCGCCGCTCAAGCCGTCCCCGCCATGCGGGAGCGATGAGAGCAGCTCCTCCAGACGCAGCCCGGCAATGGAGGATGATTTATTCCAGCTGAGACAGCTGCCGTGAGTAGCGCCGGGCAGGGCGGTGGGGATGCGCGGGGCTTCTCCTCAAGGGGCTGCGGGGATGCTGTGAATCCTGGTGATTTTTAAGGGAATTATTTCTAGGAAATGGCTTAGGCCCCAGGAAGCAGGCCATTTTCCTTGGTTAGCTGCCTGGGTTCAGCATCCCAGAGGCATGCAGGCATCCGTTTGTTATATAAATTCGCTCAATTTTTTTTTATTTTTTTGGCATGAACTTGCGGTAGAAATAAGGAGGGGTGGAAGAAAACGGTGGAAGCACCAATGGATTTGGTTTTTTTAATTTTTTTTTTGGAGAGGAAACATTACTATCGCCTTTGCAAGGTGGATGGCATCTGTAAATAATGTTGTGCTGGGGAAGGCGGCTTCCTCTGCTCCCTCCCTCCTTCATGCCACGAACCGATGGCAGATCAGAGCCCTTTTTGCCAAGGTGTCTTTGCAGTGAGCGTATTTGCGAGTAATTAGCATTATTTGCTAACCATATTTTATTTTTTTTGAGAAGCAGACGCTGCTGCTTCTGTAAATGCTGTTATTTGTGAGGAACTCCTCGCTGGTGGGATGTGGTTACTGGATCTGGGCAAAAAAGGCGATAAAAGTCTTGTTGCCTTTTAACATCGGTATTTCCTTCCCTTTTCTTGAATGCAAAATGCTTCCTTTAAGAACAAGTGCATTTCTCCTCATGCTCTGTCGTTATCAGGTGCTATGAAACATATTCCTATTTATAAATCATTGACTCTGCAAGGCAGGGAATAAATGCTTAAAGTTGATTTTAAATATTAATGAGCTCATGTCAATGACAGACCAAACTGTCCCATAATATTTCTAATAAGTTGAGAAAATGCACATGAACTCCAGTTATTTTGAAATAGTTCAGATGCATTCAGCTTGTCAATAAAAAGAGAAAGATGTGATTTCGTTAGGCCATTTTTCCCAATCTTTTTTTTTTTTAAATACAGAAACATGTTCCAAAGTACCTTTCAATGTAGGTATAATTAGACATATTTGGTGCTGGGAGATCTTGCAAACAAACACAGCTCTCTGAGGTGTCCCAGCTGTGAAGAATTTTGCGAGTATGGAACAGTCAATATCACTGTGTGGTTTTTTTCTTCATTTTTGTCAATTAGTTTCATAGTTGCCTAAGTAGTAAACGTATTTTTTTTATTTCCTATGGTGAGGAATGTGCCCAGATTGCCATTTAAGCATTTATAATTTTCAGATCAATCACCGCCTTTGTATAATGTCTGGAACCACCATCTCCAAAATGGTCAGTTCTGAAAGTCTCCTTCAACAAATATTAAAAAATAAGAAACAGTAATATAGAGGTTTTGTGATCAGGTACTTCAAAGTCAGGAAGGTTTTTTATTGGCGTATTTATTTTGCTTGTGGTTTCCTAGGACACCAAAGGGTTACCAGCATAGGTTGTATGAATGATTTTCAGTCATAATCCCCTGGAGTAATTAATGGCACTTTAGAGCTCCTGAAATGTGGTCCATACACTTCAGTGAACTTTGCACCAGACTTTGGGACTGCTAAAGTTATAGTAATAGTCCTCCCTTAAATAATACAAATATAAAAGTTTACTTCCTATATAGTTAAGCCAGGTGCTTGTAAAGCTTTTGCAAATAAGATATGAATGGTACTTTGATATTAATTGCCCCATGTAATAAAAAAAGTTATCTCACGGGCATACAAATTTCAGTGTTTGTTTGCTGAGAGTATGTATTTTGTAGGCGATATGAGGACTATATCTTCAGTGACAATTTTAACACGAGAGTAATAATTACTTGTGTTTGTCCTATAGGGTCAGCAAAAGAAAGTTCAAACTCAAAATTCAGTCCTCTGCATGCCCCAAATCAGAGCATGAGGTAAATCCTAGTTTCACTGCAGTCAGTGTAGTTTTCCTGTTCATTCTGAACAGGCCTGGGGTTTTGTTCTGTGTTCTTGTGTTTAAGACCTTCAAATGTTATCTTAGAAAACAAAATTTGTGATTTTGTTGTTTGTCAGCCAAGACATAAAGGCCAAAGAAAAGCTTTCATTTTCTTGCTGCAGATGGAAGCATTATTAAAGTAGTACCAGGAATGGGTGCCCCATAGAGATCTTGGGATGCCCTGTTTACCTGAAAAAATCATCCCAAAACACTTCAACAGTCCACAAATCATCTGTCCTCAAGATGAGGGATAACCTCTTGCAATGGTCACTAGACTTCCCTCCCCAGGTTATTGCCAGAATATCATTAGGGAATATGTGCAATTCCCCAGGTGGGATGTGGTCAGGGAAAGAATATATGTGCCAGGACTAGGAGAATAAATAAATAAATAGATACTGTTTTGTATCCCTCTGTGGTTCTACCACAGTGAAATCCTGAACTGGATTGAATGGCTGGTCGTGGCCAGGACTCCTCTCTTCGTAAAAAGCCCCATGGGTGACTGAGATGTTCATTCCTTCAGCCTCTTGTCCACCATTGGACCAAAATCCATTCACAGGAGTTCCGTAGATTCCCCTTTGCCCTTAGATTAAGTATTGATTGTGTCACCAGCAGTTGTAAGAGAAAATAAGATTTGAGGTCTTGCCGAATAGGAAAAGTCTTTCAGATCACCTTTAGAAATGTCACACGTGCATGTCAGTTCCCTGCAGCTGCACTTGGCAAGGATGCTGAGAGTTTAGTTTTGCTGACCTTTAAACCAAAGGATTAAACTGAAGTTCAAGAGCCTCTCTGCTAATCTCTGTTGTAGAATTAAAATGTTCAGGTATCGGAAGCCAAAAGAGATAGCAGCAAGACTAATTTAATCTATTCCCAAACTACTGTTTCACCAAAGTCCAAGAAACTGTCAGTTTCCAAGGTGAAAAAGTTACACTGATGTTGCAGGTAAAGTGAAGGAAGCTTGAGGAATCTCTTAACATTAAATATGGTAGATCTGTTCCAAAACCTATCTTTGGTCACGGGACACTTAATTGGTAGAAAATGGACCTCCTCTATATACATGAAGCGTTGTACAAAATCACTCCAACCAAGACACAAAAGGTTTGTCAATTTAGCAAAGTTCTGTCTTAATTTCTTCTTCTTTCCTTGGCCTTGTTGCAGAGATTAGAGGATTGATTATCTCTCAGCTAGTGCCAGATAAAATACAGGCAGCTGTGAGCGTGACACCCACGTGAAAATCATTGTCTCTCGTGCCAGGGCTGTAACTGGCAGGAAGGTACGCTCTTCAGTCTGGACTTGGACTTAATGAGAAAAGAAGTATCCTTTGATTCGCTTTCTTATTCTGTCCCACATCATTACCTAAGAGATTCAAAAAAATGAACCAAGTATTAGAAATCACACAGTTCCTTAAAATACAGGTATTTAATTAAGAACTCAGTTTAAGACAAGAGATGAAAGGAATCGTAGCTGTAGTCACAGGGTCATCACCATAATGGAAAAAATTCGGTCAATTCACTGAATTATCTTATGAATCCTGCTTTACTAAGCAGTGTTTAAAAATCTGACAAATTTCAGATTTTGCTTCTCCTAAGACGCAAATCACTCTTACGATAACAGTGTGGAAAACTGAATTTGAACTATTCCTGCCAGAGCAAAGCACCTGAAATTCAATGACAGCTATGTCTAATTCACAATGAAAGCCTGGGCACACAAAACATGGCTATCATTAAATATGTATCATTTAATCATATTTTTATAACCTCTATGCTTTTATAACTTTCTAGTTAGCATGATAACATCCTCTTTGTACAAAAATGATGACTATATCCACTCTATAGGGTTTTTCCAAAGCCAGTAACAACCAACAGGATAACATACCTAAAAGCAGGTACAAATAAAAGTCACAGCATCCTCTGCAAATGTGAAATGGGGACAGGAGAGTGGGGAGAAACCTGGCTGCTGTTTGGCCAAATAAGGCTTCAAGAATAACCAAACACAGCTTCGACCTCGAAAGGACTCACCAAAGTTATTAATCTTTGTTTCTGTATTCTCAGGGTGGTCAAGTTTCGCCGCACTGGGGAAAGTTCAAGGTCAGATGAGGATGTCATTTCAGGAGAACATGAAATTCAAATTGAGGGTGTTCGGACAGAGCTAGAGCCTGTTGAGCTAGAGGATGGAGCGGCGGTGCCAAAAGAATTTGCCAACCCGACTGATGGTGAGTAGGGTTCGTGGTTTAGCTACCTTGTTCTCTGAGGGATGCTTTATGTGTTTGTTTTTATATTACCAGTAATAGACCCTTCACAACAGTTGTGTATCCAGTTGTCACCGCCTATTTCATACAGGAGATTTGACTTAGTTTCCTTTAGAACTTGTCAGTGCTCCTAAACCATTGCCGAGTTTACCGGAGCAGTTACACGTGGCTCACCTTCAAGGCTGAGCATGAAGCCTCTGTGTGTTCCTGTCTCCTCCTTGCCACGACGATGAGAGGGACAGAACAACCGTACATCCCAGCTTCTGCTTTCTGCCCAGCAGAGAAGTGCTGGCTGCCCTGAAGGCAACCCCAATTTAGAGACATGAGAAGTGTTGTTTTTCTCTTAGAATGCAGCATACCAAAATTTTGTAGGATGACTGTTTTCCCAGGGACTTATTTATTAACACGTTAGTGCCATAGAAAGCCGGAATAGCATGGAGTGAGAGCTCAGTGAGTTTCTCAAAACACTCAGTGCAACTCTGCAGATTTATGTAGAATTTCAGCTGGTGCATCGCCTCAAAAAAATGCAAGTGATGCAACAGCCCACTATGCTGAGGCTCAGTGCCATCATGTCAAATGCCTGGGTTAAAGTCACAAACTGAGTCTTACGACATCTCGGCTTCGTTTTATCAGTTAGATTTTGTTTGGTTTCCTTTTGGTTTGTGTTTATGTCTTTTGCTTTGTGAGGATGTCCAAGTCTTAGCCAGATAAAGCTTTTCCATGGCAAATGTACTTTTTAAACTGCTGGAAGTGTTAAAGCTTTGAGACTTAAATTGATTTAAACAACTTGAATATCAACATGTATTTTTGTTGTGTATATAATTTTGCACTTCATCAAAGGAATTCAAGATATCTCAGATTCTCCAGATAGAACAAAATAACGAGGTCATGGCAATGTGTGGGAAACAAGTACCATCAGCATTTTTAACAAAAGTATGTTTTAAGATATATAAGTCTTAGACAAATTCTTGATTCAAATAATTACAGTTTGACTCTCCATGCAATAAAATACTCCTTTGCACTTTCCATCACTTGCATGTTATTGCTAAGGGCTGTTGAACAGCTCAGCTACTTCTCACCAGGGGAAGCTGCAATTCAGGGGCTGGTGGAGTCACTCCCAGGAGTAAGAAGCTGAACATGTGCTGGAGTCATTGGTGCTACGCTGATTTACTCCTATGTGAATAAAATATTCTAGCAACATTTAAAATTATTTTTGGCTTTAGCACAATTCCTGAAGAACATAGAGATTTTCCTCAGTAGGAACTGTATAAAAGCTAAGTAGCTGTTATATATTTTAGATCTCGGTAGATTACCCAGTTTTCACAGAAAATTCTGTCTCAAGGCATGGCTCTTATGTGGAAAGGAACACACTTCTCCACTAGAATTGTTTTCTTCCTAGATACTTTCATGGTGGAAGATGCGGTGGAAGCCATTGGATTTGGGAAGTTCCAGTGGAAACTCTCTGTAATTACTGGATTAGCATGGGCAAGTAATTGTTATCAAGGTTAATTGCATGATCATGTTAGAGAATCTCAGTGATTTCAAATAATGCAGCCATTCTCTGCAGAGAAGAAGTCTCCAAACAGATAGTTGTGCAATAAAGAATGATTTTTACTTGAAATACTTGATACGTGGGGGTAATGAATAACTGATTGATTTCTCTGTTTCTGAAGTTCTTATAAATCAGAAGTTCTTATAAATGATCTTTATTTCTTATAAATCAAGCTCTTATAAACGCTTGTTTCAAATGGAAAGAGCACTAGGCTATTCCTACATAAGGAGATCTCAGTTTTCATGCAGTGATTTTTACCACATTAGCTACAATCTCTGTTTTCTGTATTAGTCAGTATTAATGTAATCTCAGTTTCAGGTGAAGAGCAACCCAGTACTTCTAGTTCTATCCTTAATAACAAGAACAGAAAGACGGGCTTTGTTTTCACTTTTCTGCTGTTTCTGAAACACTAGATGTTACATCTTCTGTGCTATATTTTAGGGTAATGCTATCTGGAGCCTGTGCTTACTGGCTAGTATCTATTTATAAGGTTACAATCTGCCATGGTTTATATCTGAAATCAGTAGTGGAATTTGGTCTATAGATGATCTATCAATATATTTGATGCAAATCCAGAAGCAGTATATAAAGGAGAAAAGGAGTAAGTTATAAGGTAATAAACAGCTCTGACTGAATCTGTGTGTAAAGGAGTTGAAAGCTCATCCCTGTAATAAGCAATATGAAAGTGAATGAGCTTGGATGACTGACAAAACAAGCCCTTTTGATTTGGCTCTTCGACCCCTCTCTGCCAGTGTTACTAAACATTAGGACAATCAGAAATTAGTTGAAAAATGCACCTGTTGCTTTTTTTCTCTCCACTGTGTACATCCACTGTACCTTGCAAACATAACTGTTTTGTTTCACCTGCGGAATGGCACAGAGCAAAAACGAGGTTAATTTCAAGAAGGTATAATATTGACTGCTATGTCAATCTAATTCTCAGGGAGTTATTTATTTTTGTTTCTTTTTTACCCTTCTAGATGGCAGATGCTATGGAAATGATGATTTTAAGTATCCTAGCTCCACAGCTTCATTGTGAGTGGCGATTACCAAGCTGGCAGGTTGCATTGCTCACATCGGTAGGAAAAATAACTGACAGCTCCTGTATTCTGTAAGGTTTTTCCACTCATTGTTGTTCAGACATTCTGCTGTATATCCCAAAGTTAAATCTGTTCATGGCCTTTGCAGAGTACCTTTGGCTTGGAAGAATATAGGAGTCTTTTTTAGAAGCCAGAGCTTGAAGAAATGAAACTCAGTGAGAAATGAGGATATTTTGCAAGTTTCAAGTTCAAAGTTTCCCGTAATTTCCAGGAAAATATATGAATTAACTCAGACTCATCCTAAAATTCAAACCATTTGATTAATTAAAAAAAAAAAAGATTGGTAAATTTTGACTATCTTTCTTGAAAATCTTTCTTTCTCACCAAATTTAAGCTCAGTTATACACAGACAGATGGGGAACCACGAGAGAGAGCAAGCAATCGCTTTTTGAGGTGGATCATCCACTGATTTCTGCAAACAGAGCTCTTATAATACCACGTCTAAGCATGGTGCTATGATGTTGGAAACATGCAATGCCTTTAGGGATAAGAAAACTAGTTTTGGGACTCTTCTCTCAGCATATGCCACTGTTGTATGGCATGCACTCTAACTCCTACATTTCCTTAGCTTTTGATGGCATTTGTGGTGGTCAAAATGCTCAGTAGATTTAAATCAGTTAAAACCATGTCCTTTCCCATACCCAAAGGAGAGTCTTGTTTCTTCTTTCAGCTCAGCACAATTTTATTCTTGCTGAGCAAAATGAGAAGGAGAAGGGGTCAGCGGACACGAGACAAAAGCTTTGACAAACAGAACTGCTTCTTACCCCACTTATTTCCTGACTATGCACTTCTTTCTCAGACAAAATTCCTTTGGTTTTAACATGCTGATGGGGGAAACATGCTTGGATTTTGCCATTACCTTCACTGGGCAGGATTTCATTTCTCCATCTACAGAACAAACTATACGTTTGGTGTCAGCTCTGAAAAGGGTACAATGTATTTTCTTTGACACCTCAGTCTTTTTTTCAGACTTTTCTAAAGCTGTAAACTGTAATTTTATCTCCATTCCAATCAGAGACACCCTGAGAAGGGCAGTAGGAGACTGGAGGTGAGCTGGCCGAGAAGTGCTGCATCACACAAGGCTCCTACAGCAGCTCTGTCTTGCACATCTCAGGCAACACTGATCAGCTTTTATTCGTGAATATGTTCATTGAAACTGGAGAACTCAGCGTCTTCACGGGCTGAACTCAGAATGTGTGTAACACCAGAGTGCACATTCTAGTGTCAGACTGGTTTGTTACTGAAGGGATCTTTTAATTGCAAAGCTGACTTGAGGGGTGCCTCGTTGCTTCCCCTCTCCCATCTTGCTTCCCTTCTCCAACCCAAGCACTTGCTCCTGTCTCCACTTGCCTGTCCCCTCAGTAACGCTGATGAAACTCTCAGTGGGGCCTGAGACGAAAGATAATCTTGTGGGTTATGAAAACCCTTCAGCTAAAAAACCCCACGACTCAGAAACGAGAAAATGCTTTCTATTTAGTGGTAAATTGTGCGCTTCAGTCATTTCTTATAATTCATTTTCTTCCATTTATCGAAAGCTCAAAAATATTCAGCACTGGGTTAGTTCAGTTCATAAATTAACAGGTAAGATGAAGGTGAGGGAATGACAAGTAGCCTGGCAGCTACTGGAAATGGGCCCACAACTGGAAGAAACTGAGAGACCTTGGCTTGAACAGGCTGCTGAAGCTCAGCCCTATTCCTGGGAAATAGCAAATTCCCTTTCAAATCAATGGAAGTGAAGTTAGTGACTTATGAAAAATCCTACTATACGAGTAATTATACTTAATAGTCTCTACTATAAAATAACTATACCCAGAACACCTGGACATTTTGCTCTATTATTAGAGCCAAATTTTTCTCGTGTCACTATGATGTTGTGTTCTCTTTGCTGTCACATGGAATTTTTCACTTGTCTTGTTGTTAATGGGAAGATTTTTTTCTGGTGTTTCTTAGGTGGTGTTTGTGGGAATGATGTCCAGCTCCACCCTCTGGGGAAACATTTCAGACCAGTACGGGAGAAAAACAGTAAGTCTTCAGCTCCTGCTAGAATATATTCTAATATTTCTACAGTGTGGATGTTTCAGTGCATGATGTTCACAAATGTCATAGTCCACGCGTATGAAGCAGAATTAGGCAGAGCCAGAATTGGCCTCCCATGAAATAAAAGGAATTTGAAGCTCTGCTTTACATTTTGTTAATTTATGTCACAGCAGAAACTCATTTCCTCGTGTTTGTTCATTAAATACAGGGCCTAAAGATCAGCGTGTTATGGACGCTGTATTATGGGATCCTCAGTGGTTTTGCACCAGTTTACAGCTGGATCTTGGTGCTGAGGGGCCTGGTGGGCTTTGGGATTGGAGGAGTGCCTCAGTCGTAAGTAAATATTCACAAGTCCAAACTTTCTCTTTTCTATTTATTTTTTTTTAAATGCTTATGTCAGGTTGAAGACGTGCCTCTGTTCAGTTGTCCCTAACCCATTTTTCTCTAAGTATTTTGGAAATAATATATTAAACTCTGAGAAGGCTTTGAGGATATCAAATATATCACTGGGGTGAATCAGATTTACAATGACTTTTATGTGAACAAGCTGGGTATGTAAATGTAATATATTATGTGCCTTAAATCCTTTAAAGCTTCTCTCATTTCTTTGGGTAAACCATGGTGAAAATGAGAGTCCCAAGAGCCCACCATGAAGTGGGTAAAACACAACAGGCAGCATTTTGTAGCTGTGGCTAAACACCGTGTTGCTGGATTGTCTTGGCGGAGCCCATAAAGGATGGCACGGTCTTGTTGCAAGGTAGTTCATGACCTAAATACTAGCATTGAAGGGTGGAGCTGGGCCCTGACTCCAGGTGTCTGTAAAACTGCAGATTATTGTTCAATCACAGCCTGAACTTGCAGGTCTGAACCTGAGTTGGAATTCCAAAACCACACAGCCTAAACCTGGAGCACTGAAGATACCATGATGGCTCAGACACATTTCTAATAAGAAGGCAGCATCAGGGTATTTCTCTATTACTGTGTCATTCCATTCACTGAAGAGGAGGATCTGGAATAAATAACTCTGCTCTAGGCTTTTAATTATAAATGTAAAGGGGAGAGTATAGCCATTCTCTCTCCGTGTAGTCTTTTATCCTTATTAATAATAGATATTTTGCCCCATGGAGGTGCTATTTCAGAGTAATCAGAGTCTAACTTTGATTGATGCCTCATAGACTTCTTCACAAGGCAAGTCAATATCCTGTCTTTTCTATTGCCGTTCCCAGATAAAAGATTCAGAGCTGAGATGGAACATCACAGCATTATTAATTTTCTTTCACTGCTCTCCTGCCCACTTTTAGAAGCTGCACAAACGCAGAACGTGCAAGTAAAATCGGAAAGTCCGTAGCCTGCTGCGTATTGACCACCGGCGAGGCAGTTTCTGCCATGCGGTTCCAACTGAGCACAACTGGAATGAGGCAGGAGAACCACAAAGACAAAGCGTCGGAGTTAATAATGCATTGTACTGCTAACACACATTAATGATGTTCCACAGAGCCCCAGCAGAGCTACAGCCCAGCTAGAGCCTCTCGACAGAGGGGCGGATAATGCACAAAGGCTACGTGACTTAAAGAGAGAAAAAGAAGAGCCGGTTACAGAACTCAAGAGGGGATTCCATTGCTGCTGAGTCTGTTTCTTGTTCCAACTATAATAGTGATTCTTTTGGCAGAGAAGTAAACATGTATGAAGCAGGTCCTTTCTAATATCCTTAATTTTGGCTGTGAGTGCCTAAATTGCAATGGAATGACATGGGTATCTTTATAACTGTATTGTATTCTATAAGGGGTAGGAGGGAGAGATGTATATGAAAGGTGCTATTAAAAAGAAAACATCCAGCAATAATAAATTAACTGGCTGTAGCAGATATCCCTCTATCTACATGTATGTAGGAGCTGCACCTGAGAAGCTGTGGCCTCCTCTGGGAATTTTCTGCCAGATATTATCTAACGCGGAGTATGACCATTCATCCGCAGTGCCAACATCTGGACTTGCAAAGATACGGAGTATTCTCTTGAGAAAACAGTTCTGTACAGCATTAATCAGCTCCTGTTTTCTGCTGTGATAGATAGGGGGCTGCTCTACATTGTGTGATTTTACTTCCTTCTCCTCTTAATCACTGGTTTAATACAATATTGCAGGCAACTTTCTACTCCAGTGAACTGAGCTCTACGAAGCTACTCGAAGATCAATCTACCATTTGTTAAGTTAGTAGGAGTTTGTCACAAACATCAAAGAAATGAGTGTAGAGGCATAAACAGGATGAGTCAATGGAATGCAAACAGAGGAGAAGCAAAGAATGACAAGCCTTGCCAGCTGGTTTGAAGAAGACAAGAGAGCCTTGACTGGCTGCTGACCCTTGTGTTCCTCCTTGGGAAATGCTCACAGAGAAGCCATACTATTACTCTTTGGCACAGTCATGAAACAAAGTCTCTGCAGAGTTACATTATTTCTTTTTGAATTCCCACAATAAAAGAATGCAAATTATTTTATACAAGCAACACGATCAGACCTTGAAAGTATTCACCTCTTGGAGAACTGAAACCTGACAGAGCAGAGTGATGTGAAATTCTCTGAGCTAGTTGTAGAGCCCTGAAGAAATACTTTACCCAGCAAGAGTTTGTGTTGAATGCTGATGGACCACACTGAAAATAACAGGTGTAATGCCTGTCCCAGACCAGAGCAGGGCTGTGAAAACATGCATTGAGACCTGCAACATCTGGCTAACAACTATAGGGTTACAAAATCACACAAACAGAGCAAATTCTGTCCTCCATTGCAACGATGAACTAAAGGGGTTTTGTTCTGATGTAGAAAGGGGAGTCTGAACCCGTGTCTTGCTGACTCTGAGGTCTAGGAAGATTTTTGCGTTACCACTGTGGGTTTGGCAATTTTAATAAAAGGCAAAGGAAAGGTTTGAACCTCTCTCATTGTGCTAACGTGGCATTTTTCTCAATGTGCTAACGTGACATTTTTCTCAATGTTCGCTCTTTACAGGGTAACCTTATATGCTGAATTCCTTCCAATGAAAGCCAGAGCAAAATGCATTTTATTAATAGAGGTGAGCAGCGTAGCCGTGCGTGCTGGTCCCTAGAGGGACAAATTCTGCTGTTGCTTCCATCCATTCAGTCCTGACGAAATCTCACACATAGGTAGCAGCACTCAAATCCTGATTGTCCAAGTTAGTGTGGAGCTGAGGTTTCCCCCAAACACCAGTAGTAATTAACTTGGGTCCCAAAAAACAGCATAATGCATTTGGGTAATGCTCTACTCTTTTTGTTGATTCTGCCTTTTTGCAAATTAACTTACATCCGGTGCTGCATAAGTTACTGCTGTTGGCACAAAGGGAGCCACTTGGGGGTCACCTAATTTCATGGTGAAATTCATCTGCAGCTCAGTAATGGATAGTGGAGACCTGACTGTTCAGTAAATGCAGGGCTAAATTCAGCTCCTCATATTCAATCCAAATTTATCAAAGTCACAGAGAGCAGAATTTTGCCCTATAAATACTTTAAGGCAAAATTCGCAGCCCTTTAACAGATGGTTGAAGGCTCAGAGAACTGTTGCTTGTCTGCATCAGCCAGTTTGGAAGGAGCATTTTTGTGGAAAACCTCACCAAACTGAAACAGCTTCTCGATGCAAAACCAGTTTTCTAAGGTAACTTCTGGCTAGTCCTACATTCCGTTGATGAATCTTTCATAAATAGAGTTCAGTAGTTGAATTACTTCTTTTTGTGCTACTTTTGTTCTGCCAGAGTTTGGCTGCCTCTGAGCATCCCAGGGTTAAAAATATACTCTGAGCGTTAAAAAATGAGCTAAGTGGATTCGTAATCCAAAGGAGAATAATCCTGCCTGGGTAGGATATGCAAGAGGATGCCAGCTCCGTTATTTGCTAAGGAAGTATCAATTCCTTCTTTGATCTACAGGCCAAACACTGTGGCTTTGGGAGCTTGGTTTCGGTAAGGAAAACAAGTTCCATAAATCTCATGGTGGTAGCTGGGAATAATACTCATAAAAGGATGTATTAATAGCAATTTTGCTTAGGAAACACCATGCGATGAGGCTATTCCTTATGAGAAGCTACAGTGGAACATGAGTGTCTAGAGAAAGCCAATGTTAAGTTTTCAGAACTGAACATTTTAGCTGCTGCAACATTGAAACAAATCCCCTTAAAATGTCTGGACTCTATTTCCATACAGTGGTGCATATTTGAAATGTCTCTGGCATTTCTCTCTCCAGCTGTCCCTGGAGAGCACATCTTGGAATGTTACAAAGAAGGGGGCCTTAAGAGTGCTCTTTTTTTCCCATTTGAGACTGTTTCTTTTCCCTTTGGCAGGTCTTTTGGGCCATTGGGACTGTGTTTGAAGTCCTTCTAGCAGTGTTGGTGATGCCCACTCTTGGCTGGCGGTGGCTTCTCATTCTTTCTGCCCTCCCACTTTTGCTCTTCGCTGTCCTGTGTTTTGTAGGTATTCTTTCAAAGACAAACGTGTGTTCCATCAATCTACCACTTCTCTACCTGATTCTTTAACCTGGTTGAAGGAAATTCTGATCTTTTTGAGCTCTCTGTTGGTGTCTTCTTTGAAACGTGTGAAATAATGACAAAAATGCTGTTGTTTCAACAGGGTGCTAGTAAAAACATTCCAGTGAGAGCTGTGTTTATGTGACTGTAATTGCTGGAGGACAATGGTGGGCTGGAATTTTGTGAAACCAAATCAGGCCTGGAAATCTCTCCAGTTTAATGACTTCGTTTCAACTAAGCTCAGTGGAATCAACACGTTATTAAAAGCTGTTGCTGTTTCCCTGATTGCTCTTCAGATTTTTAAATTATTTTGTCAACATCATACCTTTTAAAATTACTGACCATGTGAAAAATCCACCCAAATTAGGGTTAAAATCTGCATAATGCAGGTGAGATTCTAAAATGAGTTAAACCTGAGCTTCAGTGCACTATTAGATAATATACTAGTCGATTACTCAGTCTTCTCAAAGATATATGTTCTTGTCAGGTTGTTTAGTAGCTCTTATTATTCCTTAGTCGCTGTCATTGTTTTTCAGGAATACCCCCAGTTATACAGGTGCTAATATGCTTGTTTTTAAAAGGAGCATAAAAATGCAAATTTTGGAATGCCTACAGCATCTTGTTGTCTGCCCTGGATGCTTTGCCTTTCCCACTGGGAAGGTATAATGTAAAGAACCTGCAAAAATGCCTAACATTTCTCAAGAATAAAGCTGAGGTAGTAGAAGGGAAAGGTTTTAGACTGGAGTTCTCACTTTATGGTGAAAAGGGTGGTGGTTTTGCAGTTTCTTAAAGTCTAGTGAGGAATTTAACATTTGGCAGAAAGATGAATTGTTAAAGATTAGCTCTGTAATCGTTTCTCATGTGAGTAGTCTGCTGGAGTCACTGAGTTTTCCCACTGTAAGCCCACAAAGAAAATCCCCAGACTCTTTATTGCTGCCTTTTTGACATCGTTGTGCGTGTGCTCTGCTTTGCTCTCTTAGTGGCTGCCCGAAAGCGCCAGGTATGATGTGTTATCTGGAAATCAAGAAAAAGCAATTGCCACTTTAAAGCGGATAGCAACAGAGAACGGAGCTCCAATGCCTTTGGGAAAATTAATTATTTCCAGACAGGTATGTGCAGGTAACAGGCACATTAATAATGTGGGATACAATGAAACTGGGCTACATTCATATGTATTTTTATAAGCAAATAATCAATGTTAAGTTTAATTTTAATGTCTCATCCAGTAATAAAAATAGGAGAGATGATCACAAATGCCTATTTCACAGTGAGGGAGAGTTAATTTCTCATTTTTATGTGCATGAAAATCCTCAAAATGAAAAGGGCCTTTATCGTGGGCATTAATGTTGTTTAACCTCACATTAAGACCCTATTTTTAAAGAAAATCAAACTATGAGGCTACCGAAGAGCTCAGATCAGAACTCATGAGGCAAGATGGAATTTGACTCTTTAGCTGTACCTCATTTTTAACCTAATCCTGATTTTTTGGAGGGGGAAAGCTGCAAGCTCCTGTTCAGTCTTAAGTCATAGAGAAATTCAGGCTGTTACTTCCGATCTCCGTGTTACTGTATCAATGGTGTTGGATTTTTTTGTTTTCCTTTCAACTTTATATGGCCAAACTTTTCAACACCCCTGTCAAAATATAAAGCAACTCTGCATTTACAGAAAAAAGAGCAGACTTTTTGAAGAGAAGAAAGTTACTAAGTTAGCCAGCAAGGAGGCAGGGCAGAGGGAGACCTTGTAGATTTGAACGACAGCAAAACTGTAAAGGTAGGCAGGAGCCTGTCAGTAATGACAGTGTCTTATTAGTGAGAGGTGGAGGTTTGATCTTCTAAGGTCTGGATCAGAGAGGATTTGAGCTCTCGTGCGTTTCACCAATATTTGGTGCAGTCACGGTAATTTTGATGGGCCGTGCAGGAGCGCTCGCCAAGTTTTGGATGGTTTTGTTTTCAGGGTGGGGTGGGAAAGTACTTTTCCTTAACCACAAGTTTACGTGCTGCTCCCTCCGCGCTCGCTCTCTCTCTCTCTGAGAACCACACGGTTTGAAAAGGGTCTGCCTGCAGGAGGGCTGCTTGAAGTTCTTCAGTACCTTACCCTGCATCAGAAACCCCGAGGGGCTGCTCTAATTTACCAGCGCTGGCTGTGGGCCACATGAATCATACGCCACCTGTGGACTGGCAAAGTTCTGCTCTACCTCTTGCCAGCCCCACCTTGTTCTGACAATTTTTCATCTTCCTGGTGGAGGAGTAGTGTGCCCCGTGTATGAACTGCTTTTGATAACGTTATGCTCCTAAAGAATTCCCCTTGGCATTGGAATTCTTTGCTTGGATCCCAGCTCCCGTGTGGCTCCTACAACCTGAAGAGCCTTCAGCTGAAACCACTCATCCTGAGATACTGTACCTAGTAGTGTGTATTGTATTATCCCTTAGCACTTTGCATCCTCCTGCAGTCCAGGACCAGCAAGCCCCCTCTGATCATCTGATTTCTGCTTGTTTTCAACAGGAAGACCGAGGAAAAATGCGGGACCTTTTTACACCCCATTTTAGATGGACCACATTGTTACTCTGGTTTATATGGTAAGAGGAAATATAAATGGTTCAGTGCGGGCACAATTCTAAATGGTTTTTAATGGAGGTATTTTACAGTATCATTAAAATACAGCAACTTCCTCCTCAAAAATCCCCCCCAAACTTTATTGATTTGTAATTGATTAAACCACCCAATCAGTAGCATTCTCCATCTAATTGCCCTTTCATTTTGTAAATGCTGATAGGAAATAGCTTTGAGGTAGCACTTAGTGGAAGTCATCACACAGTGGGTTCAATTTTGATTCATGTTGTTTACTATCGGTTTCACCGGCTGAGACTCTCCCTCTCATTTTCTTCCTTGCAGGTTTTCCAATGCTTTTTCATATTATGGGTTAGTTTTATTAACTACAGAGTTCTTCCAAGCAGGAGACGTCTGCAGCAGTGAGTACTGGTCCATCTTTTCTTTTTAAATATACCCTGTTAAATGGTGGAATATCTTTTATTAGATGACCTTCTGCTGTTGGTTTGGCAAGGGCTGTAGCTGCCAGCCTGAATTTTAAGGCATCCGCTTAAAGGGTTACTTATTTTAAACATTTTTGACAGACTGTTCCTCCTCTCCTGCACAATGCAGAGAGGCCCTGCAGTGTCTCTGAGCCCAAAATGTAAAACAGCAAGACAACCTTCAAGGGAGTCCTGTTAGAAAAAGTATCTGTTCTTCTGGAGAAAAAAGTGACTGAATAAATTTCAATTTCCAAATTTGACAGGCCTAATTAGTTCTGAGATAGAGATAACTGCTGCTGCTGTGGAGCTCCCAGGTTCTCAAGATGTGATGACCTGCTGAGAAAAAAAGATAATGGTGTGAAACCATCGCCCTTTTTATTGCAGATTTTTGTTTTAAAAAAAAAAGAAATGCTTTGACTGCATTAAGAAGAGGCTTGAAAAGTTTGATTCCCCAGGGGAGGCGTGATTGTATTCAGAACACTTGTAATTAGTGAAAGCTGTCTGATAGTTGGAAAATTACAGAAAGAAGATGGATAGTTTTGGGAGAGCACACAGATCCCAAGCTTGTACAATGGTGTATTAGCTATTTGAGATGTCTAGCTCTGATTAGCCTCCACAAAGGAGCGTGTATCCTTTAAAAAATGCTTGGTTTTACAAAGACACGGTATTATTCAGTCTTCTGAAAGTATAGATTATTTAGTATCCCAATTTGTGTAGGGAGAAACTGAATTATTCATATTAATTCTGTTCACTGTCATGGGCCCTGGACTGAAAAATAGTGCATCCCTTCCATCAGTTTCAGCAGTAGAATGATAAAGACATAACAGGAGTAAAGGAAGGTAAAAAGAGAAGAGATTACTTAAAATACATTAAATGTTTGGGTTTTTCTTTTTCCTCCTATAGTATCCAGTAGAAGGGAAGAAGTTAAAGCAAAGTGCAGCCTGACCTGTGAGTATCTGACAGAGGAAGACTACACTGATCTGCTCTGGACAACCCTGTCAGAATTCCCTGGTAAGTGGCAACAAGAAGCACCAGTTCTTCGCTGCTGGTGGCTCAGTGGGATCGGAGGGGGCTCGGGTACAAGCAATGAAACGGGCTCTTCTGTCTGGCCCTGATACCAATGTATTTCCCACAGCACTGGAGCTCCTCACTTGGACTCCTCGATCTGTGCAGCGCACACAGTAGCTGTGGCTCTCTTCACTGCCCCTGTGATCGCTACAAATAAAAATCACTAGTAATTGCTTTGTGAAGCTGTAATGGCCCATCCGACTATGGATTCTATCCAAGCAACATATTAAGCATTCGGAGGAAGAGTAACAATTAAATCAAAGGGGCAGAATCACTTGAACTTTTATCCATTAAATGACTTTCCAGAACTATTTTAAAAGGATCATGGGGATAGTGAATCAATGGAGAACTTGCTCCCTAAAGGGCTGTGTCCAGCCTCGGTCATGATTTCCAGTCAATTCCAGTGAATTTCAATGAACAGTCTGACACAGAACAAGCAAGATAGTGTGTAATAGCCATCATTTCTTCAGATGTAGAAGATGATTTCTCAGCGTTAATCTGTTTGAAGTAATACTGTGAGGCAATGGTCAGGTTATTTTTCACTGCTCTAGATCATACTTTCAGGGACAAATGCTCAAACAGAAGCTATTTAATTGGTGAAAAGTTGTAAGTCTATGACTGATAAATATGCATAGTCGCTACCTAATAGGAGGTCTGTCTTGCACAGCAGTTGTGCTGGGAATGGTGTCAATGGACAGTGGGCAGAAAAGAGAGTGTGTATGTCCTCTGGGACTGATGCTGTCGCTGAAAGGACTGATTTGATCCTGACACATACTAAGGCAGGACTAAGAAATATCAACAGAGATACCTCTGAATATGATGACACTGGCGACTCTGATGCTTGAATAATCCGCACACTTGCTGTACATCAGCTTTTAAAAGGATCTGGAAAAGTTGCATAAAAGAGAATACTTAATGATGTGAGACTTACAGAGCTTTATCTATTTCCTTTATCAAAGAGCAGGTGAGAAATAATTTGATGGCAGCACATAAATGACACAATGGAAAGAAAATACTAAGCTCTAAGGAGCACTTAAATCTAGCAGTAGGAAGATTAGCAGGGAACGACGTTCGGAAGTTGAAGAAAAGATATTCCAATGAGACATAGGGCAGGCATTTTTAGCATTCCTGTTGGTAACCACCACAATAATCAGTGGTTAACAGATGTCAGAGTTAATTGCTCGCTCCTACGTCAGCACGTAGCCCCTGAGTGTGTGGGCACGTGGGTATGGGGACATGTGGGGCTGTGAACAGGAAGCAAGACTCACCAGCTGGGACACAGAACTTTGGTTTTCATGTGGCACCAATGGCGTGGGCAATCCATTCTATACCCCTGCCTGATGCCTCTGCCAGCAAAGTATTTTAAAGAAAGAGAGAAGAAAATTCCAAATCTAAATAACCCAGGCTGTGTTAAAAGCTGGCTGCTGCAGCCTCTGCCTTTGCTCAACTCCCAGCAGTCAACTTGTCTCCTTCTACAGGTGTGTTAGTAACACTATGGATTATTGATCGGATAGGCCGCAAGAAAACCATGGCCCTGTCCTTTTTTGTCTTCTCGTTTTGCAGTCTTCTGCTGTTTCTCTGCGTTGGAAGGTATGTAAAATGTGGTGAACAACTGGTATATCTGATTCATCCACGTTCTCTCTTGATTATGGCAGGAGAACGGGAAGTGGTGGTTTGAAAAGCCATGAGATGGTCGTGTTCAACTGGAGAAACAATTAAGAATGGTGTTAGGTTTTCTCACCAGAGTTTGAAAGAACAACCCAAAAGAGAAAGTAAGAGCTTATGTCTGAGTAGGCGGCAACCTTTGGACAATTTTTAAATCAGGTCTGATGTCGTGAGCCTCGGTAGCTGGTTCATGTGCTGTTGTTCTCTGCCCTCCGTTACCTGTGTTTCCCTAGGCTGACCGTACTGGGACAGTTCCTTACAACTAAGCCCAGTCTCTGCCTCCCATTCAGCTGCTCTGACTGCCTCACTTCTCATGGGCTCTCCGTGGTTTAAGTGCTATGGCACCATTACGAGACAAGCAATTAGTCACAGACTGGCACAACCCCGATGTCGTATCCAGCATAGCTGGTGGAGCTTGATGCTGGTATCGCAGATACATGGGGCCCAACTTTAAAAAGAACTTGGCTTCACATTTTGGTATTGTTCAGAATCTGTCCTCCATGCAGATTTTCCAAAGAGCAAGTCAGTTGGCAGCTCTGCCCTTGAATCTTAACGGTACCAAATTTCCAGCTGAGCTCTGAGAGTCCACCTCTGACTGTGCCTGGCCTTCGTGCCACCTGGGTGTGACAAAGTCTAGACCCTGGGGCTGACGAACGAGGAAATGACCAAACAGCCAGGGAAGAGCTCTCTGAATTTAAACCTTTTCAGGCATGGTAAAAAAAACTTATAGTACAGAAACCTTGTAATAAGAAACCTTACAAAGTTGCAAATATCCAGGTGGTACCTAGGTTTGTGTCTTTTAAACAGGAAAGCTGCACGCTCGTTTCCCTCTCATTTTTTTGTTAGCAGCATTCATAACGTGGAATATATTTTTCTTATTTAGATAAGCTTAGGCATTCGCTCCTTATTTCAATAGGCCACAGCTGTCGGTTGGAATGAATACACTGAGAAAACTGATGTGATTGTGGGAATGCAGATTGTTTGGCATCATTGTTATATTAAAGGTCCAGAAAAAATACAAACGGTTCATTAAAAAACAAAAGAAATCGTTCTAACGATTTAGCATTTTGATTGCACTTGCCTCCAAGCTAAACAAACAGATTGTACAGAACAATCCCAAACACTGCTCTCCTTTTTATTCTCACAGAAATGTTCTTACTGTGCTGCTCTTCATTGCAAGAGCTTTTATTTCAGGAGGATTTCAGGCTGCTTATGTTTACACTCCCGAGGTAAGGAGGTTGTTTTTGTAATGAGAATATTTAAGGGGAGTGAGAAAATGGTGGGAAAGTCATTTTTATGACCTCTTCACAATGGACCTTACCCCAGATATGAGTTGATGATCTCATTGTCATTGTCTAACAGAACTTGCTGTAGCACCATGTATTAATTTCCATTGATTTAGGAGACTAGAGGGACGAGAACTTCCCACTGGGGTTAATGGACTGATGCTTTGTTCACAGGTTTATCCAACAGCCACGCGTGCTTTGGGCCTGGGAACATGCAGTGGAATGGCAAGAGTGGGAGCCCTCATAACCCCCTTCATCGCACAGGTAAAATCCCTTCTTCTTCTGAGACTGAAGGCACAGGAAGGTGATGGAGAACCCGTTTTTCTGCTGTCAGGGGCAAACCAAGGGCAATCTGTGCACGATGTGTTGAAGGAGGGTTGTTGCCTGTTCCTCGAGTAGAGTTCAGGTTCATCTACCTCGTGCTCCAGAGATCCTTGTGATTGGGGATAAATAACCGAGGAGCAGGCTACTGGATGCAGGTAAAGGCACCTTGGAAGCCACCATCTGGAGATGGGATTTGTGAGAGGCAAGGAGTTTCTGTGTGTGGTGCAATGCCACCTTTCCCTTGAGATCCCAGGCTGAGGTCCTGGAGGATACAAACCTTAAAGGCATGTGGAACGAGGACAGGGAGGTTGGGGGAGCCAGGCTCCAGAGGTGCAGGACTCAGAAGAATGTGTCAGAAGCTCTGCCAAGTGGTAGGTAGAAAACTTGTGGTTTGCTGAAGTCCTGTCTAACACATAAGGGCAGCAGCACCTCCTGGTACTTGTTTTGTCAGCGTTCAATAGCTGTGTGTCATCACTGAGGAAAGAAATTATGCAGCAATGCACGTTAAACATTTTTTCCGATACTGTAATTAAAATTTCTACTACATTAGTCTTTATATTTCTTTCTGTGATAAAGCTCAGGGATATTATTCTGTATTTTCTGCCTTTTTTTTTCTGCAGGTGATGTTGGAATCTTCGGTCTATTTAACACTGGTGGTTTACAGCGGATGTTGCCTGCTGGCCGCCGTGGCTTCCTGCTTCTTGCCAATCGAAACAAAAGGTCGTGGATTACAGGAGTCCAGCCACAGGGAATGGGGACAGGAGATGGTTGGGAGAGGATCTCATTCCCCAGGGGTCACCAGGTCAAACTCCGGATCACAGGAATGATGGGGCGTGAAAACCTGCTGAAAGAATGAACGATACGAGCAAGTTCTCTTTCACAAAAAATCCAACCCTGAAGCGTAGAAAGCTGACCATACTGTCACTGCCAATGTCATGTGTCAAACCGCGGGAACTTTTGGGTTGAACCTAAGCAAATTGTGTCTCTGCTGCTCTTTGCTCACACTCATCAAAACTTTACTTCTGTATTGAGAGGCATTTGATCCAGATTTCATTTGAAGTTTAGCAGGAAGGGGTTTTTCTTAAGTCTGTTGTGCTTGCATGGTCAGCTATTCAGCTTAAAATGTCCCGTGTCAAGCAAATAGCTAACTGAATGCAACTCAGTATAAGCTGTAATTAAAATAATGTACTCTTGATGCCTAAAAACAAAAGATTAATATTTATTGTGTACCTGGCATAGCACACGGTGGATTCCATACACTACAGAATAGGTTTTATGAATTAGATGCCTGCCTTGCACTTTTTAACCATGAACAACACCAAAATGTGATAACGCCAAGTCAACTGATGCTTTCTAGTTCCTTTGCTTGTGGGTTCTGTTCCTTGAGAATTAACAGGCACTGATTTGCTTGGAAATGATTTTCTGAATGTTTCTCCCATCCAAGGCAGGTAGTTTGAGTCAGTGAGGAGCGATGTCGTTGCAGAGATGGAACCTTATATAAGAAAGGTAAATCTTTGTGGTTTGGAGCAGAATTTGGACTTTTCTACCATTGCCAGAATCATCGATCTCTCTGTCTGTGGCTTGGTGACGGGTGCTTCGGCTGTACCAGTGTCTCTTTGTGTGTGGAGATGCACGCTGTGGTTTTCTGCATGGGTCCAGGTATGTTTCTGCTCAATTTGCCTGAGTATGTTCTCCCGGTGGTGGAGCCAAAACCTTGGATAAAAATGCCTCAGTCCGAACAGCTGCATGTAGCAGTTGATAGAGCTGCTTTCAGGTGTCTCCCAACAGAAGGTGGCCTCCAGAAGCTGGGCAGAACTTTTCGATAGCTGCTGATTGTACATTGACTGTAACGTCAAGCTGGTGACAAAGGAATGTAGCTGGCATCATGTCATGAGCAAAAATCATAGGAAGAGCCGAACTGCCATCATCCTTCGATGAGGAACTTCACTCCTTCGGATGTCGCTCCTCCAGGTTGATGATTCTGCTCTTGTCAGAGAATGTAACAGAATTCGGGTGAGGAGACGTTGGTCTCGTTTGTCAGGAATCTGTCGCTGTGCAGGAATTCAGGTTTTGGAGCCTGTGGGTGTGCAGCGAGGAAACACATAAGGAGGCTGAGACGTGTCTCATCCAGGGGCTCAGCTGATGATTCAGG
This sequence comes from Xenus cinereus, assembly GCA_025774025.1. NCBI lineage: Eukaryota > Metazoa > Chordata > Aves > Charadriiformes > Scolopacidae > Xenus > Xenus cinereus. The sequence goes on along the minus strand of JAOXJK010000005.1, from coordinate 30,141,497 downwards.
ATTCCAGCCTATGGAGCACACAACCAAACGTAAGTGAGACGGACTAAACGCTAGTCACTGGGCTATGGGAAGCAATACATTTTTATAGTGTGTGTGGTCAGTTGTCTCACGTAAACATAGGCAAGTGTGCAACAAATTTTTGCACAGTAGAGTATTTTAAGTAGTGTTTTCTGTCCCCTTTTCTGTGGGGCAAAGATAGGTCACCGAGTCCACGTTTGGGTGCAATACAAATGAACACAATTGGGGTTCAGCTTTCACTTCGGGTTTCACAGCACCGTAGTGCAGTGTCGTGCTCCAAGATGTGTTAGGCTGTTTGTTTGTAGCACTGAAGGAAAATTAGAAGTGGATAAGTCCTTACAGAAACTGAGGAAGCTCAGACTAATAAAAAAAATGCCAAAGAAGTTATTGATATTCTGTGGGTGGGTATCTTCTGCTGAGAAAAGTTAAAGTTTGACCAAGATGTCTGTCCGTTCATTTACCACTCGATGATGGTGACTGCAGTGAAAGACTCCAGAAGCGGTTGGTCTAAACAGGCAAACTTTCCTTTTCCCAGTAACATGAAAATGCAGTTCAGCTCACAGGGGATCCCGCTTTAGATGTGGCTGCTGACACAGGAACCCACCGTCTGTCCTGGTGGCTGTTGCTTTGTGCTGTTTGGTTTTCTCCGTCTCTGCTGTCTCTGTACCCTGTGTGCTCAGTCTCCAGCTCGCTCCAGCTCCAGTCGATCCCCAGGAAACAGACAGGGCTCTCACGGCGCTGACAACCAGTGCAAATCATTCCTTGTCATCTCCTTCTGTCAGGCTGCGGTTGGATAAATCTCCCAAACGCGCTGTGCAGCCGGGGTAGCTCGGTGCTGCCCCACCAAAGTAGGGATAGATGGACTTATTTCCCCTTGGGCTGTCCCTCTGGTGTGTGAGAGGTGGACAGGACATCGGTGGTGAGGAAGCGGTTCCTGGATGGGTTTAGATGAGATATTAGACCACAAGAGTGACCAGCGAGCTAGAAAACCTACTTTGCCTTTGCATAGTATGGTCTGGTCACCCTTTAATGGCAGTTCTCACTACCATCTTCTCCCTCCTGCTGGTGAAGGCGCTTGAGAGCGCGCCAGTCCTGGCATGGACCTGATGGGGGGCACATCCAGGTGCTTTCATGTCTCACCGTGTGGGCTTGCTGTGAGCTGTGTTTCCAGCGAGGTGGACACCCCAAAACTGGATGAATTCAGCGGGGTGTAAGCCTGTACTAGAGGTGAGAATGAATATAAGGTGCGTGACATCCGTGGCCCGAAGGAGAGCCACCCGAGAGCCGCGCTGCTGCGTGTGTCTGTCTGTTAGTGAGCGCCTTGGGTTAAAATTCTGCTTTTCCAGTGTTAACGTTCACAGATCGCTTCGTTTTTCTGAGTCAATATTCAACAGTTTTAAAGGACTGCATTGCAACGGCCTTCAAAGTGTGCATTCAGAGAGTTTCAGCTGAAGTATATATATCTCTCATAAATTTGCACGTATGTATACTTCAAATAAACTGTTTCCCAGGTCAAGATTTATAGGTAGTGCAAAACCTTTTCACGCTGTTGAGTAGTTCACTTTTAACCTGTGACATTTACAGTGTTAAAAGAAAACTGAAGGCATTTTTGCTTTTCACTTTTTACGAATTCTGCACTGAAAATGTATAGAATAATGCAAATGGCCAAGAAGGGTCCTGCTGGGACAACTTCCTACTCTGGGTCTTTTGATTTATAGACAGCGCTGCCTAAAGCACGATCCAAAGCTCACTGAAGTCTGGGAGAATCTCCCGTGGATATTCCTGGGCTTTGGATCAGCTCAATAGAGGAGGACAGGCAGGAGCCCACCGAGGCTGATCCCACCTCACTGGAACCAGTAGGAGCCTGTTGGGCGCCGAAGAAACTGAAGTTCAGGTTTTTGCAGGATCTTGAGTATTATTAGAAGGACATTTTTGATTGTTCACTGAAAAACTGAAGAACATTGGAGTTGATACACAATAGCCTATAAATAATCACAAGTCATATTTTGTTAATATGGCAACACCGTTGATGTATATAATAAGCTTCCAAAGATTGTTTTACACACTCTCGAGTATTTTTCACTGATGAAGGAATTAATAGAGCTAGTTCATTTAAAACAATGAAGTGAGATAATTTTGAATCGAAACTGAGAGCAAACAGAATTGTGGGATTCAGAGATTTGCTAAATGTCCAATATATTAATGTGCAAAGCTGTTGTGGGAAAAATAATTCTCCAAGTGTGCTTTGATGGAATGATTTATTATTCCTAAATGCTTGCCGGAAGAACGTTGAATGTTTTCCTGTGTTTGAATGTACAGTTTCTAAGCTGGATACATTTTAATGTTTAAAAACTTTGTGTATATCAAGCTTGTTGTAAAATACTCCTTTTGTTCCTCTGTTACTGATGCAACATTGGATAGTTTAATTCCACACTAGATATTTTATGTTGGACAAATAAATAGTTTTTTCAGTAAAAGTGCTTTTGGCTGTTCTGTGGGATTTTTGGGAAGGGCCAGGAACTTTACCATTTCTTTGTCTGGAGGTTCAGAGATGTGAGCTGGGTGCTGCTGCGCCTTCGTGGATCCCACTCGTTTTGTGCGTGTGTTTTACACGTTTGGACACAAAGAACAGCCACAGGATTGATGGTCGTGTTATAAGTAACCTTGTAGATAACTCCAGCTAAATATTTATTTTTTTTTTATTATCTGAAGATCTTTAGTTGCTTTTCGCTTTTAATTGAGTTCAGACAATAAAAGCCAGTCGGTTTTGCTTCTTGCCTGTGGGTAACTTCTAGCGATGCCTGTAACGCTGCAATTTGTGATTGCAGATCACGAGGGCGCGCTGGGAGGGGGAGGCTCGGCGTGTGTCTGCACTTCGGGGCAGGGAGAGCTCCTGCTCTTTATTGACTCTGTCATGTGAGCTTTCCTTTTACATATCTTGTTTTCATAAAAGATAATTAAGTGCATAACCTTGACTGCGTTCCTCTACCCTTCAAATGATATTCTTATTTTGATGTCCAGTAATTTACAAACATAAGGTTGTTCGTGTCTGAGTCAAAAAAATGATCTGGGAATGCTTTGCGTGCGAACGCAGTGTGTTCTCCTCTCGGGCTGCGTTAATCTTCCTTCTCACAGCTTGGGCAGCCGCCGACGGTCCACTGGGATGAGGAGTCTTATTTCTGGGAATGGAAACAGCCGGTCACTACGGGAGGGTTTGTATCGCGGAAGCAATACTCGGGGAGAATATTCATTCTTCTGTGTTTTCTCTGAACTTTTTGGCATCCTCAAGCCATTTCGAAAGCTCATTCTGTTTTTCCCAAATGCCAGAGCTGCTGTTTGCTTACAGAGAGTAACTTTACTGATACTTGATGTATTTCCAGCTTTGTTCTGTGTCACAGGCGATCGTTGTTGAGAACTCGGAGTTCATAAAATGTGCTGATGCCGGCCGCGGGAGACGGCGCTTTGTGTGTTGTGAAGAGAGCCCTGACATCCCACTGCCTCTCCCTTACCTTGCCCTTCCCACAAAAGCGAACTCCAGTCTCTTCTGTCCCCCGGGGTTTGATCCGTGTGGTGCGAAGTCCCTTTGGAGTGATGGGCTGAGCTGTAGGAGAGTGTCCCAGACATTTCTGTACGGGAATAGGAGTTCTTAATGGGCCGGGGGCAATTAGCAACAACAGCCAGGCAAAGAGGTAATTTCACACAATGGTATTTCGGGTTCACGTGGCTGCTCAGAATCTGAAACGACATCTCTTCCACCCGCAGGAGGAGGCGTTCAGGCAAAATGTGTGGGGAGACATGGAATGATGGGAAGTTTCGAAGGAATAAGCATTTGAGGCGCTATCTGTGCCATCGTTAAGAAGAGAAAGCATCACACACAAGACATTTTAACATTACCTTTATTGTGCACATATATTAAATTTTGGCCTTTTAGAAAATAAGCAAAATTAGACTGCAAATAGTATTACACCTCTACTCATTTCTGTTTGTTTTCTAAGCGGCTGTGTAAGGTACACACAGATCAGCTGCTCCCAGAGGCTGTAAGAGCAGAAGAATCAGCTGTGCCTTGCAAGCTACGCGATGATTTGCTGCACCCCTGGATCCAGCACAGCTCTGCCGAAATCAGGGAGGTGGTTTGGGATTTACAGCAGTGCACGTGGGAGGAGAACGTGGTCCTTAATATCTCATGTTTGGAATAAGTGACACCGCGTGGATGCCGTTTCACTGAACGGCGGTATCACAGACCATCAGCTCTAGCATTAATCAATAGTAAATTTTCTCCAGCTGCTGTTTTCTTTTTTCTGGCCTTTCCTTGATTATACCCCTTTGAACGTGGCTGCAATGTCTCAGGTGAGCTGCCAGGTTAGTGGGAAGCCCTTTTGACAGATGGACTGGACGTGATGGGGGGCTCCTAATTTTCCTGTGTCTCCCTTATGTCTCCCTTTGGTTTTTAAGCTCAGGGCAGAGGTTCCCCAGTTCCCAGCCACCAGCAGGCTCTTCAACACCCCTCCGTGCTCCGCTGCCTTCCTGGGATGACACTGCTCTGCCCTGACCTGTGCCCTGACTCCACGGGGACTACCAGAGCTTCCCGTCAGCTCTGCTGCGGTGGCAGCAGAAGGTGGGTTTGTGCTTCACGAGGGTGTGAGAAGCACCAGCGTTGGGCCAAAATCACAGCCAGAGGAACTTGTCACCTGCTCCCGGTGATGGCTTTGGCAGCGAGTGGTTGCCTTGGACTCGAGTGAGGCAGGAATGGGAATTCCCACGCCACGTCACTTTGCCAGCACCTCAGGGGTCATAGCAGAGGCAAACACAACCCTCTCGCACCTTTACAGGAGGAAAAGGGGACAGGGCAGCAGCCGCTGAGAAATTCTGACCCTTGCCGTGAGAGCGACCGTTGCTGCTTTCGCAAAAGGGCAGACAATTAGCAGATGCACTCAGCAAAGCTCGTCAGAGCTTTCCGACCGCTCAGGGTGTGTCAGCTGGAGAAGAACACAATGGTCACATAGCGTGCAGTGGAAAATGAGGCTGCTGGAAGGTCCCCTGGGGCCACGGCTGCGCTGGCACGGTAACCTCCACAGCACTGCTGGGAATGAGACGAGTCTCATACGCAGATCTTGTGCGCATGGACCGTCTCCAGCAGCACTGCCTGCCCGTGGCTTCCTAAAAAGCCTTCAAGGGTTTCTCTTTTCCTTGGTGACACTGAAGCAGCACCTCAGGAGACGGGCCCTTGGACAAGGAGCAACTCCGGTGCGCTTGTGGTGGGACTGTTTTAAATCCAGGTGGCCAGGAGGTAGAAGGAGCCCAGCTGCAGGGCAGCGTCTCCCATTCACTGGCGCATCAGGAATCAGGTTGATGAGCTATTTCTGGCACATGAAGTCAGAGGGAGAGAGAAGCTGCATCACAGATGAGTAGGAAACAGTTTTCTGCAGAGGAGAGCGAGGCAGGGACCGTGTGCTGGGCTCGGGACAAGCCTGGGATTTGAGGCTAATGCTTCGTGACCGTTCAGTACCTTGTCTGTGATGGGTTTTAGAGCAGGAAAGACAAGTGGCATGGAAAAATCGGCCAAACTGTATCATCAGACCAGCTCTTTGGGTCCCCAGCAGCGGCACTGAACACCCCAGAAAAGTCACACCCTCCTGGGATCTGTCCCCGACTCCTTGGGGAGGCACAACCTGCCCGGAGTCACCTCCTCTCTCGGAGCTGGAAACGAGAAACTGAAGGGGCCGTGGGAGTTTTAGGGACGAGAACAGCTATTTTGCGTCTGCTCTCTGCTATATATAGAGTCTGGCAAGTACACGGGGCTGGAACATGTTGCTTTTGTTGCTAAAAACATCATTTGGAAAGCCCATTTTAGGCAAGGGCTGCTGTCTACTGCCAGATACACTAAGCAGGTGCTGGGGAGCCGGGCTTTGTCCTGGCATAAACGTGAGCACGTAATTGTAACTGAAACACGTGCTTTTATTGCTTCCCGGGGAGCTTCGGAGCTTCTTCCTACTAAGGAGCTTTTGCCTCCTGGGGGAAGCTTGCAAATCTAATTACATGCCGGGTGTCGGAGCAGTCAGGGAAGACCTCAGGTGGCACGGGCTCGGTTTCAGGTCCCGTCCCGTGGCGCAGATGAACTGCAGGATTGTCACGATTCCAGCTGAACCCTGCCTGCCCTTTGCAGACTGATCCCCCGGGGGGAGAAGCGCGCTTCGTCACAGATAATGAGTTCATATTTTAAAGCACTTCCTTTAGGTAGGCTGTGGAAGGCCAGGGTGGAGGGGACTCGGCCCTCTGGCAATCGGCAGCGACAGAACCGGCAGGAACCTGAAAACCTGATGCTGTGGACTGGAGCTGGAGCTGGGGGGGAGGGTTGAAAGGCCCACGTGTATCGCTGTGTTATTCGCACCTTCTTGCTGTGATTTCTAAGCTACTGCTGCCACGGTAATCCCAGGTGAGCCGGCAACTCACAAGCGGGGCTGCGGGGGGCTGGCCAGCTTCTTCTCCTGCAGGATGGTCCCGAAGAGCCTGGCTGCTGCCATGGCACAGCCCCAGTGGATGGTGATCCCGAACCCGCCGTGGCCGTAGTTGTGTATCACCTGGGGGAGAAGAGAAGGGGTCGGTGCTGGGAAAGCTGTGCTGGAGCTCTCTGGGGTTAGGCACAACGAGGAGCCACAACAGTGGGTGGGAATGTTGTAGAATCATAGAATTGTCTGGGTTGGAAGGACCTTTCAGATCATCGAGTCCAACCATCAACCCAACACTGACAAAAGCCACCACTGAACCACGTCCCTCAGCGCCACGTCTGCCCAGCTTTTAAATACCTCCAGGGATGGTGACTCCACCGCTTCCCTGGGCAGCCTCTTCCGATGCTTAATAACCCTTTCAGTGCAGATATTTTTCCTAATACCCATCCTAAACATCTCCTGGTGCAACTTGAGGCCGTTTCCTCATGTCCTTAGTGTCTTTGGATTGACCCTTGGATCTGGGAGTTCCTGGTGCACAGCTCAGCTCCACTGCTCCTTCCCTCCCTCCAAAAGCCGCTGGAGAGGCAGGAGAAACTCTTGGGGGGAGTTTCCCCAGAGCATCCTCTGCCACCCCAAAACGCAGCAGTGGGGCTTGCGGCCATGGTCGTCAGAGCAGAACGTGACACATCATACCCAGTGCTTGTTCCTGCCGAGGTAAATCCCTGTCCTTCAGCAGGAGCCCTGACCGGTGGCCGGGATCAGTAGCTGCACCAGGGCAGCGCGGATACGGAGTGCTGGTACGGGCACAGAGCGGTCCCTAAATTAATTAAAATGCAGCACCGCTTTGAACCATGCTCTGGGCTCTGCCTAAGGACACCAATTTCTTTCCAAGATTCTCCAGCTAAAACCTGCATATATTTCCCTTACATCTAATTACATTTTGCAGCCGCCATCCCCTTTGGAGCTTTGATCTCTTCTTCTAAGCGGTACCGAGACACGTGCACGCCACCGAATGGAGGATTCCCTCTGCAGGTCTGCTGAGGAGCGCTCAGACTGATGTGGTTCTACATGGAGAAGGTCCAAGGACGCTGAGGGTCCGAGAGCAGACTGCCCACTGAAACTCATGCCATCCCCAGCCTCCTTTCTCTTAGATATATTAGCGGTGCAAGGCCATTTAAAGAGCCATTGCCCCGGGGCAGTTTGACACTTGGCACCCAGCTCCACCCACGCAGAGGCAGCTGAATTTTTCAGAGCCCCACGGCAGGTACGGCCCCAGCTGCGTCCCTCGGTGCCTTCACCGTGTTTCATTTTGTGCTGCTGCTGAGCTTCGAACTTGTAGAAATCCCAGAAGTCCAATCTTTTGCACCAACAACCTGGTGTCAGTGCTGGAGGCCGTGAGGATGTTATTAAAACCTGCGTATTAGGTTTTATTAAAGGGAGACATGAAGCCCGCATGCACAAGGGTTGTACCTTCATGGGCTGCCAGCAGAAAACCACACTACTCTAAATGCTGACACCGAAACACGGTGCACAAGTGCCTCAGGTGATTCTGGGAGCAGCAGAGCCCGTGGGATTTGGTGCCTCGGAGTTTTTCCTCCCAAGATGGGGTTTTTGGTGTCTGTTAAGGACTAAGCTCCAGCTGCAGGTTTTCCTTTGGCAGGAGCGCTCCCTGCCCTCTCTCCCCAGAAAATCCAACAGAACTTAATGTCTCTGGCGCTTATCTCTGAGACTGGGCTGAAACCGGCTCAAAGATGCACCCATTATTAGAGGGGAGACGGAGCGAGGACTGATGAACGCGACTGATGCACAATTAGCGTGGTGGTTAATGGCGCTGCGGGTTAACGACACAGCTGGGGGGTGTGCACGGTACCTCTGCCTGGGAATGCCCGTGGCGGAGGGTCTCCCGCTCCAGGCGAACACAGGGACGTGCTGGTCTCAGGCCGCTCCACTCCTGCACGATCTTCGCTTTCTGAAAGCAAAAGCAGATCAGCACCGGCCCCGCGTCTCTCAGTTCCAGCAGCCGAACGGCACGGCACGATGTGACCCATCGGATGAGGGCTCTTACGGTGACCTCCCAAAGCTTTGTTCTCATTTTTAACCAGCTCTACGAGTACTTTAGCCTACAAACCTTGTCCCAAAAGCAATGCCAGCCCCAGCCCCTGCCCGTCGACCAGCCAGGTGTGCGGAGCCGGAGCTGGGTGCGATGGACACCGCCAGGCAGGCACAAACACCGAGCCGTGCCACCACCCTGTGTTTTACCCTCTTGCCGAGTGCTACGTGCTGCTGTGGGGTGCACGGAAAAAGCCCGGGGTTACTCTGTGTGCACCATTCACCTCTCAGGGGTGTGTTTCTCGCCGCAGCGGCTGACACTGCACAGGCAACGGTCGCTTTGCAGCTCTCCTGCCCAGCTGAAGGCAGGCGCCGCCTGTTCCTCATATAAAGATTCAGATTTTGTGGTTTGGCCTCAGCCTCAGCTGCCCCGGAGCACCCAGGGCTCTCCATGTCCCCTCCCTCTCCAAGGGTGCTTCATCCCGGCCCCAGGTTGGGGTCACCCACCCGGAGAGTGGGGAGCAGCCTGCAGCAGTTCTCCCAGATGGTTTTGTGATCCTGGGCGCTGTTTTCTTCATTCCAGTTGCCGTGCTGATAGATCCCTCCCAAGACTGTGAACTCGCTCCTGCACCAAAAGCCAAAGGGGAGAAATGACGGTGAGTGTCCCCTTGGGATGGGCCATCGCGCGGAGGGACTGGGATCCTTATGGATCCTGCTACGGATCCTGCTACGGATCCTGCTACTCCCTGAGCCTGGGACACATTCCTGCTGGAGAAACTCTCACGCCAAGCAGGCAAGAGAGCGGTGCCCGTGTGTCCGCTCATGAGCAAGCCATTCATTAAATGCTATCAGCACCCCAAAGGCCCTCGCCTGGGCAAACCAAACAGCTCATTTCATCCTCTATCAAGCGGGTCTGCTCCTGCCTGGCTGAGGAAGAGAGCTGGAAGGAACGGGATGCCTGCAGTGAGGAACACAAAGAAACGGATTTCTTTTGCTGCCGCTCCAAAACTCCTGCGGATTAACAGAGGAGGAGAGACAGGCTAAGGCTGGGGGGGCTGGGGGTGTCTGTACCTGCTGGACCTTTCTAAAACTTTGCAGGAGCCCTGGGAAGCACAAAGACAAAAGGGCTGAATGCTGGGGTGTGCGGGGGGGGGGGAACCCTGGGGCTGAGCTCTCCCACGTGGAAGAGGTGTCCTCCATGCAGGAGCACTGACCCAGCTGCTTCCTTCGGGAGCCAGCCCGGTGCCCGGCTGTGACAGCTCAAGCGAAAATAAACACAGGGAGGGAAATTCATATGTAGCTGGGACCGTGATCAGAAATTGCTTGGAATACTTTGTTCGGGGGCCGTGAGCATTCAAAGTTCCTATTTACACAATGGCTCATTGCCTAACCCTGAAATATTAGTGCAATAGGAAGTGCCAGAAATGCAGCTATCAAGTTTTGCTTTGGTGGAATTTGCTCCTTGGAAAAGGACAAGACCAGGGAGATCGAAGTCTCGTGGTGCTGCCTGATCCGAGATCGCAGGAGCCCAGGACCAGCCTGGACCCTCTTTGCATCCAAGTGCCGAGCCAGGGTCACTCTCTGTGTGACCGTGGGAGCTTTGCCTGCCCACGTCCTTCTGCTCTCCTCCCACACAGCAAATAAAAGCATCATCAGGCTGGGTACCAACCCCAGCCTGGGCTCTTGCAGGGCAGAGACCAGCAGGGACCTGCATCCGAGCCGGTGCTTTAGGAGCACGGACAGCAGAGCATCCCTGACGCCAGCCAGACCCTGCCTCGCCCCTCTGTCACCTACCCTGGAATGACGTACGGTGACTTGTAGATACCAGATTTGATGTCGTGAGTGATGATGAAATGCTTCACCCACGGGGCCAGGACCTGGGAGACGAAAGGGAGAGGGTGAGGGAGAGCCGGAGAGCGGGGTCCCTGGCTCGGGGAGGCAGCGGGAGGGATGTGGGCAGCCGGGGCGAGCGTGGCCACTGGGGTCTGCCTGTGGTGCCCTCCCTTCTGCTCAGGGACTATGTGGCACTAGTTTCCCTGCGCTGCTGTGGGAAAACAGGGAGGCAGGAGGGCAGGCAGGCAAGCAGAGGAGCTTCCTACCCGGTGTGTGTCTGTGTTTCCCCCAATAATCATCCTTTTCTCCCAAGGATTTTATATCTTTTCATTATTAGCATTATGACTCTGGCCTCTCCCGCACCTTCACCCAACCAAGAAATGGGCTGGAAACTCAGGGCATTCCCACGGCTGGACCAGGAATGGGATCCAGGTTTTTTGCTCTGGTTTCCACGCACATGAGGGTTTTACATGTCCAACGTTTCTGGGAATCAGGACGTGATCCCAGTGTGGGTCCAGCCCACAACCCCATGATTCGCCCCAGAGGGCATAGGTACATGGTTAATAAATGGCTCCTCCAGAAAAAAAGAAGGGGGACACGAGCCCTGCGCCCACCTCACCTTTATGACCTGCCCACGGCCGGGCTGTAGCTCCGGGTCGGGCTGCAGCTCCCCGGCACGCACCCCGGTGCAGTTTATCACGACATCCGCGCCCTGGGCAAACACCTAAGGAGAGACAGAGGCGGCGCGGTGAGCAGGGCACACACGGCGACGCTGCCCGCGGGGATAACGAGATTCCTGCTGCGAAGCCAAGCCAAGCACTCGGTCCAACAGCCTGGTAATGAATAAACCACACGGGCTGGATCCAGGGCATCGCTTCCCCGGCACGGCTCCCGCAGAGACCCCGGGTGTGCAGGCAAGGAGAATGTTTGTGGTTTAAGGGGAAGCCATGCCGCTGATCTTCGCTCAGCAGCGGGCAAACGCCCTACTCCATCCCCTCTCAGCCACCTCTTGATGCCCAAGAGCCTTTCTCTTCCCTGGTAGGATTTATTTCCTAGATCTCTTGCTGCTCTCCCGTGTCCCGGCTGTGCCAAGGAAGATCCCGGAGCAGCACGTGCCGGCTGGAGGCTGCATCTCCACACTGGGATGGAGCCATGTCTGCTCTGCCCCGGCTCGACGTCACCACTCACCTCCTGGAAAGATTCAACCTTCTTATGGAAAAACTTCACTCCTCTCTGCGTTAACCTGGGAAGAACGAGTTCGTTCATTACCGGCAAATTAAAAGCAAACGTACCGTTCAAATTAGTGCTTGTAATTGATCACCAGAGGTGGAATGGCTTGTTGCTCCTTGTAATAAACATCCACGGTCTTCTCGGTGGTTCCTAAGGGTCTCCAGTCATTAGCTAATTTCCCTAATGGCCCAGAGCTGCCGAGGGTGATCGGTCCTGCTAAGCCCAGGCTTTCTGCTGCAGACAGGGCACCCATTCCACGTTGGAAATGACAACAAAACCAAGCCTCGAGTAATACTCCCATAGCTAAAAGCACTCAGATGCAGCTCTAAGTATCCCATTACTTTCATTTTTCTCACACCAAAATACACTCCTGGGCCAACTATTACAGTGGGGAGACTGTTACCCCACTGGGACAACGAGGAGCTGCCTAAACTCAGCCACCAACTTGGCACTAGAGAAGGACCCGCGGCAACACCTGATGGGCAGGATGAAAACCCACACCCCACGTCCTGCGGGGCAGAGAAATTGGGGGGAACGGCAGGACCCCCGCACCGGCCCCAGCCCCGCACTCACCTGTTGGTGAGCCACGGCAGGTAGCTCCTGCATTCCAGCATCAGCGCCGTGTTGAACCAGCCGTAGCTGAAACCAGACGAGGAGAAGAAGCCATAAGGACCCACAGCAGCTTTACACGAGCAGCCGCCTCCTGCCCCGGTGCTCCCTGCAACTCCGGGCCCCCAATTCATAGAATCATAGGATGGTTAGAGTTGGAAGGGACCTTAAAGATCATCTAGTTCCAACAACCCTGCCCTGGGCAGGGACACTTCCAATTAGAGCAGGTTGCTCAAAGCTCCATCCAGCCTGGCCATGAACACTTCCAGGGATGGGGCAGCCACAACTTAATTCTCCCTTGCACAATAAATGCATGATTTTGTCCCTCCTCTACAGCATAAAACACCGTCTGCTGGTTTTCTTCTCCCAGTTTGACAATATCTGGTGAAGTAAGAAAGGGGCTGGAATGGTTTCTGTGCTGGGCTGCTGCTTCTTTTGTATGTTTGGGGTGTTTCCTACTTATTTTAAGAGAAGAGGCCGTAATGAAGCAAGGCCACTTCGGCACCCCCAGTTTCTCATCCTCATTGTCCTTCAACAGGGAGGTGCCTGAGACCATCCAGCCATACCTGGGAGAAAACACACTGGAAAATACCTGTAACCAGGGAAGAGTTCAAGCTCTTTTGGTGTCAAGTTCCTGAATCCCAGGACGATGTTCTTCCAAGATGGGTCCTGCAACAGGGAAACAGGGAAAACAACAGGGAAAAAGGTCCCAGCTCATTAATGAACACAAATCACCGTGCCACCGTGGGACAGAAGCTGTGGGGGCCACACGTCCTCTCCGCACAGCCCACCCCGAAGGAGCGCAGGCGAAGGAGCACACCCCAAGGCCAGCGATGCTCTGCCGGCTCCCACCCTCGGAGGGCTCAGCCCTTACTTCACACCAACATTGCACCGGGGGCACAGAAAACACCGAGTCCCGAGCAAACCGTCACAAGACAAACTTGGAAAGATTTGAAAGCATTCAGAACATCAGCTGGGAAGAAGTACAACCCTGCCCGCCCCCAGGCAGCCTCCGAGCTGGAGCCCTTCCCAGCCCTGGCTGTGACTTGCTCCTTACCGGCACCGGCTGCGTGAACAGGTTGTAGCCAGAAATGAGGAAAAGTCCCATTTCCTTCGCTGCCTCTGAGTCCAGGTGTCCCAGGAGGTAATCAAACGTCTCTTTATTCCAGAGCCTGCGATGAAAACAGGAGAGCGGTGGCTCTGCCAGCCCCATGGAGCTGTGCCTGGGCAGCTCAGCCCCTCGTACGCCTATGGGGACACGGCGCCAGCCCCCTCCTCCTCCTCATCATCCTCACTTACGTCTCCTGCAGGTTGCCGTGGTCGTTCAGGTAGGGCTGCCACAAGCCGGCCGCCCCGTCGCTGGTGGTATGGGGCGTGTAGCGGTCCGCGTAGACCTCCATCTCCAGGGAGGGCACCAGCCCATGGTACTGCTCATGGATGCACAGGGCGGTGGAGAGGCCGATCACCCCGGCCCCGATGATGGCCACACGCATGGCTCCGGCTCTCTAGTGGGGGGAAAACACTTGACGGGCAGTGCCGGGGCTTGGAAAAACCAGGGGTTCCCAGGAGGGTCCTGTGGGACCTGACCTGGCCTCGGCTCTGCTGCTGGAGCGGAGCTGGGCTGCAGGGAAGGGGCTGGGCTGCAGCTTGGTGCATTCTGTGTGCATTCCTTAAAGCCTCCAAGATCCTCTTCAGCACCTGCCTGTGCTGCCCAGGCACCGAAATCATGGATGGGGGGGTTGTAACTTGCCAGGGTGGGAGGGCAACCTTTCCCCATTGCTCGCAGCCCGTGTGCTCGGGGTGGCATCCCCGGCTCTACCCTTGGCCACGCTGTAGCCGCATGTGCACCCACCCATTGGCACCGTCTCCCACGGGATGGCATCAGCCCTCCGTGCCCAGGGTCCCAGCCTCAGGGTGCTCCGAATTCTCCCCAGCCCCTGGCACGGGCTGGAGACAAAAGATGTGGGCAGGGATAAAGGAAGTGGGAAACAGCGGGTGTTTTCCAGGGAACAATGCCAGGTGCAATAAATCCAAGGACGGCTCCTCACGCCGCTGGTGCCCTTGGGACTCCCTGCACGTGAGGGCAACTGTGCCACCAGCCCAAACCTTTCCCAGCCCCGGCTGGGAGAAATGCTGTATGTAAATGCCAGCTGCAAAGAGGGTCTGCAGCCCCCCTTGGTCCCCTGCTCTTCCCTCTCAATGGAGCTTTTCCTGCCTTGGGAAAAGCCCTGCGGTCACTGTATGGGCAGAGAGCAGCCAAAGACTGATTTGGGGAAGGTCCGGGTGTTCCTCAGATCACCTCAGCCTGGGTCACATCCCTGGATGCTCAGCTGCCAGTGCGTGGGTAGGGGGATGGACACCAGCAGCACACCAGACCTAGTTTCTGGGCAGCGTGAGTAAATTCCAGCCCATAGTTTTATTCGGATAAGGTAAAGTGCAGCAGCTCTGCTGTGAAAGGCAGCCCACGGGGGGGAAATGACATTTGCTGGGATGGAGGGATGAGTCATCGGGTCGGCGAAGCACCGATGGCAGCGGCAGAGCCACGCTGCTTCCCATCTGCTGTGGTTTTATAACCCACGGCCGGCAGGAACCGGGGCTGCCTCTGCCCCAGGGATGCACCCCAGGCTGCCCCTGCAGCACCAGCCAAGGAGGTACCTGCCTCGCTGCTCAATAAATAACAGAAACACATTTTTTCACCAGCTTACCTGCAGAATGCGTGGTCCTCGGGGCAGCCGCTGCGGTTTTCAGAGATTTCGACGGAGCCACCTTCCCCGGGCAGCTTGTTTGCAGCCCAGCAAACCGCCCGCAGTGCAAGGTCTAAGTGCCAAGGGCAGCGGGATGACAGCCCGCCCCTGGGCAACGGGGCCAAAGTCTGTGCTCCGGACCCGGGGAGGTGGAGTTCCCCACGCCAGACCCCATGCACGGCTGGCAGCCCGCCCCGGAGTCGCCGCGCCTCTGAAAGGAAAACGGGGGCACCACGGTCCCGTGGCAAAGCGCCATCATCGACACTTGTCACCATGGTGACCGTTGGCTGCCCCAATGACGGGTCCTGGCCGATGGGGACACGGGGATGGGACTCCCCAGCCACGGGATTCCTGCAAAATCTGGGGAAAATCAGACGCTTTGGTGTTTATTTTTGTGTGGTAAGAGGGAAATGGCACTGCCTCCCTCCTGCTAGACCCCAGGAGCTGTGCCACCAGGAGCTGTGCCACCCAGCTGCCCCCTCTCAGGGCTCAGATGGCCTCATTTGCCATTTCTAAGCTGCCTCTCCCTTCACAAAACCCACAACTTTGGGTTCTGGGCTGAAAAAAAAGTTTCTGTCGGTGTGGATACTACTACCAGAAGCAGAGGCAGCCCTGGAAGGTCAGGTGCTGCTTGGGCAGAGTTGCTACAATTGTGGATTTTCCTGTGCCTAAAGCTTTTATAAGAGAGGTAATGAGGATAAAAGAAATGGGAACTAATTTTTGAGCAACCTGCTCAAGCAGAGGTGTCCCCGCCCATGGCAGGAGGGTTGGAACTCGATAATCTTTAAGGTCCCTTCCAACTCTTATCATTCTATGATTCTATGATTCTGTAATCTCCCGTCGAGTCAGGTTGCAGACACGTCCCTGGAGTCCCGGGCCCAGGGTTTCAGCCACGCGGCACGACCCACCGCAGGCAACAGGAATTGAGTCCCACAAAAGGCGGAGGAAAGGCACAGGGTGGCCCGAGCAGAAGGATGCTTGACCCCGACAGGTCAATGGGGATGGCCTGGGGGGGATAAGTCCACAGGCCCACTGGGTCTAGGCACCTGGTACCTTTAATGCTTTTAGTACCTTTAATTGCTCTGCCACCATTCGCACACATTTCCAACCCCGAGCGTCGTTTCGGGGGCTGCCATCCTGCCTCCCACCGCCGGGCAGGAGCAGCAGCACCAGCGAGAGACCGACCCCATCCATTGCCAGCTCCCGAGGGTGGCAGCCGGTGATGCCACAGCTCAGGATCCCTCCCTGGATGCCATGAAGGAAGAGGATTGTCCCTTATGTGTGCTGCCCCATGGTCGCATCCTCCCAGGGACGATGCCAGGAGAAACCCCCTGGGGTAGGTGTTGTCCAAGCCCCCGGGTGCTTTTTTGCACAGCTCCCCTTAGCAGGGGGAAAAGGCAGCCACCCGACGGCCTGAATTATTAAGGGCTTTACATACAATCAGCAAAGCCTCTTAGGCTAATTACCCCATTACTCGTCTGCCTCTTGCTTTTGGCACCGCTGACCCCTCGCACTTTCTTCGGCCCGGTTTGAAGGCCGCTCCTGGCTGCTGCGCCCCGCGGGGGCTTTAGGGGCGAAGCTCAGACCCCACCGGCATTTTTTGGGGCGATGGGGGGACCGTGACCCCCCGGTGTAGAGGTGCTAGACACCCCCCCCACACACCTTTTCCCGTGGGGTGGGGCTGGGACCCCCTTTCCTCCGTGGGGCGGGGTGGTCCGTGGGGTTGGCCTACCGTAGGGACCCCGCAGCGCTGCCCGCGGGGGCCGAAGGGCCGCGGGGAAACACCGCCGGGTCCCGCCCCGTCCCGCCCCGCCCCGGGGCCGCCCCC